>JARHVA010004141.1:837500-1427500 GCA_037957365.1 Torreya grandis | reverse complement strand
TTTCAGAAGTGTTCCATGTTTAATAGGAAATAGAAGCTATCTACCTTGCCCCTCAAGCCCATATAAGTAGAATAATTGTTCATATAATGGGGCCTATATTTATAAGAATGATACATCCTGCATCTAGTGTAGGTTAAAAATGGGTCTTGATGTCTATAGACTACTTCACTAGGTGGGTAGAATAAGTATCCCTTAAGGAGGCAAGTAAAAACTCGGTCTTGGATTTATATGACAACCTAATGACCAAGTTTGGGGTCCCCTCCATGATCATATCAGATAATTAACTAGATTTTATTAGATTAAAGGTAAATTAATGGGCTATAAATCATCTCATCTACCTTAGTACTTCCTCAAACTACTATCATTAGGGTAATGGGCTTGAAAAGTTCACTAAAAATAACTTAATCAAGATCATAAAGAAGACAATGAAAGATAATAAAAGGGTATGGCATACCATACTTAGGATAACCTTGTGGGTAAATAAGATCACCCCTAAGAGAGATATTGGTCATTATCCCTACCTCATTATCTATGGGAAGGAATCAAGGTTACCTATATCACTTGTGTTAATAGATTCAAAACTCACGCATAAGCTTAAGATAATGGAGAGTGATGCCATGGAAGTGAGGATGAATGAGTTGAAAGAGATAGAAGATAAAAGATATGATACTATGCATGCCATATGGTCTCATAAAAATAAATTTAGGAGTTCATTTGATAAGAGATATATCTCAAGGACTTTACATGAAGGTGATATTGTGATTAAATGGAATGAATACTAAGATAAACTAAGCAAACACAAAAAAATTAATAGCCTATAGAGTGGATCCTATGTTATCATCAACTGCAAAGAGAATAATGCATTCCAACTATCAAAATTGAATGGTGAGGAAATCCATATCCCAATCAATGGGGTGTTCCTTAATTAGTATTATTGAAGAGCATATATTGTCTTTGTACATAATATTTTAGGTGTTTCTTTTATTACAAATATTGTTGCATAGTTACATTGTAGTTAGTTGCCTTGTTGTCTTGTTGCTTTCCTATGTTTTTATGTGTTGGTATTCTTTTGTGTCTTTATTTTGAGTGGTGAGGTTATTTATAATCCTTAAAATCTTATAATATGCTAAGTCAAATTATCAATCCAAGAAGATTGGTCATCTTATTTGACTCATGACATTCACATGTAAATCCCTTGTTCAAAAGATGAGATAATTGGTTCTCTTGACTAGTAGGTATGTCAACCCCTGGGCGTCACTAGTGATGTTCATATCTTTTTGAATTTAGACTTAGAAAGGACCAACTCTTTCTCAAAACACTTAAATAGTACTCATCATTTTCATGTGTCTTTGGGATGTCATATTAGTCTAGGAGAGGGTTAGTTATGATTAAGCTCATAGGAATCATGTTCATATGGTGTAATGATGTTATGAGGTGATGTGGTAATCACCATTTCACCCTATTTTACCTTATGTCAAGGTTAAATCTTATGTTGATCATGTCTAAGAATCCACACCAAGTCATAATATGACCTTCATTGTCTAAAATTATACATAATAGGATGACATATGATTTTTTATCCCGTGGATAAACATGTGTTCATTAAATCATACCAATAATCTATAGAACATGGTAAAATCAAGGGGATTGGATATAATATAAGGGAAGAATGGTAACTTTGTTTGAAGCCTTTAGCATATTTTAAGGTTTTTTTTAATCAAATATCAAGGTAAATATTGAAATTGTTATTAAATTTGATATTATGTATGTATTGCCTTCAAGAGGTGTTCAAACCATGTGAATAATGTTAATGTGGCCCTTAGGAAAATACCAAAGCCACCACTAAGGATGAATTGTCTCAAAAAGGTTTCATAGCCATCATAATACCATTATAAGGTTGTTTTATATGTAAAAAATGTATTTTAAAGGGGTAAAACATCATTCATTCACCAAAAAGAGTCCCCACACAATTTAAAAGTGAATTTTAAACCTACCTCCATCTATATCCTCTAATTTATAAATGTATTTAACCTCTCATTTCCCTCTTTTTGGCCTCCAATAGGTTCCCAAGATCTCAAAAATGAAAAAATGTAGAGAAAAGATGTTTTTAGGCAATTTCAAGACTTGTATAGACAAGTATAGTTAGGTAAGGGTCAAAAGAGATTACATATCTCATGTAATATCCCTTTAAAGCATCAAAAAATAGAATCCATGCTCACAAATCTAGAGAAAGGTAGAAAATGTAGCAAAATATCCATTAAGCTCTTGGTAAGCTCACAAGGGCTAGATTGAGTTGAATGGTATGGTCCATATAGAGAGATTCAGATCCTAAGATATTGTTTAGAGGTAGATTGCCTATTGGTATTGAAATTAATGGCATTGGTTTGCATAATGAAGCTTTGGGATTTATGAACCATCATTAAGATCCCTAGGTGGTCTTAAACCCTTGAAAACCCTGGTGGCTCAATTTTAGGCAATATTTATTGAAAAAATAGACTCTTTGAAGCACAAGAGTATTTTAAAAATGTCCTAAGATGTTTTCACATAAATTTCACACCTTCATCCACCAAATTTGGGCATGTGTAGCCTTAATTTCATAAGAAACCTCTATTGTTTTCAATTTTACAGGGTTATTATTTTGGATTCTTAAATGTTTCAAAGTCTTCAAAAAATAAGGAATGTTCATAAATTTTATCCATAATATTTAAATCTTTTATATTTCCATATATCACTATAAAATATTTTAAATTTTTTTAATCTCATACCATTCTTTCTAACCAACATCTAGTGTTCCTCACTTTGGGATTGTGTGTGTAAGTTACCTACAACAATGGAGTAATGAGGTATTGTTTTGAATATTTTTATTAGAATAAAATACACTAAGATTTGGGGGTGAATTATTTTCCTTAAAATAATCATTCAATTTTACTTATCATCCATGAAGCATTCATTCAAACACATACATCAACCAATGCATAAATAAGCATCCACATAGGTATACAACATATAAATGAAATATATATGTGGTAAACCCTCATGGGGAATAAAACCCACTAAAAAACAAATTTTAATAAAATAATATAATTAATTGATCAATATTTAGTGAGGCACTAACCCCAAAAGGAGCACCAACCCCTCACTAGTCAAGCACCAACTCAACTAGGCCTTTAACAAGCACCAAATTATAAAGAGGAACCAACCCCCTAAGTGACTTATAACCAACTAAACAAATTCAAGAATTTTTTTTCAAATAATTTTTTTTAAGTTAGATCTTACTCCTTCTTGAAAAAGCACCAACTCAGCTAATACCAACTTAATCACCTCAAGACACCTTGTTGCTCAACCAATATATGATGATCTCTTCTCCAGATCTATATCTTCTCTATCTAAATTAATATAATTGTTATACATTAGGAATAAATCTATAATGAATAATTTATATTCTCTCAAAAGACAATAAACTCATTCATCTCTACTCAACCTTCTATCCCTCTCAAAACAACCTCTAGGTCTCTTCACTCAACATGCCTCTTACTAGGCTTATTAGGTCAACTGACCTTGTCATCAACATACAGTAACTCTATTATATTTTAATTATATTATATATCCCATATTATTATTATCTTTTATACCCCCTAATCCTTCAAAATATATCATCTTATTCTCTCATTAGGTTTCTTATTTTTGCACACACAATTAGGCCTATTATGCTTTGTATAACTACAAGTCACTTGCTTACATACTCTCTTGGTTGGCCAAAAAACTCTCCACAATTTTATTAAAATTAAAATTGGTAATATAACACATTTAATACATGAAATATCCATGACATATTTATGTTACCACTCATAAGGACCAAAACCACTATGAGGCCTAAAGGAGACCTAATGCAATTAGGCCTTCTCAAAACACATGCTTCACCTAATCCTATTGAAATTTATTGATACTTAAAACATAGATGAAAAAAATCATACAAAACTAAAATATACCCCTTATAATATAAATTTATGTTCATACCACTTGTTATTCCAATTCACTACTTGAACCTCATTATTAGAACTACTCACAACTAGGTCTTTACACACCCAAAAAGTTTGTATTAAACAACTAAATCATATAACGAATTTTATCACAAAAAAATTTAAAAAAATTATATAAAATTTATTAAATAATGGTAATCACCATATTATTGATACAATTCATCATATATCTTAAATCCTCTAACTCTTTCTTGTAACATGACCACTTAGAACTGCCAACTAGCTTCAAAACCCAATCATGATCATTTGACCATGAACATATTTAAAATAAAATTTAATGACTCAAAATTCACTAATAATAGCATAATATACCTTTATAACATATTAATTTGCATTATAATCTTCAATTCTTAATGAATCACCTCAAACTCATCTTTACTAGAAGACTACTCAGAATTGCTAGAAACATCAAAAACTAGTCAACATGCCTTTTGACTTTGAACATTAAAAAATGGACTTTTCATGATGAAAAATAATTAAAATTCACATATTATACCTATATATAACTATAATATACAAAAACATCATGGTATTCTTACAATAATTCAACTTGTAGATCCATTACAAAGCCTTACTACACACAGTCTTAACTCACTTAGACATGCCATTTTGGTAACAAAGCTCCAATCCTATTATACTAAATTTCAAGAATTTATAAATAATTAATATGATAATAATGTTTTAAAATTAATATTATATTCATTTTATGCTTCAATTAATGTCAAGTAACCTCCAACTCATCACTCCCACTAGCTTACTTAGACTTGTCAATCTATCTTGAAGACCAGTCATGATGATTATGACTTTTAGTACCTATTTGGATGGTTTTATGGAATATTTATGCATGTTAATTAGAATATTAGATCATTATTTAACTCTCATATATAAATATATCATGGTCTAGTGATAATATTGGTCTTGTAGACCAATCTCTCAACTTTACATCATTATCTTACCTTCACTAGATATATCATCTTGTGAATAATATTTTAAACATTTTAATTAACCTAAAAAATATATAACCAATATTTAAATGTGTTATAGGTATTTATTAATAAAACCATTAATTTTTATCCATCCCTAATCCATGACAACTCATCTATAATCTCATTCTCCCTTCTACTTGGTTTTTCTCACTATCTTCACTATTAGACTTTTTAGTGATAGGCCAACTTCTGTGACCAATTCAGTATATTTAAAGTTTATAACCTACTCAAAAAATATCATTTTAATTAAAAATAAGTCATAATTATAAACATCCATCCACTGTGTAACTTTGACTTAGTCAATCCTACCTATTATACAAAATTTCTTAGAAACAAGGGATTTCCTATAGCTTCCACTCACTCATCTAGTAGACCAATGCCACCTAGAGGTACCTGAGAGAGTCCTATACATTATCCAATCATTAAAATATGTAATTAAATCCATTATAATCCATTTTTTAAAATATATTCCATATCAGGTCACTATAAGGGTTTTAGGAGGATTTTAGACTGGTTTCCATTTTCAATGTTTGTTCATAAAACTCTACCCCTAAAACCAACTCCTAATACTTGGAAATAATTTATAGGACCATTTTAAATCTCTATAAAATATCTCATCTTCCCATTAAATAGTCACATGTGCCAAAAATCATGATAAAATCCTTCTCAAACTTACGACACCTCATTCTAGCAGACCTCAAATCCACTTTTTATCATTTTTTCTTCAACTCAAGACCTCAAATTTCACCACCATACATGAAAAAATATTTAAAACCTCAAACCATGATCACATGAGCTCAAAATACTCCAAAACTGATCATGATGCCTCATCATGCCACCTAGGGTCTTAAGATAAGGTCTATGAGAAGACCACTAAAGAAGAACTTACCCCTCTGGCTCACTTTGAGAGTTATATGACTAACTCAACACCTTTATTATAATATATAACACTATATTTCACAATTTCAATCTCATAAACATCATATCACCACCATCATGCCTCTACAACCCATATTCATTCTTAAGAACTAGTCCATCACATAGACCTACTAGGCACCATACCACTTTGAGATATTAAAGACACCTTCTATAGTTAACTACTTACCCCAAAACATATGAGATAGGATTCAAAACATCTCCTATCATTATAATTTTACAAAGTCTTCTTAAACCATATAAGTCACTACACAATACTAAACTAGTATTCTTGAACACATAAGACAATGAATACAATCTCTCTCTGAACTCATGAAGCTCTGAAGATCTTCACCAAAGACACAAAACTTACATTGCCTAAAAAAAATCTACATACCTATATCCACTCATTTCAAATACCTCGCTATGATTCACAAGACACTCCATTGAATCACTCAAATCCACACTAACAAGCTCAAATAATCAAATTCATACCAATGACCATAACCACCTTCTTGTGAACCAAAACTTAACCTCAAACTTCCTTTAACATTAGTGAACTTAGGCATATGGCATGAAAGAAAAATATCACCTTATTTATCCTTCTTTACATCAATTATATTACAAAAACACATGACATCAATGATAAATTTCAACAATCTCCCCCTTTATCAAAAATGGAAAACCACATTGATGGTAAACCAAAAATAAACTAATCATTCTCAAACTACACTACTCTCAACAAACTGAATCTCTCTAAAAATGAACCATTTCATAAATAAATTTCTCCCATAGTAATTTTGACCATAAAAACCTTTCTCCCCCTTTGAAATTAATGAGAAAGGGTCATACACACTCTCACAAGATCATCCACACATAGTCCACTGATACTTAGACTTGACCACTCTTAGAATCAGTAAGCTCCCCCTTTGTCCATTAATACTTCTCAATGATTTTTCTCATTTGGGATCTCAAATAATACTAAACAAAACATCCTTATTGAACCTTTGAAATAACTCACACATAGTCTCCTTTACTCTATGCACACCTTATAATCATAACAATTGAAGTGAACATACCTTTAACTGAATTGCTTCATATGACCTATTTAACCACTTGACTACATAAAAGATCTACATCTTGACCTTTGATGATTTATATGAGCAATAATTATTTACACATCTACCTTAGACCATAAAATATTAGATCATGACCACATAATCAATCAATAACTACTCCTTAACTCTTTTCTCACAAGAGTCATGCCCATATCTAATATTATACTCAAGAGACCTGAGTTAGCTTCCCCTAACTCCATGCCTCACCTTTGCTATATGCCTTTATGATAAAACACTATCATCCATATAAGAAACATGCTACCTTAGCTAACTTCATATCTCCCAAATAGATCTTTTCACCAATCATCAATAGAATCATTCTTACCTGACTATTTATCATGCATCAATAGACATGGTAGGGTCTTAGGACTAGGTCTAGGTGTAGACCTAAACCAGATAACACCTTCCTTATACCATACTAGCTGACCATGTAGACCACCTTAAAATGCCTCTAATTACCTCAATAACACCTTAGAACATATTAAATCCTTAAATATTCCCATTGTCTTATAATTTATTCCTCTATGCAAACCACAACCATGACCTAGATCATGAAAATAACTAGACTTCTTAGTTGTCTTCAAATTCTCTCTTTCTATACTGAGACCGGTGCAAACACTTGCTTCCATTCCTCTTTATGGACCATGGTAATATTTTATGATATCTATACATGAGATACCTCTGAACAGATTATTGTCACTTGGATTTTTAACCTTTCAGATGTCTTACGTCTCCTCATCTAAGTGGCACAATTGAAACACATCTAAGATTTGGGTAGCCTAATGATGAGGTGAATCTCTATATAGGGATAGCTCCATTGATGTACCACTTGTAAACCACTACTACACCTATGCTTATGAGGTCAATGGGAGAGAAAACTAAAAGTAAACTATCCTAAGGGAGGTGATACACCAAATTAGTTGATGAATAATAACCAATTGCATGTTACACATGAGAACATGGGACTAACCAAGCATACACATATCTAATCTGCATCTTTTCACATCAATATTTCATTATGAGGTTATGATGAATGTTTAGGCTAGGTAGCCTAGACAAGAGACCTAGGATGGAACTATTTAAATAGACTAACTCACTCAACCTTGACACATCAAGAGAACACTTCACATGACATGTAAGAAGCTTTCCAATTTCAAATAGGTGAGAGAATGAAACAATAATGCTAACAAAACAACACATAATCACTAAGAAATATAAATTATCTAAGTAAAAATACTAAGAATAGTTATGGAAGAGGTAAAAATTAGTATTATTTATTGATCCATGATATTTAAATGACTAGGGATTCAGCATACTCAAGTGGAACATAGTTTACAAAGGCTAAAATGGCTAGTTCTTATAGAACTTGAGAGAGAGAAGAGAAAAAAACAATTACAAAGGTCACAAAGACACTTGTCATGTTGAGATAATGAGTTAATTTTTCATGAAAAGAGGGTGTGAAATGTACCATGCAAGGTTAGAAGAGACAAGTGGCTTCCCAAGTCATGAAACTCATGAAAATTGGCTTGAAATTCCCTTTATCAGCTCAAAAAACTTCCTTCAAGATTTAGCCTATTTGAAAATCCCAAAACTAACTAGGTATAGGTATAGTTATTGGAATAAGAGGTAAGGGTTTCATACATGCTTCTCCATGCATTGGTTACATTCCTATCTATCTATAATCTTTTGAAATTGAGCCATCACTACCTACCTTCAAATAAATTCCTCTTTCACACACCTTGAAAAATTGGATTCAAATGTGAATTCAATTTTCCATGAAAATATGTACAAGGAATTGAATGAAAATTTTAAATACCATACATGGCCTTAGAGGCATCAAGAAGACCTTAAAAAGATACCCACTTAAAGTTTTCACACTTCTCACCACCATGTTAACTATGCTAATTTAGACTAGATAAGATGAGAGCTATGGTATGAATAGTTAAGAGTTTATCCAAGGTATTAAATTGACATGTGGAATTATATTAAGCCCTAAGCTTCCCTTACATGTGATTGGAATCTCTTGAAACCTCTTATAACCTACCACATACAAAAATAGTCAAGAAAACCTTGTTCTATACTCCATCCATATAATTTTGTATAGTATAATAGGATGGGGAGGATTATGAGAGAGTATTATAGAACCTTCAACCACTTTCCTTGTCATTATGGTCCATTTATATGCTTCTTGAGCCTTATTTTCCCAATCTGGTCCTTTTAAGTGTTTAACAAGGGTTTTGGGTCATTTCTATAGTTAAGGTTTGTTCATGAAGATGAAACATTGGAAATTCAAAAAAATCTCAAAATAATGATGTTAAAGGACCCTAATAACCTCCCTAAACTCCCTAGATCCCCATACAAAGAATTCAAATAGATACGAGCATTCAAAACTAGCATTTTGAGCTTGCTTCTCCATTTACACAGGCTTAATGTTGGTCCTAAGCCAAAAATGTCTATCCTTGTGATTTTTATACATAAAAATAGATTTAAAATCTATTTTATGACCTCATTAACATTATCCAATAGTTTATAATGAATATCTAAGGCTATAAGTGTGAATGACTTCCCATTTGGACACCACACCTAAACCCTGCCTAGTAAACTTGTATGCACCTTTGAGGGTTTAGACCTCCCTATAAGGCTTCTCCCCTCTGTGAGATGTTTTTAATGTTTAAATATATGTGTTTTAACTTAAAACTAATTTTTTAATATTCAACTTGTCCTTATCTCACCTCTTTGCTTTCCTTTCACAGTATTGTAGGATTCATGCTAAAAGAGAGTGCCATCTATCTAAGACAAAATAGAGGGCACTCCCATATTATTTGAGAAAATAGTGAATGTTGGTGAGGTTTATTCAAGTAATATAAACTATATTCACAATTTTTCATCCATTTTTTAGGTAATTTGACCCTTCAACTCTTTAAATATCTAAGATAGACTCTTAGAGAAAGGATTATATGCAATGTTTGGAGTGTAAGCTATGTATTGCATTATTTAGATTTCCTTATTTTTTATGTTTTCCATGTCAAGAGACTATTTATATAATTAATATCATTAGTAATGTGTCATAATTATTCTCATCACCTTAAATCTTCACATACTCCTTCCCATACCCTAACCAATCAAGACTATGTATAACCCTGATTGTGTTTCCTTGTTTTAGAGGGCACCTGTAGGTAGTCTTACATGTTTTAGGTTTGAAGGTAATGCTTGTGAGCCTCTTAGAGTCCCTTAGGGTCATTTTTAATTGTGTTTACCCATTTTTCACCTTGTTTATGCACTATTAACATTGAAAGTACTATTTCCTTCTCACCACTTGTATTAGTCAATAGTGGTTGACCTCCTAAGGTAAAAATACCTATATGTAGACACCGAAATTGTGTCTAACCCTTATTGTCCTCCCGTTAACCCCAATTTTATTCTCCCATGCATATTTAAACCCTATCGACCATTTTCCCATGAGCCTTACCCCTGGCAGCATGTCAAAATGAGTAGAAAGCTAAAATTAGCCTCTGTCCCCATTATGCATCTGCCGACGTCGGTCACTACTCGGCCGACATCGCCAACATCAGTCACCCCTCAGCCGACATCGACAATCCTACTAGTGTCGGTTATCCTTAACACTGCATTCTTGACCTGAATGTAGGATCCATTATCCATTATTTGTTATTCAGTTGCTAATCAGTTTTGCAACTGGTTATCAGACCTTCTACATCAAAACTTCTTTCATCCAAACACTATAGGGATCAGCCAAATTTTGCATCCAATCAATCTGCAATCAAATCTCTCATATTTTCTCTCTCCGATATAGGTATTCTACTTCAGTCATCTCGCTGGAGGTCTGCTACATCAAACTTTTGCAACACACCGACAACATCAATTATGTCTCCTACTCTGTCTTCAACGTGTAATAGGTAAGTGTTTCTTCTATGCTTTTATTTTGTTCTCTGGTTATTGTTTTTTGATATTACCACCTCGACTTAGATTTAGATTACAAACCTGACTTGACTTCCTCCCGTATCACCTCTATCCATCCTATACAGTCTGTAGCTCTGCCTAGATTTCTGCACAAACCCCCAAACAATCCCTCTGACTCCCAAACCGGCTCCCTAACCCACAGACAAAAACTTTAGACCATTCTGCAATCCTAAAACCCTATCCATACCCCATCCAAAAATTGCTGCCCTGACCGACGCTGGTCATTACCCCTACCGATGCTGGCACTTTAACCGACGTCATCACCCTTACTTGACCGATGCTGGCACAGAGACTGACACCGGTGACTGTGTAGAGCAATTTGTTGCATATCAGGTATGCATTTTGCTTTTTATCTTTTATTTATTTCATTATATCTTTCACTATTTCTATTTCTGTCAAATATTCTATTTTTAATTAGTGGGTTGATATCCCTCAAGGAAGTCTTCGTACTTCAGGGATCAAGCTTTTGCTTGACAACCCACCATCTCCCCATCTGACATTTTTTGTGTTTTAGTCTCTTTCTCCTTACAGGTGTCATTCCTCCACAGCCAAAGAGGAGTACCTTCCAACGTCTGATTTTGGTGCACACGACTACATCCAGGTAACATCTAACCTTGACCATTCTTCTTAGTTTCTTAATTCCTTCTTTGAATGTAAAAAGCAATATAGCATAGAAACATTTTGGCACACCCGGTGGGACCCTAGGGCCTTCCTTGGGTTCTTTCTTTCTTTCTTTTTCATATAGGTGCATTAGGTTTCTCCCTTTTCACCTCTTTTGTCTCTTTTAAATGACACCATCAGCAGGAATAAAAAGAACTTTTCTTTCTTTTCTTGCACTTCTAGACTAGTCAAAAATCATATTCTTCAACCCTTTCTCAACTTGTTTTCATTCCAACTTCACATTTCGACTTGGGCTTAAAACACTTTGCATTCATTTCTGCTTGCTTGCATTTCTTAGACCACACTTAGTAATTAATAACCACATATTAAATTAATCGTATTCCACTTGATGTTACACGACCAAACCACTTGCATAAAACAGACATCTTAACTTACCTGAGACAAGGCCCAATTGGGATTTCATCACCCAGCAGATACCTTACCCATCTCGGCGATCTTACTTGGATTTCATCACCAAGGGGAAATCCCACTCCGTTCTCTGGTGGAGGATAATCTCTAGGGGAAGTATATTTTGGCTAAGTGAGACCAGCTTATCACTGGACTCGTGAAGTGAGGGGAGCTTGCTCCTTAGCACCAGGCCAAGTACAGAACCTAACACAGACTTTTGAGCACCATAACTAACCTGAACCATCCATAGACTACTTCTTCTAGGACTCAACTCAAAAGCCAATCTTCCTCTACACAAATTCTAAGGCATAAGCCACTATAATCCTAATAATTTACTCTTAGGGTTTTTTTTTAGGATCTGCTTGTGTTCTTCATCTTTTCTATTCTTATCTACTTGTTTGAGCTTGTGAGGACATTCTTTCTTGCCTTGAATGGTTCTGACTCATAGCCAAGCCAAGGCTCTAGTCGATCATGCGAGGTAGCATCCGCTTCCGTCTACCCCGTCCATAACCAGTCCTATAATGGAGTTCCACTCAGAGACTAAAAGAACTCCTACTAGACCATCCCTAACCTAAACTCCTATTGTCCCAAAAGGGGACCAAGATTTTTCACGATTCTTGGACCTCAAAGTCAAAGCCTTACAACACTATCTCGTGAATAGCCGAATGCGAGATTCCTTGGGCAATCCAATTCACGGAATGCCGACCTCTCTTCTCGAGACTGTGGCCGTATCAACAGCATTCGTAGTTCAACCTTTAGACACCCAAGCTATTGCCTCGACCAATGACCAGCCTTTGACCAACCATCCAAGTGTGGCCTCTCCCTCCATCTTTGGGCCCACTTCCACCGGGGTTTCGGCCCCCTATCAACCTCAGCCCACTCAACTACTCTCTACCCCCTTTCAGAATCTGGTCATCTCTATTCCACCTACCCTTGCTCCTATCAACACTAGGGTGGCTACCTATCCATTGGCCCATGTTACCACTAACCAACCTCCTGTGGCAACATCGAGCCTAGCCATGCCTTCTACCCAACCATCCTTAGTCTCCTCTTCTATCCCTACGACTAGTCATCCGTATGTTGCACCCTTACTGGTACAACTAACTATGTCGTATGCCTCTTCCAGCCTCTTTCAAGTGCCTTACAATCTAGGGGGCGCTCCACCCACCAATCCGTCAGTAGATATCATCAAAATGCTGATGGACAAGATGTCTAGCCTAGAGACCTCCATTTCTGGCTCACACAATACTCTCTGATATGAACAAATTTGCAATGAGCCCATTCATCCTTCTATCTCGATCAGGCCATATCCTAGCCAGTGGGAACTTCCTAAGTTTTCTCATTTTCAAAGCAAGGAAGACCCACAACAGCACTTACGGGCATTCAGACATGCCTATTACCTTATCGCCCATAACGATGCATTGCTTTTACACACGTTTCCTATGTCTCTCTCAGGTGCTGCACTTGACTGGTACAGCTCCCTTGCCAGCCATTCCCTCTTCACGTTCACTCAGCTAGCCCAGCTCTTCCTTGATCATTTCTCTATCAACATCACCAAGAAGGTTTCAATCACAGACCTCTATTCTATCTACCAATTCGAGGATGAATCCATTGCTAATTTTGTCGCTTGATGGAGGGGCCTCATCAATCAACTCTCCTTTTCCTTACCTCAACCTGAAATTATTAAACTTTTCTCCCAAGCTTGCGCCAAACATATTTCTTCCACCTTAAGGGTTCAGACCTTCCACACTTTTGATGAAGCCTTCACGATGGCCCGCAAACTTGAGTTACGAGCCATCGAGGAGAATAAAGTCAAGTTGCAAAGCAAGAATCCTAACTCCAAGACCAATGACCCCTCTTTTAAGCCTTCCTCATCTAATCCTAAATCTAAAGCTTCAGCAAATGCTGTGGTCGTTAGATCTTCCTCCTCTTCCCCTTCAACTAACCAGCCTGAACCATCCACGTCCCAAAGCATCACCCACCAATTCCAGCAGAGATACGTACAATGATAGTATACTCCACTCGGAGAATCATACGCATCTGTGCTAGAAAAACTCATCAAATAGGGGGTCCTCAATCTCCCACAAATATGACCACCTCCATAATTTGATCCCTCACATGCCATCCCTACGTGGTATAGGGAAAATGACTTCTGTAACTACCACCGTGTTAAAGGCCATGACACGGGCAACTGTAAAACCCTTAAAAACATAATCCAAGACATGCTTGAAAAGGGTGATCTCATCCTAGACAATCCCAATGCACCACCTAATCAAGGTATCGACATCTTCAAACAACCATTCCCTAATCATCCACCAACTCAAAACAATGTCCAAACCTTGATTGACAACACTCATGAACACAACATTCGAACAATCAATATGGTCTCGCCCTTCATTTCCAAACAACCTCAAGAGGTGAGTCCATCCATCAGTCCATCACATGTGGATGAACCTCTTTCTCTGATTAGTTCTCTGTCAACCTCTCTCATCTTGGAGGATGCCTCGATCTTACCAGCACTGCCGGTTTCACCATCCTCCTTCTTTCTACCCATGGAGGACCCAACCCTTCCTACTCCTTGACTGCAAGTGGAGGGCACAATCATCCCTACCCTTTACCTACTTGAGGAGCCTCATTCTCTGGTTTCTTCTCCACCCAGGGAAGAACCTGCCTCTCCTTCGTCTCCAACCAAAGACAAACCTGTCATGACTTCATCATGCCTTAGAACTGAGACTACCACATCTTTGGTCCCACAACCATCAACATATTCTCAAGAACCCAAACCTCATCCAACATCTTCTCAGCCATTTTCTCGATTAGTGGAGAAACTCAAACTTCTCCCTTTAAGGAAAGTGGAGCATCGGGTATTGTGGGAGCATCTCACAGCTCTTCAACATGCCCATGCCCTCTCATCTCATACTGCTAATCCTCCCATGGCAGAACCTCCCAAGACTCTCAACAAAAACTAGACTTCCACTTCTAGACCATCCACACCTCAATCAATCGCATCAGGACTGAAACCCTCATCTACCCTGTCTAAACCAATCAAGTCACTTGGCGTTCGCCCTGTCTCCAACCTCACTCATCCACAAGTGAAGGTGGACTTAGACCAGAATTCAACCAATAGTAGTCTTTAAATCAAGTCAAAGAATACTTCCAAACCACAGAGGTGAACTCCTCCTCCCCCGTCACCATTACCCTCCATTTTGGGTCCTCATCCTTTGACCCTGACCAGAGTCCTTCCCACTCCAACCTCTAATCAAAATCGGTTGCCTCCTCTACTTCTTTTGCCTACTGCTAGCCTACCCTCTCCCAAAAGGGTGGTACCTCTCATGAAGAATGTACCATCTCCGCCTGTCATCGCACCATCAACCTAGAAGGTGGTACAGAAGCCTCCTCCAACTCTGCCCAAGCAAAAGTCACCAGCATCGCACACATCGACGAGCACGAACCCTTTAGTGGGCTCATACTCTTTGATATTGCACTGAATTTTGCAAACTTCCAGCATAACTCTTCCACCCATTAGGCCTTTCTAACCCCTCGAGTCTAAGCCCTCCTGGTTTGATGACATGAAGATTTGCTTATACCATCGTACGCCAAGACACAATACCAAGACTTGCTGTGCCCTCAAGACTATCATTCGCTGCTATCTGGAGAAAGACACCCTTCTCTTTGAGGACACTCTCAACTGAGCCCTGACTCCTTCTCATAACCCTCTAACCTCTTCAAACCCATCAACATCTCATCAACAGGTTACAACCCCTTTATCTCCTTCACCTCCTATCTTTGAAATCAATGCCATTCACATAACCACTAGGTCACAAAAGGACAAGGCAAAAGAAAAATCCACCATTCCTTGGACCTACCCTTTCATCAATCCACCTCAACTGCCCAAGCCTAAGATTTCTATCCTTGACACACCTCAACCCTCTTCTTCTTCTTCTTCTGGACCAATCCATGACTCCATGTTGAAACAGCTTCACCAGACACCCGTGAAGATGTCCCTCTATGACCTCATCCAAACCTCGCCTCAACATCACCAAGCCCTCATCAGAGCCCTACAGGTAGCGGAGGTCTAACCCAAGGACCCTTAGCCACTTGCTACCCTTGTCCACTCTTTAGCCCCTCTTGCCTCCATCACATTCAGCGATTCTGAGATTCCCACATCCAACACAGAAGATCAGGATGCCACCCTCTTCATCATTGCCTATGTTGATCGGACATGCATTAAACACGTTATGATCAACGGAGGTGCCGGCATCAACATTATCTCCACCCATGCCTTTGATTAGTTGGCTCTTCCCAAGAATTGCATTTTCAAAACTGATGCAATCTTGTGCTCCTTTAATGACACCACTGCCACAACCATTGGCACAATTGTCCTTCACATCCGCGTTGGTCCACACACAGTCCCGAAGCTCTCCTATGTCATTGAAGGAGAGTTTCAATACAACATGTTGCTGGGCCGACCCTGGATCTGTGCCATGGCCTATGTCCCCTCCACCCTGCACCACTGTGTGAAATTTGAGCACGATGGGCAAGTCCATACCATTCCTGTTGACCCTTCACCCTTCAAAACTTGTAACACCACCTACCATCTAATTGACGTCCTCATTCCTATCAAGCCATCAATCCCGGCACCGCCTCCATCTGCGGAAGCTTCGACCAATTTGCAACAGGCGATCGCCCTCACACCTCCCCTTCAAGTGACGACCACAGACCCCATGGAAGACATCTTCCAAAGACTTTCATTGGGGGAGTATCGCTTGTTGACCTTAGACATGTTCCAAACTCTGCAAGAGTATGGACACCTTTATCACAGCCCTAGTTATGACCATCAGATTGGGATGATCATACCTTATGGTCCTCCTCAGCTCCGAACCAATCTTGTCTATGGGGGGCTCAATCAAGCTCCTACTGATGGTAATCCTCTTTCTTCACCTCAACCTTTCACATCAGACTTCTCATTTCTTGGCAATCCCACCTTTGCACACACTTACCTTTATAGGTGTGCATGGAAGGGTTTTGGTTTTGGACGCTATGAGCAGGGCTCCCATCAGCCCATCAAGCCGCTCAACGATGACAATGCCAAGAAATGGTATGGTCTGGGATATCACAACCCCACTCAGGCCTCCGCAAACCTTTGCCCCGAACCAACCATTGACTAATCTTCTCCAGGCTCACCCATTCCTCCTCCTTCACCTATGGAGTCGATGGTTTCCATCCCTCCTAACTTTTTCAATGCATAAACACTATTCGCTTGGGAATCCCTAACCTATCAACCAGGTGGGGTACCTAGGTCTCTCCCCCTCATCTTCTCTTCATCTCATTTGCACTAGGTGTTAGACATTCTTCCTACCACCAAATTGCTGGGGGGAGCTCGACTTTATACTGCCTATCATGACCTCAACCAAACATCAATCACACATCAACCATGACCTCAATCAATCATCACACCAGACCTCGACCAAGCAACCAAACCTTGACCAATCATCAACCTTAACCTCTTAATCATGACCAAACACCAATCTCAACCTGGCCCTCGACCAATCTCGACAAATCAGCGACCACATCAACCAACTTCTTAATCATCATCAACACGTGACCAATATGGAGCAAAGTAAATAAGGCAAGTTTTCCCCTAATTGGCTCAGACATTTCGTCATCACACACAAGTATGGATCAGGGACTTATCATCTGTCCTCTCTTGATGGATGACCAGAACCTGAGCCTCTTAATGTGTTGCATCTGTGACTGTTCTACTGCTAGTCGAGTACTCATTCACTTGACATTTAACTTGAGCTCATCCCTTGAGCAATCCCCATCCTCTTAGTCCTAATTCCTTTCATCCCTATTCCTCTTAACAATTCCTCTATAACCCTTTTATATAGTATGGATTCTTTGTCCTAGTAAAAGGGAGCCCTTGACCTTCTATAATCTTGTCCATGACTCATATTTCTATCAAAACAATTCAAGATGTCAAAATATCTACGATCACCATATCAATATCAAATTAAAAAGGCAGATTGCTCCCTCAAAAGATAGCTGTACTATCATTGTTGTAGCTAATAGACTACTCCCTTGAAGGATAACTATTCAAAAGCCCTTATATTAAGCAAAAATTCTAGACCACTCCCTCAAAGGATGGCTATGACTAATTTGGCAATAAACAACACTATCTTAGAATCTTCTCACATCAATCAGCTTCACAACTGACCACCAAGGAAATGACATCTCTATGCAGACTTCCCACATTGATTAGTCTACACCAAAAAAAATAAAATAAAATAAATGAGTCATGGACTTGACTGATCGTTGTCTCAGGGTCTCCCATAAAAAGGGGCAAAGTTATCTCTGCTCTTAAAATGGGTTACCCTATTTCCTCCTATCCTAACACCTGCTCAAGGGACTTCGAGCTCACTTTAATATCAAATTGATTAGATTACCATTCTAACACAACATATGGTCAACAACGTCATGCATGAATGGGGCTCTTCGTTCTAATAACCCCTATCTATGCTGTCATTCTGGTCCTTGTCAATAAAAGAGCAATATGCTTTTCACTTCTTCTACACTTTGGTCACATTCAACTTCATCACTTGTCCATCCTAATCAACTCAACTCAACTCTCTTTTCAGGCCCCTCCCATAGCCTATTCACACTAGTTTCTATGGACACCAATACACATGGAAACTATCGACCAGACACACTTTATGTTAAGCATAAACCAATACTTGCTGAAGCATAAATAGACCTCAATTCATCTTTAGCATACATCCATCATGAATATGGAAAATTGTTAGGGATGAAAGACCCCTCAACCAATGTTACAAAATACACCATTTGGAAAAAGCTATAACATCTTTTTCTCCTCATCATTTTGACACATGACCAAACCAATCATCGACCACTCTTCTCAACTAGTTCGAACTACATTGGTCTGAGGCCCTATGACTGGGGCTATGTAGGCAACACTCAGATGATATGACATCATCTAGGGTTAGCTCAACCACCCTCGTTTGTTCATCTCTCTAATGGAAAAACCTTCTTTCCTCCTTTTGACCATGACCTTGCCCTCGACCAAGACCAATTCCATCCCTTTGACCCTTCCTCCCTTCTAGGGAGAACTACATTGGCCTGAGGCCCTTCCACAAGGGCTATGTAGGTAGCACTCAGATCACATAACGTCTTCTGAGGTTAGCTCGGCCACATCCTTTCATCCATTTCCCCCCTCGACCAATGACCATTGGAGATCATGCCTATCTCCTCTGACTTTGATCACTTCCAAAGTAATGTTGCCTTGGTTGTTTTTGCCTATATGCTACCTCATGACTGGTTAGCCAAATTGTTCGTAGACTATATTTTTGACCTTCACAAGTATAGGATCACAAGCCAGTTGATCCCCATTACTTGTGACATTTTTGTGTTCCTAGGAGCACTTCCTGAGCCTGGGATACCTAGAACATGATGACCCATTGGAGCTTCAGCTTTGATTGAATAACCCAATCAGCAGATAACTACATGCTGGGGCCCGGTTACTTCAATTTTGGCACTCCTCAACCCTCGACCTGTGACACTTTGACCTAACCATCTCGTGTAGTGGTATGTGCACAATCATGACTTTTGCAGCATTCACCCTCACCCATTTTTCATCCACTCTTTGTCAAATCAGCACCTAATTCCTGATTCCCTTCCCTTGACTCCTACTTTAAGGGGGAATACCTCATCCATAATCGGGGCAATCAACCTCCTATTTTTGTCTTGCTATTCATTCAAACAACCAACAAGATGAAATTGACCTTATCCCACACCTGGGGCAACCACCTCCTATTTTTGTCTTACAGTTCATCCAGAACAACCAACAAGACAAAAAGGGGCAAATGTAGACACCGAAATTGTGTCTAACCCTTATTGTCCTCCCCTTAAGCCCATTTTATTCTCCCACACCTATTTGACCCCTGTCAACCATTTTCCCACGAGCCTTGCCCCTGCCAGCATGTCAAAATGAGCAAAAAGCTAAAATTAGCCTTGTCCCCATTCTGCATCTGCCGATGTCAGTCACTACTCGGCTGACGTCACTGACGTCGGTCACCCCTCAGCTGACATCGGTAGTCTTGCTGGCGTTGGTTATCCTTAAAACTATGTTCTCAACCCAAACGCAGGATCTGTTATCCGTTATCTATTATTCATTATTCGTTATTCAATTGCCAATTAGTTTTGCAACCGGTTATCAGACTTTCTGCATCAAAACATTCTTTCATCCAAACACTACAAGGATCAGCCAAATTTCACATCTAGTCAATCTGCAATCAAATCTCTCATATTTTCTCTCTCTGGTACAGGTATTCTACTTCAGTCATCTCACTAGAGGTCTGCTACATCAAACTTCTGCAACACACCGACAACATCAATTATGTCTCCTACTCTATCTTCAGCATGTAACAGGTAAGTGTTTCTTCTATGATTTTATTTTATTCTCTGGTTATTGTTTTTTGATATTACCACCCCAACTTAGATTCAGATTATAAACCCGACTTGACTTCCTCCTGTATCACCTCTATCCATCCTATACAGTCTGTAGCTCTGCCTAGATTTCTACACAAACCCCCAAACAATCCCTCTGACTCCCAAACTGGCTCCCTAACCCACATATGAAAACTTTAGACCATTCTGCAATCCTAAAACCCTGTCCAGACCCGACCAGACCCCATCCAAAAACTGTTGCCCCGACCGACACCAGTCATTACCCCTACCGACGCTGGCACTTTAACCAACGTCGGCACCCTTACTTGACTGACGTCGGCACAAAGACCGACACCGGCAACTGTGCAGAGCAATTTGCTGCATATCAGGTACGCATTTTGCTTTTTGTCTTTTATTTCTTTCATTCTGTCTTTCACTATTTTTGTTTATGTCAAATATTTTGTTTTTAATTAGTGGGTTGATATCCCTCAAGGAAGTCTTCATACTTTAGGGATCAAGCTTTTGCTTGACAACCCACCATCTCCTCATCTAACATTTTTCGTGTTTTAGTCTCTTTCTCCTTGCAGGTGTCATTCCTCCACAGCCAAAGAGGAGTACCTTCCAACATCTGATTTCAGTGCGCATGACTACATCCAGGTAACATCTAACCTTGACCATTCTTCTTAGTTTCTTAATTCCTTCTTTGAATGTAGAAAGCGATATAGCATAAATCTTCACATACTCCTTCCCATACCCTAACCAATCAAGACTATGTATAACCCTGATTGTGTTTCCTTGTTTTAGAGGGCACCTGTAGGTAGTCTTACATGTTTTAGGTTTGAAGGTAATGTTTGTGAGCCTCTTAGAGTCCCTTAGGGTCATTTTAATTGTGTTTACCCATTTTCACCTTGTTTATGCACTATTAACATTGAAAGTACTATTTCCTTCTCACTACTTGTATTAGTCAATAGTGGTTGACCTCCTAAGGTAAAAATACCTATAGGCAACCATCACTCTTGAAAAATGTGAAAATTATCTTTTGTAAATATTTTTAGGTATTTATAAGTCACCTTACATAAACCAACATTGGTATATTTATGTTCAAACTCTTATTATGGACTGTGTGCTCCTACAATTGGCTATAGGTGGGTAATTTCAAAAATAAACACACTTGTAGATGCTAATGGGAGATAAAACATAGTATAACATCCTATTTAGGTGACATTTATTCTCCTTGAAATTCCTTTTCAATAAATAAGGTCATCTACACATGATAATATGCCTTATACTACCAACTTGGAAAACAAAGTTGTTCAAAGACTCAAATTCCTATAGATGTTACTACCTAAAAATAAAGTATAAAAATGCATCTTTGAGGTTCTAAAGATCCATTATCACTAACTCATATACCCTCCAAACTTTTTAGAATAATTTTACTATATAAGGACTTAAATATTTGGTCAGTAATAGGCAGTTTAAGTCTTTAAAACCATATTATATGCTATCAGCCAAAAGGCCCAAACCTCTATTTTCTCATTTTAGGGATTTGATCCCTAAACTAAGTCATCACCTTGTTTAAAAAACTATCACTCAAAGGAAGTATACCATGATATTTTCACCAAAATAAGGCCTTTATGAGAGTTTCATCACTTATACCAACACTTCAAAATGTCTCCTTAGGTCTATAGTACCACCTATAGGTGGTCATCTGATGTACAAGAAATAAAGTACAAATATGGATAATGTGGATTATAATTTGACTTAAATGGATTCTAGGCTTATCTCCATACCTAAAAATTCACTCTTCACACTCTAAATTGTTTGAAACAAGTGTCAATACATTATTTCAACCTTGCACCTTTCTATAGGCTATTGTGTGTGCTCATTCATGGATGCCTATGTATAGATATATCATTAACTATCATCAATGTATTTTTGTGATACTTTAGGGGTCTAATATGACTGTTCACACAACAATAACATGAAAAATACCTTTTATAGTCTCCATTGTTCATCTATAATCATGATCAAAGCTCAAAAAACATGACTATAACGTAGAGCAAGTAGAAAGTTGATTGTGAGTATGACAAGAATGGGTATAGAAGATAAGGTGTGATGTTTCAAGGTTCAAAATGAAAGGGAAGTTTTATTTATGTAATTTTAACATGTAAAAAACCATATCCTACTCATATGAATCCCTTGTAGAGAATACAACCTTTGGCAAGTAGTGAACTTGACTGCCATTCCACCTAGATCATTAACTTGAAAACTAAAGTAATTAGTTCATGATATATTTTCCAAAAATTAAAATAAGAATTTAAATCATCTAATAAGAGATCCAACATCCTTTGGAGTCAACATCACCAATTATATTGTATGGACCTATCCAAAATAGAGAAAACCTATAGGGTGCAAAGATTCAAAATTAAATTAGATAGTATAACTTATTAGGAATGGTTCATAAAGAAGAAATGACCATTCATCTACAACCAAACATAAAATGTAATATGAATGATTTTATAATACACCCCCCCCCAAAAAAATTTCCTAACACCTCTCTTGCTGACCATACCAAGTACAAACCTAAAGGCCATTCTTGCTTACCAAGCCTAGTGGAAGAAGAGAAAAGTGGTTTTATTCATTTCTTGAATATTTTGATCAAATTTATCACTAAATAGAGTGAATGGAAGACAAAGAAACACTCTTGAAATGTATTTAACTATATTAATCTGTACAATTCGATACACCTCATTAAATGCTCATTTTTACCTTCAAAATGATATATTGACTAATTAGACTAAGAATAAGGCTAATATGACATTAAATTAGATAAAATGTATTATAACACCCTAAGACAATATTATACCCATAAAAACACCTAAAAATCATGTTTTTGCTTATAGGGGTCCCAATTTGACCTATAGGGTCAAATTTGGTCAACAAATTGGTGACTCATAGGGGTAGTATGCCTATTATACTAACTATCATTAGTCTTATCATTCCATTGGGATTATGGAGTAATATAAAATTCTAAAATAAAATAACGATATCTTTGACCATTGACCACAAGCTTTGATCAAGATAAGACTAATTGACTACCTTAACCACATAAAACAAAGGACACACGTAAAGCAAGCAAACTAAGTAACAAGACACACACATGTGCTTAAATAACTTAGGAAAATTATAAAACAAAACACTATGTGTAACTAAAAATTAAGCATACTTCCCTTTTCAAGATCAAAAATAAAGCTCCTTGCATCTCCTTCTTCATGAGATGAATCATAGTGCAAAGCATGTTACTCTTTGGATTGGATGCTTGATATATCAGACCTATTTCTTGGCACTTAACTTTATATTCCCTCAAGTACACCATCTTAAAATAGGTCTCCAATGTAGATGTATCCCTCTTAGTCTTGTACACATACCTCATATTGCTGCCCACTCTTCATCTCATGATTAACTTGCATATTTTTTATAGGCACGATTTCAAGAGGAGTATTTTCTTGTTCCTTAGAATATTGAGGCTAATATAATCTTGTTTTGACCTTAAAAGGATAAGTTTAACTTTTATTTGGATCATATATGACATTTAAAAAAATGTCATCTTGTTTACCATCACTTGTAATTATCTCTAAGGAATTTGTAGACCCCTTGAGGGACTCAAACTCATTGCAAATGTTTTCAAATTTTTATCTCAAGTCCTCATATTATCTTTTTTCAACATCATAAAGGGGGAAAACAAGCGAAGATCCTTCATCCTCTTCTTTAAAATCCAAAAGGACTTCATCCAAGATTTCTTCTTTGACATAAGGAAGGCATTCTTCATCATCAACACAACAAGAAGACTTAACCCAAGGACTCACATCTTCTTTAGAATTTAGGTCATATTGAGGGTTATCAAGTTGTATCTCAACTATCATAACCTAAATTTTCTTCTCAAGGGCTGAAAGATCCTTAATCTCCTTCTCCTTCTTGGTGATGCCAAAACTAGGCATCTTGAAATTAGGTGACTTAACACAATGAGGCTACCAAGGAGATATACTCTCTTCAAGAAAGAGTTCTATATTTTATTCAAAAATTATCCTCTTTAGGTTCCCATATAATAGGTCCATTAAGGAAAAGGGTGATAGGGTGAGGAAAAAATGAACTAGTTGGTGGAGATGGAGCATAGGATTCAAAATCAGGTTAAGGATGAATTATAAGGGATCCTTTTGGGAGTTATTGAGGAAGGGGAGGCATACCTTGGGTTAACATGGATTTGTTATCTTCTTTCCACTTGAAAATCACTTCATTTAAATCTGATACAACTTGAACACTCTCTTGAAGAAGGTTAGATGGGGTGTGTTTAGGCATAGGATCTTCTTTTGGCTCTAAAACTTCAATCACACCCTGACTTAGCAATTTCATTCTTGATCTCTAACTCTTAAATTTTCTCATTTTAGGAATTTGATCCCTAAACTTAGTCATCACTTTGTTAGAAGGTGATCTTTAGCCTTGTTTAGAAAATTAGCACTCAATGGAATTATACCATGATATTTTCACCATACTAAGGCCTTTATAAGAGTTTCATCACTTATTCCAACACTTCAAAATGTCTCTGTAGCTTTGTGGTACCACTTGTAGGTGATTATTATGATGTATAGGTAGTAAAGTACAAATATAGATAATGTGCATTGTAATTGGACTTTAGTGGGTTTTAGGTTTATCTCCATACCTATAAATTCACTATTCACACTATAAATGATTTGAGTCATGTGTTAATACCTTATTTTAACATTGCACCTTTCTACAAGCACCTGTGTATGTTCATTCATGGCTACTTGTCTATAGATATATCATTGAATATCATCAAGGTATTTTTAATCTACTTAGGGGGTCTAATATGACTATTCACACAACAATAACATGACAAACACCTCTTAGAGTCTCCATTTTTCATCTATAAGCATGATGAGAGCTCAAAAAACATGAATATAACTAAGAGCATGTAAAATGTTGACTGATTATGACAAGACTGGGTATAAAAGACATGGTCTAATTTTGCAAGGTATAAAATGAAAGGGAGGTGGTATTTATGGAATTGTAACATGGAAAACGCCATATCCTACTCATATTAATTCCTTTTAGAAAATATAACCTTATATAATAAGTGAACTTGATTACCATTCCACCTGGATCATCAACTTATAAAATGACCTAATTAGTCCATGAGATCTTTACCAAACATGAAAATAAGCATGGAAATCATTTGATAAGATATCCAACATCCTCTAGAGTCAACATCACTAATTGGATTATATGAACCTATCCAAAATAGATCAAAACCTATAGGGTGCACATATTAGCAAGAAAATTAGATAATATAACTTCTTAGGAATGGTTCATAAAGAAAAGACCACCATTAGTTTTCAACCAAACATCAAATGGAATCTGATTAAGTGTAGAAGACATCTCTAGGAGCATTTATCATTAAACCTTTCTTACTGATTGTACCAAGTACAAACCTAAATTCCATTCTTACTTACCAAGCCTAATGAAAGAAGATAAAAGTGGGTTTCTTCATTTCTTGAAGCTTCTAATCAAACTAACCACTAGAGTAAGTATATGGAATACCAAGGGACTCTTAAAATTTCCTCAACTTTACTAATCCATATAATTATATACACATCATTAAATGCTCAATTTTTTACATTCAAAGTGACTCAAAATGATATGTTTACTAATTATACTAAGACTAAGGATGATATATTGATTATAATACACCCTATGATATAATATTAGACCCCTAAAAACCCTTAAAATCAAGTTTTTGCTTATAGGGGTCCCAATTTGACCTATAGGGTCAAATTTGATCAACATTGATCATTCATATCTTTCTCTCAACAACCACCTCAAGATAGAAGATTTCACATGATTATTATTAGTTGAAGAGTGTCTCATTGAATCCTAGATAGAGACACCCCAATTCATAGGGCTGTAGAACAATGTGAACTTAAGAGACTCCTAGTTCTCCAATCCCCATCTCTCAATAATTTTTCAATTTTGAGGCTGATAGTCTTTCTTTAGGATTATCTTGGTTTTTATTGGCACTTTAGGCTTGATGTATACATCATCATTCCTCTATTTTATTTCATTTTTTTCTTCCAATGCCCCATCAATAGATGCTGATAGTACATGATTTTGGAACTTATTCACATCTGATCCTTATTTTGCTACAAACAAATCATTATGACTTATAGGCTTAATGTGATTTACATTAACTAATTTTGGTATCCATAATATTTTAGGGGTATCAGTCATATTTCTATGACTCAAAGGATTATCCAATATAATATTTCAAAGACTTGTAATGTGACCAACATGTTGAAAATTGAAGAAAACAACCTTACTCACACCTTTTACCTAATGTGGGTTGTAATCCCTTTTTACTAATTATTTCTCCTCCTACAATCCATTTCTCTATGACCAAACTTATAACAACTAAATCAATAGCCAGAAAATGAATTATAATACCTTATTTTATTAGGTTGCCTATTTGGAGTTTTTTTAAAATTTTCCTTCATGTTGATGTTCTCAGTTTTATTATGATGATATGCATTCTTCTTTGTTTGAGCTGAATTCTCATGTTATTTCTCAACCTTGTTTATCTTTTCCATGAGTTTCTCATGCTCAACCTTCAAGGAGCCAAACTCGATCTTCAATTGATCACACTCAACTTTATTTAACCTTAAAATTGCATTGATAACCTTTAATTGATCCTTGATATCTTTGATGGTCTTCTCATATTCTTTGGACTCTTTGGCTATGTCATTATTCAAGGTACATATTTGCTCCTAAAGATCCTTGACCACATATTTCAACTCTTGAATCTCTTTCCTTAGTTGCTTAGCCATCTTGTGCTTCTAAGATCACCTTATAGCTATTAGGCTTACTCCAAAGGACTAGGATCTAATACTAATTTTGGAAGCACAACCATTGGGGGGGGTGAATTAGTGCCCTTACAATAATCATTCAATTTCACTTATCATTCATGAAGAATTCATTAAAACATATACATAAACCAATGTATAAATAAGCATCCACTTAGGTATACAACATATGAACACAATACATATGTGGGAAAACCTCATGGGGAATAAAACCCACTAAAACACAACTTGGACTACATTCTTATAAGCAATGGATGAATATTTAATGAGGCACCAACCCCATAAGGAGCACCAACTCAACTAAGAATTTAACAAGTACCAACTTGAAAGGAGGCACTAACCCCCTAAGTGACTCAACACAAACTCAAAAACTTTAATAACACATCTAAAACTACCAACTTGTAAGGAAGCTCTTACTCCTTCTTGACAAAGCACAAACTTAGCCAAGACCAACTTAATCACCTCAAAACACCTTGTTGCTCAACCAATAGATGGTGACCTATTCTTCATCTCTCTATCTTCTCTATCTAAATTCAACTCACTATTATACATTTGGAACACATATTTGATGCAACACTAATAGTATCTCACAATATAATCAACTCATTCAAATCTTCTCAACCTTTTATCCTCTCAAAATATCCTCTATGCTTCTTCACTCAACATGCCTCTTAGTAGGCTTATTAGGTGACATGAACTTATCATCAACATTAATAAATTATATTATATTTTCACCATAGTCTATCTCATATATTTTAATTATATTAAATATATCATAATCCATAATATATCCTCTTATTCACTCACTAGGTCTCTTATTTTTGCACACATAATTAGGCCTACTATGCCTTGTATAAATATAGACCACTAGCTCACATACTCTCTTGGTAGAACACAAAATTATCTACACTTGGATTACCCTTGAAATGGGTTAGATAAAAAATTTAATACATGAAATATCAACTACATATGTTGGTCACCACTCATAAGGACCAAAACCACTATTAGGCCTAAAGGAGACCTAATGCAATTAGGACTTCTCAAAGCACACGTTTCACCTAGTCCTATTGAAAATTATTATGCCTCCAAAAATAGATGAAAAAATTCATAAAAATATAAATTAGACCCATTGTAATATACATTTTATGTCAATACCACCTGTCATTCCAATTCACTACTTGAACCTCATCATTAGAATTACTCACAACTAGGTCTACACACACCTAGAAAGTCTATCGTAAAGAACTGAAGCATACAACCAATTTGGTCACAAAAACATAAAAAAAATCACATGGATATGAAATAAATAACCTTAGGGTAATAATAATGTTATGTATAAACTTCACCATATATCTTAAATCCTCTAACTCATTCTTACAACATGACCACTCAAAACTACCAACTAGCTTTAGAACCTAGTCATGATCATTTGACCATACAAATCTATACAAGAACATTTCATGAATAATAATGAAATAATAAGAACATAAGATACCCTCATGAAATATTAATATGAAATATACTCTTAAGAACTGATCAAATAACCTCAAACTCATCTTTTTTATAAGACTATTCATAATTTCCAAAAACCTAAAAAATCAATCAACATGCCTTTTGACTTTCCACATTAAAAAATGGATTTTTAATGATTAAAAATACATTAAAATTAACATATTATACCTATATATCACTATAATATTAAAAATACATCATGGTCTTATTTCAATAGTTTAACTTGTAGACCCATTACAAATCCTTACTACACACACTCTTAACTCACTCAAACAAGCCATTTTGGTAACAATTATCCAATAATTTTATACTGAATTTAAAAAATTTATAAATAAATAATAGGAAAATAATTTATTAAACAAAAAAATTATATGCATTGGATACTTCAGATAAGGTTAGGGAACCTCGAACTCATCACTCATACTAGCTTACTCAAACTTGTCAATCTGTTTTGAAGACTAGTCATGATGATTATGACTTTCAGTGCCTATGTGGATGCTTTTATGCACTCTTGATTTATGTGAATGATAATATTATATAATTATGTAACTCTCACATATAAATCTATCATGGTATAATGATAATATTAGTCTTACAGACCAATCTCTCAACTTTACATCTTCATTATCTCACCTTCACTAGACAGATCATCTTATGAATAATATTTTCAACATTTTCATTGAAATATAAAACATATAAAAAATATTTAAATTAATTATATTTCCTTAAAAATAACCCCATTCATTTTTATCCATCCCTAATCCATGACAACCAATCCCTAATCTCATTCTTGCTTTTGCCTAATTTTTCTCACTGTCTTCACTATTAGACTTTTTAATGATAGGCCAACTTTCATGACCAGTTTAATATATTTGAATTATATAACCTGATAATAAACACCCATTGGTATGATTATAAGCCATAATTTTAAAACTCCATCCATTGTGAAATTTTTACTCAGTCAATCTTGGTTATTATACATTTTTTTTGAGAAATAAGGGATTTCCTATAGCTTCCACTCACTCATCTAACAGACCAATACCAAATAGAGGTATCTAGGAGAGTGATCTACATGATAAAATAATAAAAAATATGTCATATAATCCATTATAATACATTTCCATTAATCTTCCATATCAAATCACTATAAGGGATTTAGGAGGGTTTTAGACCGATTTTCATTCTAAACATTTGTTCATAAAACTATGACCCTAAAACCAACTCCTAATACTTGGAAATAATTTATAGGACCCTTTTAACTCTCTCTAAAGGAAATAATTTATAGGACCCTTTGAAATCTCTCTAAAATATTTTATCTTCCCATTCAATAGTCACATGTGCCAATAATCATGATAAAATCCTTTTTGGGTTTGCAACACCTCATTCTAGCACTCGAGAGACCTCAAATCCACTTTTTATGCTTTCTTATTCAACTAAAGACCTTGAAATTCACCAAAATACTTTTAAAAACATTTAAAACCTCAAACCATGTTCACATGGGATCAAAATCCTCCAAAATTGATCATGATGCCTCATCATGCCACCTAGGGTCTTAAGACAAGTTCTATGAGAAGACCACTAAAGAAGAACATACCCCTTTGGCTCACTCTAAGAGTCATATGAATAAACAAAAAACTTTATCACAATATCTAACATTGCATTACACAATTTTAATCTCTTACACAGATATATCACCACCATCATGCCTCTACAAGCCAAATTCATGCTAAAAAACTAGACCATCACACAAACCTACTAGGCACCATACCACTTTGAGATATTAAAGACACCTTATGTATCTCAATAATAACCTCAAAACATCTGAGATAGGATCCACAACATAACCTATCATTATCCTTTGACCAAGTCTCCTTAGACCATATAGGGCACTACCCAAGACTAAATTAACCTTATTAAACACACAAGACAATGAATAAAGTATCTCTCTAAAATCATGATGCTCTAAATATATTCACAAAATACATGAAACTTAAACTACCTCAAACAAATCCACATACCTATATCCACTAATTTTACCATACCTCACTATGCTTCACAAGACACTCCATTGGATCACTCAAAGCCACAATATCAAGCTCAAACAATCAACTTCATACCAATGAACATATCCACCATATTGTGAATGAAAAATTGACCTAAAAATTATTTTTACATGAATGACCTCAGTCATATGGCATCAAATACCACTCTCACCTTACTAATCCTTCTTGACATCAATGATAGTACACAAACACATGACATTAACAGAAACTTTCAACACATTCAAAGGCATATGAGAGTCCTGGTATCATAATTTGAATGTAATTATCCAATTAAGTATGATATAAATATTGATATATCTTAATTTCACCAAAAAGAGTCCTAAAATTATAGGAATGCAGACCTACAAGACTACAAACTTGTAGGTTTGCATTCTGTAAGACATTGTGTTCAAATGTGCATCATAATGGAATTTGAAGACCTAATAATGAGGGATATATAATGTGTTAAAATTTGAAAAATTCAATACTAGTGAGGAATTATTTCCTAAAAACCAATTTCAAGACACTCTAAACATACCTATAGGCATAATGGTAGCACACAAGCTTTCTTGGGTTTTCAAGTTGGCTTTCAAGTTGTTAGACGAGTAATTTGTGATGAGTAATGAGGTACATAGATAAATGAATAATAGAATAATATTTGTTGTCACTTGAAATTTCACCTGATGAGGAGATGGGAAAATATTATCCTCATTCAAGTGAGATAATGGAACCACCTCAGGGCTATGGGTATCCCTATTAGGAGGTGGATCTCTAGATTAAGGGCTAGCTCCCCTTAATGCATCACTTAAGCTCATATCCTACTTCTAAAACTTAGGTATGAAAAGTGATAGGGATAAAATGAAATTAAACCTAAATAATGGAGGTGATACACCAAATATTTTTCTCTACTCACACCTTTATCATGCACTTTGAACCAAGATAAGCCTAACATACACTCTATCCAATGACAACCCTCCCTCTTACATGAATGTTTCAACATGGAGTCTTAGAATTGGCTTAGGACAAGAAGACTTAGACAATAGGAATTATAAGACACACTATTGAATGATATATTAAATACAACTAAAACTCCATTTGACACTTCTTGCTAACCTATTAAGAGAAGTCTTTGAACTCACAAGGTACTAAGAAATTTGACATGTGAAGGTAAGCTAAGATACACTTACACAAGACCAAACTCATAAAATAAAGTTAGATAATTATTTAGTGAGGAAAAAAACATATATATTTATTTATTCAAGTAAAAAATTTGGCAGGGATTTTCCATACCCAAGTGGAGAGATTCATACATGGCCAAGAAGGCCCAATTTATAGAACCTAGAAGAAGAGAGAGAAGAGAATTTGAAGAGGCATAAGGACATGTGTCACCAATGTGAATATAAGTTAAAAATTAATGGGAGAGAGTTATTTAGTGATTCATATCATGTTAGGATTTGAAAATGTCATCTTTAATCATCCAAAATCTACAAATAGTCAAGAAACTCCTTTTTTATGCATAGAAAACTGCTCCTTATGATTGGCCTTACAAAACTACCAGAAAATTTCACCTGATCAATTTTTATGATTAATATGAGTATTAGGGGTTACTAAGAGGCCCTAAAATTCATTTTTGAGGATCTTAACCCTTCCTATCATTTTTTCCATGCATGATCATACTTGGTAGTCTCAAAATAGCTCTTTTCCCTTCACCTCTCACACGTGTCACCATAAATTTATTTAAACCTGAAATATGATCCATAAAAAAATAGGAATAAAATATTTAAGGATTTATAATACCATCATTTACAATAAATTTTCCCTAAAATACTCCCAAAATAAAGATTCACCATTTTCTCCAAGTCCTCTCTAGTTGGCTCACTAGACTGGCTGAAAAGAAAGAGATAGTAAGCACACTTAGGAGCTTATAAAATTTATATAATGACTATGGTGACTTATAAAAATTCATAATATTCCCTCCAAAATTGATTTGGTGTCTTGAAACCTTCCCAAGCCTAAAAACCACAAAAAATAGTCAAAATAAGCCCTATTTTACCCTATTCCATACAATTACATACACCTAAGTCACATGTGAAGAATATATGGAGAGTAATATAAATTATCCAAGTGGTTTAATATCACCTCCATTGCATCTAGATGTTCAAATTGTAAGACCTTGCTAGTTGGGTTTGTGAGGAGGGTTTGTAAGGGTTTTGAGTGATTTTTGGTCTTAACATTTATTCATAAATAAAATACATTAGAATCCTATAAAAATTTCACTTGTGTCTTATGGTCCCATGAAAATTTATATGAAATTTCAAGCAATTAAAGTTACCCTTCGAGCTCCTTTTTTGCTCCCTGATAGAGTCTAAGCACGCTCTAGGTAAAAAATGATATCTTGATGGATTTACCTTAAAAAAAGGTTTAAAAACCTATTAATATGTCCTATAAACATTATCCCATCACTATAATATCTCCCTTGAATATATAAATTAAATAGACTCCTACTTTGGAACTATGTCTAGACGTTGTTAATAGGTCTAGCTATACCCTTGGCCAAAATTAAGGATTTATTAGTTTCCTTATACCTCCAAAATTATTAAACAATTAATTTTAACCTCCATGTAAATTTTCCAAGTCATTGGGATGATTTCCTAAGGTACAAACTGAAAGTGAACCTTCATATGAGATTAGGCCTATTCCTTGCCCACTAGGTATGCATGCAACCCTCCTTGGTTAGAGAATACTATTTGGTTATATCCCTTGTATCAAGGTTTTATAGATTTTTTTAGGTGTTATTAAAATATACAAACCTCCACTTGAGATTACTTGACCTTTGTTCCATCATTTGACCTCCTTCAACAAGAAAAATAAGGTTTATGCAAGGGGAAAAGTGGTCCCTATCTGAGACAAAAAAGGTGGCACTTCCCCTTTTAGTATTGACAATTTCATTGTTTTGGAATCTTAATCAACCACCAAGTTTACTATATACCAAAATTTCACTCATTTATTCCAATTTTTTTCCCTCAAAACCTCCAAATTCCAAGATTGGTCACTAAAGGGTAGAAAATGTAGGGTAGGTAGGGTACAAGTTTGTTTTGCCTTTGAAAAGATAATATCATTTGATTTGTCTCCTCATATTTATGTTTATTGGGACTTTTTATCCATCTATAAACCTTGTTTCAATCACTTTCCAACGTGGTTTTCACTAGAACCTACATATTCTCCTTTTTGGCCATATTAGGCCTCATGCTTTGACTGAGATAGGGTCCTTTGGCTATATTTAGAGTTAGTTTGCCATATGTTCAGGTTTGAAATGTGTATTAAAAAATATTTAGGATATATTTATACCATTCTTTACCTTTATATAGGCCAAATTTCACACATAAAATCCCCTTTAGGCACAAAGGAATCCTTCTTCAACCTCACTGCCTATAGTCCATGTTTGATTGAGTTTATGCATCTCATGCCTAATTTTAGGTCCTCTTGAGCTTTGGATGATGGTACAAGAACATAATTAAACCTATTTATATATTTTTAAGCTCATGATAGTTTTCATCCACCATTTACCAAGGTCAAACTTCATCTTTTTCACCAATGCACCTTTACTCTCAAAATTAGGCCATGTCCTTAAGGACTGAGATAGGCCCTTAAACCCCTAGTTATAGGTCATGTTTTGAGCTTGTTTGATGGTTTTGAACCTTTTATCCATGTGTTTTAGGTCATATACCCTCATCATGTTTGAATCTAATTTTAAAATCCTCAAACCATATCAACTCCATGGATTTGATTTAGAACACACTGCCTGACTGTCACAGTCACCTTGCTCTTAATTGACTATGTTTTATGGATTTGAGTGCTACTTGTAGGTTAATTTATATCACTTAGTTCATGTGTTTGATAATTAACAACTCCACCTATAGTTATAGTGTCCTTAAATCATCTAATTTCACTTCAAACCTTCAATTTCACCACTATTAGCCTAAATGGGACAAAATTTTGTAAAAGCCTATTATAACTTAGTGTTCCCAGGCTTGTATGGATAGGGGAGGGTATGTTAGGAGGTCAAAACATAAAAACACACTTCCTCTCTTTAATTTTAGCTCAATAAAGTCATTTTTATTAGTTTATATTAATCAAGATTGGTGGCATAGCTTAATATTATCAAATTGGAATGCAAATCACTTTTTCAACCATACCCTGTAGATATCACTATCATAATTCAAAGATTTTTTAACAACTTTTAAAGATATCAAACTCCATCTTCCACTCCTCCTTTTTACCTCAAAATTTTCATAGGAAATTTATGTAGATAGGGTTACAATGTGAAATAATCAAGGGTGTTGAAATCTCTCTTTGTCATGACATATATAATCCCAAAGAAGCCTTAGGATCTCTGTTTATTCCCTTTAGGGATAGATAGACCAAAAATATACCCACTTTCTCTTGACCTCTCAAAATTGTGTGACCCTTATTTATCAATCTTATACCTCTCCAAAGTTCACTCTAATTACCTTTAAAATCTTGAGACCATTTTGAAAGTTGTTTTTTGGTCATGATGACGTCAACATACTCATGTAGGTGAAGCTTCTGATTGTGTGGACTGAGATAGCCCCTTAAGAGAGAAATAAAATGTAAGGCAAGGCCTTCCAATCCCCAAAAACACTTTTCAATCCTTATAACATAAAAAATATTAGGAGCATCATAAAAACAACATCAAATCACTTTTCCCAACATGGAAAAACTACTTGTAAGGTAATTGAGATGACTATAAATGAAAAATAAGCATTTTTGCAATCATGTACAAGCCAAAAAGAGGCTTTACCAAGTAATTAAATATTTAAACACCAAAATAATCACTATAATATCCTTAAAAACATTTAGGAACACCTAAAACAAACCAATCCATCAAACCAAAGCAAGAAAACTTGAGACAAGTTCAAAAGGAAACCCCCTCTTGCTTGAACATGCATAAAAAGCATCTTATAGTGTTATCCATTGTTCATAAAGGAAGATCCAAAAAATTACATGTTTTTTTTATTTAAATTAACTTTAGATTACAATCCACCCCTAGAAGAACTCCCTCCAATTCCACCTGTATAGCCTAGGCCAAGTGCTTGAAGTTGACCATTATTAGCTTGACAATGGGAAAAGAAGAGAAATGAGTTTTAGGATAAATTTTGATGAAATTATTGCACACCATGAATGGAAATGGGTGAGGGGAGGTGAAGATACATCCCACCACATTTTTAGCTAAAGATCAGATCATGGAGGTCGTACAAGTGCCCAAAAGCCCTTAAAAACAAGGAAAAACTCCCATTTTCTAATTGTAACTAACTTATGTCTGCCATATGACTGATCCTAATATTCTTCTAACATTTTCCACGTTTAAACTCACATTTTTGACAAATTTTCCCTCTTGGAAGTCTATATAAGTTAATAAATGGGCTAGAAAGTGTCCAAAAGACCCCTTTTTACACATGATATATAACTAATGACCATTTTATGACTTGTAAACCATTTGAAACATGATATCAACCATGTTAGGAAAAAAATACACAAAATATACCTTTTACTAGCTTTGGCCAAGGTTTGACTAGGTTTGACTTTGGCCATTTTCAAGGAGGGTGAGCTTAGATAAGGACTAAGACAAGGCCAAAAAAGGTAATAGACCAACAATGACACCCTATAGGACCTATAGATATTTATCCAAAAGTTTGAAATAGTATGGGTTGACCTCATTTGACTATAATTCAAATTTGGTCAATAATCTTCTCACACAACAAATGATCACCTACAGGGCTTTTTTAGGCCTAGGGTGTCACATTAGTCTATTTACAAACTTCCTAAAAGGGCTTATATCTCATGAAGTAGATGTAGGCAGAAAGGTTTCATAGAAATAATTTTACACACCTAATTAGGGTCTAATAATATTAAATATGTTAAAAAACCATAATGAATATATTCCTACTCTAGGTATGCAGTCAAAACCCCAAATGATCAACTATAGGTAGCTTAGGTTATTATAAAGCTTGAAGAGAGAATAACATGCATAATACTAATTTTAGAGCTTACATAGTTATATAAAGTGTTATAAATAATTTAATTAAAAGATAAATAAGGATAAAGTTCAATAAGAGGTTATCAAAACAAACTCATTATGACCTTGTAGATACAGTCCATAGACACCTATAGGATTTCCTAGTAGCTCAGTTGGTCTTCAACTTGAGAGAAAAGGGCATGCTTCATTTGAAGAAAAATAGGTCAAAGAGGATAAAACAAAATGAAAATTATCTTCTAAATATCTATTAAAATATCTATATGATCCTCTCAATTACTATAAATAAATGGCAAGGTTGAAAGGAATGTTTAGGCATGTTGAGTCAAAAGCCCCACACACAGGCCTATGTGTGTATAGTCAATATATTTGTTATAGGTAGGATGGATATGTAAGTAAAAGAAGGTGTAGAAATATATTTATGGACATTCCATTAAGGTTACAAATCCATTGGTATTGAGGAAAAGGGCAAACATAGGTTGTCAAGGTCATTTGCATTAACTAGTTTGAGAACCCTAGTATAGGCTAATGATGGTCACAAAAATATAAAGAGGAGGAATGGTATATATAGAGGTTTAGGCCACTATGATACTATTTAAACTGTTTAATATTAATTTAAAATATTAAAATAAGAATTTGAGGTCACTATAATCACCTATAGGTGGTCTTGTGTCTTGAAGATTAGTTTATGTCTATAAGGCTAAAACCTTTCATAATCCCTCAGACCTCCAACTCCACTCTTGTGAAGATGAGTTACTAAAAAATAAGTATGGATATATGAGTTTTTATGGTGATATTAGAGGTATTTAATAGTGTTTCATAGGTAGGAGAAGATACTAAATGTGCCCTTTTGGCTAAATAGCCCTCCTTGAGCTCTCTCATCATAGTCTGCTAACTCGAGTTACAAATTTGGATGCTCATATATTGAATGAATAGGTTCATGGGGCCAAATGATATTAAGGAAATTTTAGGACCCCTATGTACTTAAAATCCATGATAGAGAGAGAGTTGGATTCAAGAGGATAGCTTTATAAATGATCCTTAAGACTGTAGGCATGCCCAAACTACCTATAAGATGTAGAGAGGATTACAAAACAAGTTAGTCAAGCATTAGTCCATAAAAAATGAAACATGCATAAAAAACTAACTAACCAAGCCTATCTATTATTATGGTAATTACAAAGGATAACATGAAATAAATGAAAGAAAGCAATACCATATTACCTTCCCAAATGGATTCACCATACCCATGTGGCTCAGAAACATGTTCTCCCTTGAACAAACATCCTTGTCTTTATCAAAAATCATGGTAATCTCCTCTAATGCCTCAATAACACTCCATAAAACCTAGGCTATTGATTTTAAACCACTAAACTAGCCTATCAATGAAGCTTTGTGGAAACAATTTAGCATTATAAATTTACAATGTTCAAGCTTTGAAGATATTTGAGCATAATAACTTTGCACCCAAATAGCTTAGAAATGGTGTTCATGGCCTCTCTATTTATAGATGTTTGAGATTGGTTAGGATCAAGCATGACCACTCATCTTGAGATGAAGATGTGTGGTTGAGGATAATTCTAATATTTGGAATTAAATCTATAAATATCCTTAAGATAAATAAGCATTAAAGAGGCATGGGAGGCATTAACTAGACATGGGTGACCCATAATCTTGATATTTTATGCACTTATGGCTTGATGGATGCCACCCCATAGATGATGTCAATAGGTGATGCAAGTAATAATAATTAATTTTCAAAAATAAATATTCAACAACTCTCATGGAAAATCCACTTAAGCTCTTGATTTGGATTAATTAGCCTTAAACAAGGTTAATCAACATTTGTGCAATTATTTGAAAATTGGCCCTCAATTAATCAAAATGATTAGAAAGTCATATTATTGGGTCATAATTTGACTAGAGAGGAATTATAAGGTGGCATTATATGCATTGGAACCATATTCCCATTTATGGATTTTACAAAAATAAATAACAAAGGTACATGACATGTACCAATGAATTATAAGAAAAAAGTGATCTAGAGCACTAAATGGTGAAATCGTCATTTTAACTCAAAAAGATCTAATCAAAGTTAGTTATCCCATAAAATGAATTTCCCTATTTAAGTATACTTTGACCTAAACTGACACTTATAAGTGATAATTTTGAGCCATTTAGGACTTTTTATAGATTTTGACCTAAAATGTGCATTTGAGTGCAATTCAAGTAAGATTGACAATTTCAACACAAATGGTGTTAGGAATTAGATGTCTATATTTTACCTCTATTTGAGAAGGTATAGCAAGACATTCAAGAAAAGAAACAATTTTTCAAAGAAAAGAGATGTCAAGAAGAAATTATAAGATACCTATGATGCCCCCTCAAAAGGGCATACTAGGATGAAAGAGAAGGATGATCTCTCAAAAAGAGAGAGAAAGTAAGAGATTAACCCAGGGAATAGATCACATCCAGATGAGCTAATGATTACACACATGATTACCATTAATGATCAAAATAAAGGTATAATAGGCCCTAGAGACGGGAAAGATACAATCTATAAATTTAAGGGACACACTTTAAATGTACATAATTTGAGAGTACAAGTTGCACACTTACTACATTGATCAATCCTGAGACAAGTTGCATACTAAAATATTTCCATCATGGGATTTAATGTGGAGAGATTGGAATTAGAGGAAAGGGGAGAACATTCTACTTTATGAAGGGAAGCACCACTAGAATGGGGTCTCCAAAGATAAGATAATAAGAAGTGCTATAGTAGAGAAAATGTGATCATGAGAAAACATATTTCTGCTTTAGTAGGGTGAATCTTGATCATTGATAAAGAATAAATAATGACTTGCCCTTATAGAGATGATTTGACTCAGATGTTATTAAGATGTTTTACCCTAGCATGGGTAATTGGCAAGCAAAACAGCTCAAGGATATAACTAAAAAGATAGGTTAAAGTAAGTGAGCACAAACGTACATGTGATGGTGTAATGGCTTAGAAAGCCATATAAAACTAATCATATGAGAATGCAAAAAGTGATGAGAGAGATGAAAATAAGAATGTAGATAGTCGAGCTAATCTCAATAGAAATTGAGTACTACCTACATAGTTCCATGGACTCATGTTCCATCATGAACTTTAGGCCAATGTAGTTCACCCAAGTTTGAGAGAGAATGGAAGGAAGCATGATGAAAAATGACCAAGAATTGATTAGACTTATAATGTATGCAAAGAGATGCATGTCTAAGCATAGAAAAATAAGCTTGAAATGCATGCTACCTAGATTCCTAATTCCATATCATGAGCCTAGGTTTTATAGAGTGTTCTTGAGAATCATTCATCAAAGTTGATGTTGACATTAAGACCTTGAGACCTGAGCACAAAGTGCTTGATATAGAAAAATAAATTAGGCATCATAAGTATGAATAAATTAGAATGAAATAAGATTCCAATTACATTGAGCTATTTCAAATGTGAATATCTATAACTAAGGATAATGGTAAAATAATGACCAAAACTAGAGTTATAGTGATTTACATTTAAACAAAAAAAGCAAAAAAAAAAGAAAAAGATAAACATAAATGAACCTAACTTGAAATCAAGATATGATCTATCAAGGCTTAAGTAGGAATAAAAATATTTAAAAAAAAAGGCAAGAACATCTTAATGACATGGGACCAAGATATGAATAATCAAGATCCATGTGGACCATTAAGGCATTCTTGAACAAAAAAGAAAAAATCAAAATCAAATAAAAAATAAGACAAAGAAACACAAAACCAAGAATGATACAAAAAGGAATAAAAAGATAAAAGGAGAATAAATAAAAGGAGAGGTGTGGAATCACAACAAAACACCTACAAAACACAACAAAACACCAAGAAATCTAAATAAACACACACAAATAAAAAACCAAGTTAGTGCGGTTTAAATACAAATGTTCATGCATGTGCAGTAGAGGCATTACTTTCTACCCCATCATAAAAAAGAACAATGACACAACAACTATTCCCTAATTAAAGAGGAACAATGATAAAAAATGAAGGAAGAGAATAAAGGGAAGGGGTTGCCTGAGATGACTCTAGATGTATAAGATAAGTGGATGTTGCCTACATAGTTCCATGGATGCATGTTCCAACATGAAATTTAGGCCAAATGTAGTTCTCCTAGGAAATGGGATAGAAATAAAATGATGATCATTCTAGAATGATTAATGTTATATAATAATATGGAAGATACAACAAACAAATAAGAATGGTCTAGCAAAAAATAAACTGATGAGATGAGAAAGAATGATCCTGTAAAATGGCAAGTGCGTGGGACAAGATGAGATGAACTAGTGTTCCTATAGTTGCAAAATAGAAAGAGTGTTCAAACTTAAAAATTACTCATAAAATAATGAGAGCATTCAAACTTAATAGTTACTTGAAAAATGGTGAGAGCGGTCAAACTTAACAATGGCTTATAAAATGGCAAGAGCGTGGGATGGTAGAATGGGAATGTACAAATGTATAGAATCATGAGACAATGTTTTTGTTCTTTTTTGGTTCATGTTCTAATGTTTTTGGTATTTTCAAAGTATTTCTAATGTTTTTGGTGTTTTTGGGATAAAATATGCACAAGGTGGGACCATCTAGCTGAGGAGATACACATCTTGAGAGTAGAGGTTCTAATAAGATAGCTAAGCTAGCTACAACTTCCCATGCTCACAAATCGGTGAGAGCAAGGTTCTTGATAAAACAAAAAAGAAACAAAATACTTATACTGAGAAGATGTGGTTGTTCACCTATTGGAAGATACACAAGATTGTCCTAGCTAAACTACTTTGTATAACTATTGCTAAAGATGTTCATAATGCTTATGACACATAATCAAGATCATAATTGGTCAAGGGACGAAAAGTGTTCAAGTTTATAACATGTCCTATACATAATAAAGAATAGGCATCTTGAAGAGAGCAATCTAGAATGGGATAAAGAATGTGTTTAGAGTGCCAAGAGTTCAAAGCCTTTACCATTGGGATTCATGAAAAGTGGACTAGAGTAGTATAAAGTGTGTTCAAGGTAAGATAAAAGGGTGGGATAAAATTATGATAGCACAAGCTACCCCTAAGTCAGGGGTCTTATAGACAATGGTTCAAAGTTGTTCATGCATAGAACATCTTAAGGTGTATGATGTTCATGGGATTTAAAATTTCTTCACCATTAGGTTTAACTAATAAATATGCTCTTGATCCATAGTTTAATGTGACAATGTATGGTCCTAACCAATTAGGCTGAAACTTGCCTTTCTTTTTGGGTTTAACATTTATGTTCTTCTGGTTCTCTTTCAAAACTAAGTCACCAATCTCAAATTCTTGTGGGAGATTTCATTTATTTTATCTCTTTTAAAATCTATTATGATATGCTTACAAGTTTTCTAGGGTAGCCAAATGCTTACCATCAAGAAGTTATAGTTCTTACACCCATGAGGCTCTATAGTCTTCATCATCTTCAATGTGCTCCAGAGATATTATTAATGATGGGATCTCAATCTCAACTGGGATGATGGCTTCAGTGCCAAAAACAAGGGAGTATGAAGTAGCTCTATTTTGGGTGTGATGATTGGTTCTATAAGCCCAAAGGGTAGGAAAGAGTTACAAGTGCCAATTACAACCAACATCATTGACAATTTTTTTTAAGATGGCTAGAATGGTTTTATTTGATGCCTCAGCTTATCCATTGCCTTATGGGTTATATGGAGTGGATTTCTTATACTTGATCTTGAATTTTACACAAAGAGCTTTCACATCTTGGTTTACAAAAGCTCTATTATTATTAGATATTGTAGACACCTAATACTGGCCATTGATAACCCCCAATCAAGCTTTTGGCTATTTTCCATCTAAAATGCACAATTTGGCTTATAAACACTAAAACATGCATAATGATGTGAAAAAGACATATTAAAATGTTGATTTTGGCTAGGGTATCCTTAAATGGGGCAATGCAATTTATGGGCTAGCTAACTTTGATCAGTTCATTTCGAGTCAAAATGTCAAATTTGCACCTAGGTGCTCTGGGTTATGCTTCCCTATCAAATCTTATACATAAGGCTTATGCATTTATTATTTGTTTTTGGAAACATTCTAAATGGGAATATTCATCTAACGCATCTTATGTGGTCTTCCAATTCAAATCTAGTCAAATTTAGGACCAATAACAGGACATCTGATCAATTTGGGTAATTTATGCACAAAGTGCTTAATCATGCTTAAAAAATAATTAACCCAAATCAAGGCCTAAGTAATAAATCCATTGAAACTTGTTGAATACTTGTTTATATAAATGAGTATTGAATATCTACATCATCAAGTGACCTCATATCTTGAGAAGGCATCCCTAGGCCATAAATGCCATAAATATTAGGATTCATGCCCTCCATGCCTCATCAATGCCTTCCATGATGCCATCTATGCCTCTTAATTGCCCCTTATTCCAATGCCATGATGAGGATATTTACAAACTTAATTCTAAAAATTAAATTAATCATCAACCACACATATCAATCTTGAGAGGAATGGTTGAGGTTGATTCCAATCAAATCCAAAAATCTATAAATAGGAAGCCTCATAACATCATTTATATGCTTAGTTAGTGCAAAGTTATAATGTAGGATTGATTACAAAATCTTCAATAAACTAGTGTTACCATGCCAAATTGATTCCCAGCCAAGCCGAGCCAAATCTAAAGGTTCCAAGGAGAGATGGAGGTATCCAAGCTTCCATTTCCAAGGACTTCATGAGCACAAGCTGAGTAAGAGACCACTACAAAGGCATTTGGAGCATCTAAGGAAGGTGAAGGAATTCTTATGTTTTATTCTTTGATTTTTTGTTTTTTTTGTCATTTGATTTTGTTAACTAAGCTCTCCCTAGTGTCTAGGCCTAGAAATGTTATGTTATTACTGTGTTTATTTCACATTGTTTTCATTTTAGAACTAACACCATACTATCCATCCTCTCTTGAGTCAAATTCCTAAATCACATAATGACATGCACGGTGAGACTAATTGCATCCTACACATGAAGGAGATCCTTTGATAACCCTAAAATACTTATTTGAGCTCTTCAAACTCTTAAAAATTGATTTTCTAGCTTTATTTTATTATTTTTGGTTATCATAGTTTTTACATAGTAACTGATGTAGACAAAAATGCCAGCATAAATTACCTAACTCAACTGACATCGGTCAATAGAATTGACATCAGTTAGATCTTGATTGGCCATAACTGACATTGGTGGTATTGACCAACATTGATCTCTGTGTTTTTCCAAAGAACACAAACTTGAGAGCTATGTTTTCAAAGTTTGTTGTTTCAAACTCAAAAGAGCTTCAAATCTAAAGAACATGCTAACAATTTCGCTATAGGAACAAGTGGGATTTTTTCTCAAAACATGTTTAAATTACATTTGCATGCTTAAATTTTGATTAGGAACTTTATTTTGGTGTTTAACAAAGAATTTTTAGATATTTTGGTGAATGTTTTTCAAAATTTGCAACTAACACCAAGGGGTCAAATGAACACCACCAAATCTATCATTTTGGGTTTAGATTTGAACACACTTGTCAATTTTTTCTTGCAATAATTGTTTAATTAAATTTTTGTTTGGAAAAAAGAGGAATGTTATGTGTATGCTCTTCCATTTGTCCCCTATAGGGAACCCTTGGAATCAAAAGTGTTATTCCTATTGCAAGTAGCCTAGTCCAAGGCTTAGAAAGAAAGTCATCTAAAGCACTCCCCAAAAACTCATCAAAGTTTGGGTGATCTCAAAAATGACCTTAAAGTCTTTCTACTTTCATGCTTTATTTGTTTATGCATCTTGGCTTGTGAGGGGATTTCATCACCTCCCACAAGTTATTTAGGGAAGCTTTAACCCAGGGTTTCATCTCCCAGCATTGACTTTATTTGACTCTTTTAGAGTTTCACACAAGACATAGTGGAACTTTGGACATCACACTACACTGAGTGAACAACAGGATGTAGTGGTTGTAGAAAAGACTAGACTTTTTTCAACAAGCCAAGTGATATGAACCCAAAATCTATGATTTTATTTTGCATTGTGTGGCATGAAAGTCATTGTGTAATTGATTCCCATAGATCATTCAGAAACTTGTTAGATTTTAGACAAATCCCCACTTGTCATGGAAGTATTGTTGGTGCAAGGTGTACCTCAAGGTCCATGTCACAGTACTGTCATTTGAGAGAAGTAGGTGGGGTGTAAAAAACCTACTATATAATGTGCATTTACTTTTGGATGAACACTTGAAATCCTCTCAAATGATGTATATTGATGGATTCCAATAGTACCAAGCAACCTTGTTAGTTTAAGATCTAAGGGTGATTAATTAGTCGGTCTTGTCCTATTTTAAAAGTCTTGTTTGGAGTTAAAACCTGGTGTAAACAAATAATCTAAACCAAACACATGGTCCTCATTTTTATTTAAATAAAGAGGTGTTATGTTTCTCACATGAGATCATTCATTTTCCTTGTTCAAAGTTCATCAAAAGCTTGAGAATCATATCATACACTTTAGTGTAGTTATGCTACCCAATTGAGTCTAGACCTTGACCAAAGTTGTTTAAGTCCTTCATTTGTAATCTAAATTCTAAATTACACCTTTACAATTTCATAGGGTTGATGTGTTAAGTGGGTTCACAATTTGTACTAAACTTGAGGGAACTTAGGTTTAATTTCTAATTTAGGTTGAAGGCCGTTTAAGGCTCATAATCATTGTCCTCACTTGATAGACTTTAAGTTTGTATATCACAACATTTTGAGTTAAGAAGGGTAGTGTTATGCTATAAAAACTATGGAAAAAATGTATTTCCCTTAGAGATTCTTGAAACAAACTTTTTTACATACCATTTCAGTAGTATAGTATCGTTACGCTACCCAAATCATTTCAAACATTGTTTAAGTAAACCTTCTTACATATAATTTCAAATTTGTTTCTACATGTTCAGACTGATCCAAGTGTACTATTGATCCTTGATCTAAAGCATAGTTATACTGTTCACCTTTGTCTAGCCTATTTGTCAAAAGAACCAAGTTTTATACCATTATTTATGAGAAAATAAACTATTACTAAAAGTGTTTTTTCTTTCATACCTTATACCTAGTTGATCAAGTTCATGTCCAAGAATTAAATGCCTAGTGTTTGTTAGAAGTGTTTCAAATTTTTTAGATTAAAACTTTTATCTATTTTTAAAGTCTATATTTTGATGCCGTTTGGCCAAAAGTCCTAGCATATGCCTTGTTTGAGACTAGATTTTGAAGCCGTGTTTAGCTAAAAGACCTAGAAACTTTTAAATTCCTAGATTAGACTAATTTGAAACACTTCAACCTTAGAGTTTGGTATTTCAATTTTTTTGGTCCATTTACTGGCTTAACTTTGTGTGAACAATGAAATGTTAGATACTTCATGCTAGATTATTTCCTCACAAATATTTACATAAAACTTTTGATCTTTTTGAGAAATCTAGACCAAGTTAAAGGCATCATTTATTTTAGATTCTATCTTTTTTAGAGTTTGTAGAACTCTTTGACCTTTTATTTTAAAACATTGAATATGGAGCCTAACATGTATTCCTACACTCGTAGTGGAATCATGTACAATCCAAGGATTAGTAATGTAGTTACACAGGAAGAAATGGTGTAAGACTCCTATGTAGATAACATTACTTATGAGATGGATTCTTATCCCTCTTATAGTACTCAATTAGGGTCACAAATCCAAGATCCATTAGCTAACTATCTGGTTAACACACCACCTTACATATAACAAGACCAAGAACAAACCATGTAATACTTAGCTATAATACCCATGGTAGATGAGTCAGTACTTCAACAACCATATTCTACTAATTTAGATTCCACGTATGATCCATTTTTATTTGAGTGACATTTGTTAAAGAACAAAGATGAGATTTTGGTTAGGACATAAAGGTAGGGGCTAAGTTTCTAGTAGACTTCCCCCATGAAAATTTACCAAGTCTAGTAATAGTACCCCATAATATCATTTATGATCAATAGGATTCTTATAGAAATCCTTTGGATCTAGTCCAAACAACACACCAAGAGCCCAATTTATCTAATCAAGGCCAAAACATCATGGAATATCAATTTAACCAAATGCAAATAGCATACCAAACCTACTTGAATTTAGCATGTAATTTTAATCAAATGAACATGGTAAGTAAGCCTCTCATTAACCTAGTTCCTTCAATAGGGGTGTTGATGATATGAAATGGACAAGAGAATCTGAATTCTAACCCATTTATACAAACTAATTCAGTAGATAACCTAATACATATGCTAGTTATTAAAGAAGTGTCTTTAGCTTCTATAATGAATAGTTAGCCAAACATAGTAGACAATGTGCAAATGTCATCCAATCTTGATCAAAGTGGTACTAATGCACAAACAACTAGCCAAAAAGATGTGCCTATAGTTAATCTCATGAGTAGATCATCATACCAAGGAATAGGATTTTCTGTACCCCAGCCTCAACCAACCACTTCCTCAAGTGTACAACTTATAGGATTAGATAATCAAAAAATAGCTAATGTTACACCTCAATGATAGAATATGATGAATCTTACTCCTCCTCAATAGGTAACAAGTAGCATTCCATAATAGTAGACATATTCTAGTGTATCAATGTAATAAAGTACAAATACATTTCCACCTCAACCAGGGGAAACTAATATTCCACCTCTTTAGGTAATGACAAACATACCTCTTTAGTCATGCACTAATATGCTAGTCCAAAACTAAGTAATGACTATTTAACAATGTGTAAATATTGGTCAACAATAGATGTCAAATCTACAACCTATTTTCACTTCCTCATAGGGATTCATGTAACAAGGATATCCCCATGTTTCTCAAGTACCTACTAGACAATCATTGGTTCAAAATATGCCATAAATTTAGAGATAGGGTCTTAGTCCACAAGTTCCCAATCAACAACAAGGTTTGATTAGTCGGTAGCATGTCCCTTTTCAACCACAATAGGCACAGTATAATTATATCTCTCCATCCCAACCACAAAATCTTCCAATTAAAACATTTATTATCAACCCAAAATAGAATATCACATAGCCAAATGTGTAATTTCATGTATATCCCAATCCATGTATGCATATTCCTGGTCCATTCCCAAACCTAGCCAATGTACCCTAATAGGTGTCTCCATTTTACCCTAGTCAAAGTGTTCCACTTGTGACCTCTCATCCATTTACCCAAACCAACATTCTCCCTCAAACCAATATCCCTTTAGTCTCCTATCCCAAGAATTGCAACAGATGAAGGATGTAATTGCTACCATTCAAGCAAGAAAGTAAACCAAAAAGTTAAAATTAGATGAGGTATGTTCCTATCCATTCGATATGGAGTATTTGTAGATCCATTTCCTCCAAGATATGAACCATGAAAATTGGATAAATACAAAGGGAAAGGTGACCCTAAAGCTCATTTGATTGAATTCTTTGTCACATATCAACCAATGGCATATAGTGACATATACCTTTTGCAATTGTTTCCAAGGATCTTGGCTAGACAAGCCTTGGAGTGATTTTTAAAGTTACCCAAGAATTTAGTAACAGACTCTGATGATCTTTTTGATACATTTGTGTAGCACTTCTCCTATAATCTTGAGCATGAGATTTTATTAGTGGACCTAACACAAGCAAAGCAAAAAGTTGGGGAGAGTTTTGCAAGTTATTTATAATGGAGAGCCCTTGCAAGTTGTTTCACCCATAGTTTACTAGATAAATAATTAGTTGCTATGTTTACTAAAAATTTGCATAGTGAGATAGCCTATCATCTAAACTACAATGTGCACATACATTCAAAGAGATCATTGACAAAGGTTTGTTGATCGAGTTAGCACTAATCAATAAATGGGTCATCAAACTTAATTCTACCAATAAGGGAAATAGTCAATAAAAACATCCTAATCAAGTGCAAGATCACAACTGGCACATACCAATAATCAAGAAAGACCAAAGCAATTCAACCAAAATAGGAATATTATGGGAAATGGAGTAACCGAATCTCATCATGTCCAAACTATGCAAACATTATCCACACCACCTTTTTAGCTTACTCCTATATAGAAACCTCTCCAAATAATGCCACAAGCATAGCAACCAAGACTTACATAATAAATACAACCTTTACCATTACAAACCCCTCCTCCTAAGAGAACTGTACCTACATGTTGTGTCTTTATTGACCTAGGAGAACCTATTGAATCTATATTTCATAAGCTTGATATCACTAATCTGATTAGTTGGCCCATACCAAAGCATTATCCAGGCACTTCTTACCCTGATTGGTATTGGAAAAATGAATTTTGTGACTATCATTGGGTGAATGGGCATAATCTATGAAGATGTGTCTAAATCAAGCATTTAATTGAAAATATGTTGGAGAATGGGGAGATAAAACAAGATAATGGTGTTTATACTTTCAATAAAACTCTTGAGATATATCAAAACCCCTTTCCTTGACATAACAATCAACAATAATATAATAATCAGTAATAACAACAACGACCAGTGCAGTAGCAAAATCAAAATCCAAACTAATAGAATCAATAAAATCAGCAACATAATCCACAATGACAAAACAATGGACAAAACCAAGGTCAAAATGGTAACAACCAAAAAACCTACCATGTAGTTGCACATGAATATAATGGGGTTGTAAGTCATATTGAAATGGGTAATATTAATACCATCTCCATTAATCATATACCAAGCACTAATCAGCCTAGACCATTACTAAACAATAATATTCAGCCAAATCACATGGATAATCCTTTTTTGACCTTGGAGTGTATATAGGCAAACTTGCAAACTAGGAATTTCACTTTTGGATCTGATAGTGACAACTCATTCTTCCCATGTGACCACATGCAAGTGAACCAATAATTGAGACTTATCATATCTGGTCCCACACCATTTCTAACATCAATTAACAATAATGGTCTAGTATTTAATCCTGATTGTGTAGTCATAACTCAGAGGTTGAAGATTACTATCCCAAGCTCATAACCATCCACCACTTTGCCTATCATCCAACTAACCATTTATCCTTAGAATAAACCATTCACTACTGACCAAGACAAGAAGTTTGATATTTTGGACCAATTTCAAAAGACACTAACACGAATTTCTATTTTGGATTTGCTGTAAATGTTAATAATCCACAAAAACATCTTGAATGAATTTTTTACCCAATCCACTATTGCTAGTGACATATCCCATGATAACTTTTAATATTTTGTTAGACACCTAGCTCCAACCCAACAAGTCACATTCAACCAAAGCGATATGTCTTCCCTTGGCCCACTCCATAATAACCCATTGTACATAGAAGTTTGTATCAGATGACATAAAGTGAAACATGTCCTTCTCGATAATGGATCTAGCCTCAACATAGTGTCTTTCAAGCTCATCAAGCTTCTTAGGTACATAATGATATATCTCTAGCCAAAAACAATAACTATCAAATAGTATGATAATCAAGAAAGAGAGTCACAGGACACTATTAGTTTGCTAGTTATCATGGGGACTTTAACCCATGATACACTTTGCCATGTGTTTAATCTTGAGTTATCATATAACATACTTCTAGGTAGGACTTGGTTACATGAGATTCATGTAGTCCCATCAATGTTGCACCAATGTATCAAGCTTTCACACTTAGGGATGGAGGTGAGTATTCCAAGAGATTTACAACCATATGAACACTGCAAGCATCTTAAGGCTGAATTTCAAAGCTATAATTATCAGTATGGTATGAATTCTAATTCTAGGTAGGATAAAGGAAAAGCTATATTTATTGATCCTTCACCATATGATTGTATAGATCCCAATACCTTGGATTCCTTTCCCACATGCCACCTCCTGAAGCTTCTAATCATTTCACCATTTCAGATAATGGATCAGGAGAATATGTGACCCATGACACATTTCACATTTCCAATCTTCCTCAAAATCTAAAAACCTTTAGGAGACCTAAGTTCATCCCATATATGCATTGGTAATGAAAGAACAAAACAAGGAACCTATCACATTTGTACCAGCATCCAACCTAGGACTTGACCCTCTTGAAGGGGATGAATCATGATTATATAATAATGACCAAGCTGATTATTATAAAAATGTAAAGTATCCTATTCCTAATAGGATCATGGAGCATCATAATTATGAAGTAAGATGCCTTAGACTGAATCAACAAGGAACCATCGAGTTAATTTCCATGACTAAGTATGAAAGACCTTCTGGACTTAGATTTATACTTCCTAGGGGTGACCCCACATATCTTATTCAAACTCCATCACCAGTGACTAGTGATGATGATGTTGACAATGAAGAAGAGTCCAATCATAGCCTTACCTTTGATAACCTAGATGAAACTAATCTATTTGATAATAATGCCATTTTTATCCTTACCTAAGCCATTCATCATAATCTATTACCATTATATTATCCCTAACTAATAGATTGGGACCAATAAGAATCCAGTCTTTCAATTGATGAGTTCATAAATGATGAGGCATTCTATGATTTATTAGGCCTTAGAGATAACTTCCATTAGGAGATCACAAATTAGGATTCTCAATCACATTAGATCCTGCAGCCTATTTTGGAGAGCGAGTGAACACCTTTAGCCAAAAAAAAGTAAAACATTGAAGTCTCAAAGTGAAAACCTTTTTGAGGCACTCTTTGACCAAGGACAAAGTAAATATAAAGGCCAATCTAGTGGTGAAAACCTATTTTAGGTGCCATTAGATGGGGGTGTTCATTCTTCTTCAAATTTAGATCAAGAGACCACCAAAATGAACTTATCTATAGATTTGATTTTAATTTTGAGAAAAAATAAGTATTTGATCAAATTATCAAAGAATTTTTGATCATTTTTTTTGCATGGCCAAATCTCCCATTAGGAGACTCAGATTCATCATGCCTAGGAGAAGTTGAAGAGCAAGAGAACCCTGACATAGTCCAATAGTTCAAGTCACTACCTATTATCTTAGAAGATGGTTTGACCCTTCTAGTCGAAGATATAATGGAGGTAAACATTAAGACTCTATCAGACCTAAAATGGATAAAATTAGGTGCATCCCTCACTGAAGAGGAACATGATGTCTTTTCAACTCTAATGAGAGAGTTTGTGGATGTTTTTTCATGGGCCTATTTTCCGATGCCAAGATTAGACCATGCCTTGATTTTGCACCACCTTGTGGTTAATCTTAATGCCAAACTAGTAAAACAAAAGATCTATAATATGAATCCTCAAATTGATGTATTAGTAAAGAAAGAATTGGAAAAACTCTTAAAATTAGGATGTATCAGATCCATTGACTACTCTAAATGGATCTCTAATGTTGTACCTATTAAGAAAAAGCTTGAAGGAATCAGAATTTTTACTAATTTTCAAGACATCAACCAATCTTGTTCTAAATATGATTTTCCATTGCCTAATATTGACATGATTGTTGACTCCATGATAGGTTATGAAATGCTTTCACTCATAGATGGATTTTTAGGATACAATCATATCAAAATAATGCCAGAAGATCAATATAAAATAACATTCACCACTCCATGGGGAACATTTTGCTATCAGGTGATTCCATTTGGCCTTAATAATGTGGGAGCTATATATCAAAGAGCCATGACTATCATATTCCATGATATGATGCATGATATTATTGAATACTATGTCGATGACATATTAGGAAAACCTAAGACCAGGGCTAACCATCCAGCAGTGTTATGTAAGATATTTGAAAGACTAAGAGAGGATAAAGTCAGAATCAATCTAAAGAAATATATGTTTGGTGTAACTTCAAGAAAATTACTTGGCTTTATCATGTCTCATAGAGGTATTGAAGTTGATTTGACTAAATTCCATTTCACCACTCCATGGGGAACATTTTTCTATCAGGTGATTCCATTTGGCCTTAATAATGTGGGAGATATATATCAAAGAGCCATGACTATCATATTCCATGATATGATGCATGATATTATTGAATACTATGTCGATGACATATTAGGAAAACCTAAGACCATGGCTAACCATCTAGCAGTGTTATGTAAGATATTTGAAAGACTAAGAGAGGATAAAGTCAGAATCAATCTAAAGAAATATGTGTTTGGTGTAACTTCAAGAAAATTACTTGGCTTTATCATGTCTCATAGAGGTATTGAAGTTGATTTGACTAAATTCCATGCTCTAACTGAGATGCCAACACTAATCAATTTGAAGCAACTCCATTATTTGTAGGGTAAGATCCAATCAATTCGATGCTTCATCTCTTAATTATCAGATAAGTGCCATCCATTTACACACTTTTTGAAGAAAGGAGTTGCATTTCATTGGGATGATCACTTCCAAATAGCTTTTCAAAAACTCAAAGATTATCTTATCAATCGACCTATTTTATTACCTCTTACACCATGAAAATCATTCTTGTTATACTTATCAGCTACTGATCATGCCTTGGGGGAACTCTTGGCTCAACATGATGAAAATGGAAAGGAGCATGTTATTTACTACGTAAGCCACACCTTGGTTATATATGAACATAACTATGTACCTATTTAAAAAACTTGTCTAGCCATGATTTTCAAAGCTTAGAAACTGCATCATTACATGTTGAATAATAAAACCATGGTCATTTCAAAGGTAGATCCACTCAAGTATCTACTATATAAAATATCTTTGCAAGGTAGAATGGATAAATGGATCATGCTTCTCAGTGAGTTTGACATAGAGTATGGCAATAAAAAACAATCAAAGGACAAGTTCTTGTAGATCAACTTGTTGAAGTACCTCTCATGGACACCTAGCCACTCACATTTCAATTTCTTGATGAATCCATCATGAAAATCATAGACACACCCATTAAGGAGTATCCATGGAAGATGTACTTTGATGGTTTATTCACTACACATGGATTAGGGGAAAGCATACTATTTATTACACCATAAGAGGATCTAATCACTAAATCTTTTAGAATCAGATTTCCTTATACAAGAAATATGGCTGAGTATGAAGCACTTGTTGCAATACATTGAAAAGTAGTGCATTGGAATACATCTCATCTTAAAATTTATGGTTATTTTTAGTTAATCATCAATCAGGTTACAAATCATTTTTAGACCAAAGATGACAAATTGGTTATATATAAAGACATGGTTGACACTCTTAAAAATAAAATTACCAACATTCAATTTGAGCATATACCGAGGGATAAAAAAAACTAAATATGTAATGGCTACTATTGGCTCATTGATTTGACAAATAGATAAAGCTAAAGAGTATCAGTTCCTTGTCAAGAATTTGTCAGCACTAGCTCATGAACCTTTAGCCATTGTCATGATTTGTGATATTGTTGGTCCTAATTTATCTAGTACTCAGAACTTTACAAATAACTTCATGACCAAGTTCTACCACCTACCCTATCTTGAAAGCAAACCAAAGCCTTCATTCATCATCCTACTCATTATACTTTACTTGGATCCACTCTTTACTATCATAGTTTTGATGGAACTCTACTTCACTTTTAACTTTGGCAGAGTCTATGTTAGCATTAAGAGAAGTTCACTAAGGAGTATGTGGAGCCCATTCTAGTGGGGTAGTCTTATCTAGTAATCTCTTATGTATTGGTTATTATTGGTACACAATGGACATAGATGCCACTACATATGTAAATAAATGTTAAAAATGTCAATGGCATGCTAATTTGATTCATGCCCCAGCAAAAACTCTAAAACTAATGTTGAAACCATGGCCATTTTATACATGGGGAATTGACCTCATTGGGAAGATTAATCCCACTTCATTTGATGGCCATAAACATATCCTTACCGCCAATGAATATTTCACTAAGTGGGTTGAAGTTATACCCCTCACTTATGTCACTAGAAAGAAAATTTCCAAATTCATCTTCAACCATCTCATCTAACACTACAGTATCCCCTTTGACATTATATCTGATAATGGAGGATTATTCAAGAACAAATATGTAGACCAGTTATGTACTAAATACAACATCACACAACACTTTTCTATAGAATATTACCCTCAAGTTAATGGCCAAGTCGAGGCATCCAAAAAAACCATTATCAACATTCTCAAAAATATTATCAATGATGTTAGTCATGATTAGCACCTCCAGATATTCCCTACCCTTTGGGTATACCATACCAATCATTGTACCCCCATAGGAGTCACTCCATACTCACTTGTTTATGGTTCTGAAGCCATCTTTCCCATTGAGGTCGAGTTGCCTTCACTATGAATTTCTTTCAAGCATGTCCTAGATGATCATGACTATCGAGTAGCTCATCTATAAGAACTAGATCTACTTGATGAAAAATGCACAACCACGCTCTACAATCTTCAAGAATACCAAAATGGACTCAAAGGCCACTATAATCAGTGTGTGAAATATCAAAAATATGAAATTGGTGCTCTTATTCTCAAATAAAACCAAAATAATACCATGACTGAGAAGAAACATAAAGGTAAATTCAAACCAAACTAGATAGGGCCTTTCATCATCACTATAAATTATGGATCAGGAGCATATAGGCTTGCCACATCAGATGGTGACAAACTTCTAGAGCCACTGAATATTATTCACCTCAAGTGGTACTATACTTGAGTGTTAAGGTGTATTATTTGTAAGGACCATTTTATTTATGCTTTTTTTCACTACTATTCTTTGTACACATACCGTTCTTATCCATCTTATTTACCATATCCACTTTCTACTTTCGACCTATCAACCTAGTGTGTTCTAAAAACCTAGCCCATTTGACCTTCATTTTTGTCATTTATTATGTAGTTTCAACATCAAGGTATCTGATCAGATCATCATTTTGTTTAAGAAATTTAGACAAAGATCATATTTTGGGACAATGTGATTGAATTTTTGGCAGTTGCATCCTTCATTTGTTATTCTTTCTTACCACTAGTCTTGTTACTAATTATAACCTCCTTTGGGAAAATTAGTACCATTGATCTAAGCTATTGTGTCCTAGTTATAACCTCTTATGGGTAAACTAGGGGAAATATTAAGCCTTGACTCACCAACTTTCCACTTCCTATGCCACATTGTGCCTTTATACTAACTATGCCTATTTTGTTTGAATTGACTGCTACACTACTCAAATTCCTCTACTATAAGGGTAGAACTACAATGACTTGAAGTCCTATTCTGGGACTATGTAGGTAGTGCTCAATACTTATTGAGTTCAGCTCAATCACCCTTTTCACAACACTCTCACCATTTTACAAGAAATCTAAGTTTGAATTCTTTCACTATTTTATGAGAAACCTAGGTTTGAATGCTCTCACCATTTTGTGAGTAACCTAAGCCATGCTATTGCTATTTTATGAGAAACCTAAGTTTGAATGCTCTATCCATTTTGTGAGTAACCTAAGACACACTCTCACTATTTTTCAATCAATCTAAGTATGAATGCTCTCATTATTTTATGAGATTGAACCATTTAGTGTCTTGTCATTCTCAAATGAGTTGTGACACTCCAAAAAACTTCCAAAAACATTTCAAAAATTTGTTAGAAAAGAACAAAACATTGACCACTTTTTTAACTTAAGGATTATGGGAACCCTTACTAAGTTATAAGAAAATCACTTGTCATTTAGTTTCCCCATCCTTTTTGGCCTTCTTATCTCATGCACTTTCCATTTTTCAAGACCATTCCAATTATTCTATCACATCCATTCTATTTATTTTCTTTAGTTATCACATTCTTCCCATTCCCTAGGAGAATTACATTTGGCCTAAATTTTTTTATTGGATATTACTTCCATGAAACTATGTAAGTAGCATCCACTTGCCTAGTGCATATGGAGATAGCTCATCCACCCCCTTTTATTAAGTTGTTGCCTATTTTCTAGGGGAAATGTTCATAAGATTTTTATTGTTTTGTTTGTTTATTTGTTTATTTGTTTTTCTACCTATTTGTTTACTTTCAACACTGTTGCCTTGATTCAATTTATGTGTGTTCATTGGGTGATTACTTGCCCACACTTACACTTGAATCCATCCATATTCATATGTTTACATCATCATCATGGTTTCTATCATTGGTGCATTGTTTTCAATTGAGTATTGGATTATGGGAGTTAATCCTTATGCATATTTTGGCCAAGTATTTATGGTATTATATCATAAATCCTACCAACATGTGCTAAAACAAATCTCAACTTCAAGATGTCTATTCAATAATGGCAACATCTCTTTAGCACTGACATCCTAATTCCACTCCTAATCATATCCCGAAGAGGGTAATTAACCATGAAAGAATTTCAACCTTTATTAGTTTGAACGAGCATATCCCCAGGTTGTTCCAATTTATCATTAATCTCTATCTTAAGTTATCATCATTCTTGGCCAAATTTATCATGTTTTCCATAAACAAGGTCCGATGATTATAACTGCTTATGGGCAAATTACTGCACACCATCCCACCTACATTTCTCAATGATTATAACCACCTTTGGGAGAATCATTGTGTTGTCACCACTTTAATTTTTCTACCTATACAGGGGCATATTACTCTCTTGTTTATCTATCCTAACTAGGGTAGCTCCATCTTCTCAATGATTATAATTGACTTTGGGCAAATCATTGTGTTATCATAACATGTTGCCACTATTACGGTACAGTGTTTATAACCACCTTTAGGAAAATCATTGTACACCATCCCACTTGCATTTTTAATGATTTTAACTACTTTTTCAATATCATTATGTTTGTACCCCATCATCTTTCCTTTTTTTGGTACCCTCATTTTGCTTCTTTCTTTTTGAGGGACCATTTTCTAACTTACTTGTACCAACCGTTCCCTCGAGGGGGCATCTTACAGTTAGTTTATCATCATTGTAGTTGTAGGCATGTAGGACCTTTTCATTATTTGAGAAGATGTTATTGTGTTTATAGCTTGAAATGCCTTCCCAAATAGGGGCAAACTATAGACACCTAAAATTTGTTGCAAATAACCCCCAATCAAGGTTTTGACTAGTTTCCATCTAAAATGCACAATCTGGTCTAAACATAGTAAAACACACAAAATAATGTGAAAATGACATAATCAAATGCTGATTTTGTCCAGGGTATCCCTAAATGGGGCAATAGAATTTATGGGCTAGCTAACTTTGATAAGTTCATTTTGAGTCAAAATGTCAAATTTGCACATGGGTGCTCTAGGTTGTGTTTTCCTCTCAAATATTTTTCACAAGGCTTATGCCTTTGTTATTTATTATTAGCAACATTCTAAATGGGAATATGCATCCAACACATCTTATGTAGACTTCTAATTCAAATCCAATCAAATTTAGGACCAATAACAAGACATTCTAATTAATTTAGGTAATTTGTGCACAAAGTGCTTAATCATACTTAAAAGCTAATTAACCCAAATCAAGGCCCAAGTAATAAATCCATTGAAACTTGTTAAATACTTGTTTTTAAAAATGAATATTGAATATCTACATCATCAAGTGACCTCATTTCTTGAGAAGGCATCCCTAGGCCATAAATGCCATAAATATCATGATTCATGCCCTTCATGCCTCATTAATGCCTTCCATGCCTCTTAATCACCCCTTCTTCCAATGCCATGATGAAAATAATTACAAACTTAATTCCAAAAATTGAATTAATCCTCAACCACACATCTCAATCTTTAGATGGATGGTTGAGGTTGATTATTATCAAATCCAAAAATCTATAAATAGGAGGTCTCATAACATCATTTCTAAGATTAATTAGTGTAAAGTTATAATGCATGATTGGTTCTAAAAGCTTCAATTAGCTAATTTTACCATGCCAAATTGATTCCAAGACAAGCCAATCCAAAGCCAAAGGTGCCAAGGAGAGATGGAGGTAGCCAAGCTTTCATTGCCAAGGACTTCATGAGCACAAGCTGAGCAAGCCACCACTACAAAGGCATTTGGAGAATCCAAAGAAGGTGAAAGAATTCCTCTGTTTGATTCCTTGATTTTTTTTTGTGTTTGTCATTTACTTTTGTTAACTAAGATCTCCCTAGTGTTTAGGACTAAAAATATTATGTTATTAGTGTGTTTATTTCACTTTGTTTTCATTTTGGAACTAACACATACTAACCATCCTCTCTTGACTCAAATTCCTAGATCAAAGATATAATATAGGCTAGGATGCCATATCGATAGATGATATGGTAATGAATGAATTTGGCTATTTATTTCCTGATAACAAAAGTGAGAGGAATGGCCTTAATCCATTTGGTAAAGTACTTGGTTGCAGTTAAAATGTGTGTATGGCCATCTAAAGATGTTGGATTAATTTTCCCAATGAGATTAAGACCCCATGTGGAGAATGTCCATGGTGTTGTAATTGGCTATAATGGTAAAGAAGGTACATGTATCAAGTTACCATGCTATTAACAAGCAACACACTTCTTTACATAATTACAAGCATCTATCTTTATTTTGGGCTAATAATAGCCTATTCTGAGAAGTTTCTTTGTTAGGACTACACCATTGGTATGGGCCCCACACATTCCTTCATGAACCTCATTTAGTGTCAGTTTGGATTCTCCCAAAGATAAACAATGAAGAAACATTCCATCAAAGCCTTTTTGATAAAGAGTGTTTCCAAGGAGGATATAATGTGTTAGGTGATGAAGGAAAATTTTTTGTTGGTTATTGGAAAGGTTGGTAGGAAAGACATGGCTATGGAAATATTTATAAAAATCTTGGTACTATGGCAGATTAGGTGAGACATTAGGATTAGTAATGGTGCATATCCTCTCTAAATCTGATAAAATATATGCTAGATAAAAAAGATTTTCAATCAAAAACTGATACTCTTTTGCAATGTCATGCATTTGAATCATGGAACTAGTTATTACCATGGCATCAGTAGACTTGTTGTTGACTCATGGAACTTACTCAAATTATAGATATTTAAAATTCATTTTAAGGTTATCAATAATTTGCTTGTAAGGGACAAGTTTATCATCTTTTTTTGACACTGATTAGTTGTATGATTCATGATTAGCTATTAATCTACATAGACCTTTAAGCTTTGAATATCCCATTGTATAACAATATGAAGCCTTGCAACTAATGCCTCATATTTGGCCAAATTATTACTACACTAAAATTGTATATGGAAGGATTCGAGGATCAAATCCCCTCATGGTATTATCAATGATATTCCAACTCCATATCCTTAAGATGTGAAGGATCCATCAAAATAGAGTGTCCACTATCTAGGTTCTTGTGATGCTTGTTCTATCATCATGATAGAATCATCTAAAAGGTCAAAGTTGAGAGGTTGAGTGGATGTAATAGGAGCTTTCACAAGTTACTCCATAAGAATCTACCCTTTGATTGCCTTATGATTATGCTATTCAATATCAAACTCACTAAGGATCATAATCCATTTAGCCATGCATCCTTGGAGAGATACTTTAGATAAGAGGAACTTGAGAGGATCTACCTTGGTGATAACAATAGTTTTGTTATTTAGCATATAATTTCATAATTTCTAAGTGGTAAACACCATAGCTAAACATGCCTTCTCAATAGGCATATAATTATGTTCATAGGCTACTAATGTTCAAATTAAATAATAAACTATGTGTTCCTTACCATGATCATCATGCTGAGCCAAAAGTGCCCCTAGTGCATATTCTATGGCTAATATGTAAAGAAGTAGTGGCTTTCCTTGTGTTGGAGGTCGTAAGACCAGTGGATTGGCCAAGTATGTTTTAAGCTTTGAAAATTCTATTCGACAATATTCATCCCACTGAAATGTCACCCCTTCTTTAAAAGATGGGTAAATGCATGGCACTTATCCACCAGCTAAGAAATGAACATACGTATAGACTAGATTTTGCCTTGTAGACCTTGTAACTATTTAATATTATTAGGTGGAGGAATTTCCATAATAGCGATGACCTTTGTAGGTTCAAATCCAATCCCTCATTTTTATACAATGAACCCTAAAAATTTTCTTGATGTGACTCCAAAGACACATTTTTTAGGTTTCAAGCAGACTTTATATGCATGAAGCCTCTCAAATATTCTTCATAGAATGTCAAGGTGTCTAGATCTTGTTCTTGATTTTGCTAGTATATCATCAACATAGTCCTTGACAATGTCATACATCATGCCATGGAAGATGATAGTCATTACAAATTGATATGTGGCTCCAACATTCTTCAAACCAAATGGCATGACTTGGTAAAAAAATGTCCCCCATGGAGTGGTGAATGTGGTCTTATGCTAATCTTTAAGGGCTATCTTGATCTGATTGTAACTAGAAAATCCATCCATTAAGGATATCATCTTGTACCTAGTAGTTGAGTCAAAAATCATGTCGATGTTAGGTAGAAGAAAATAATCTTTAAGACATGATTTGTTGATATCATGAAAATCAATACAAATACATATGTCTGAGGTCTTTTTACTTACTAAAACTATGTTATAAATCCATTTAGATTAGTCTAGTGGTCTTATAAAATTGGATCCTAACAACTTCTCCAACTCTGCCTTAATCAAAAGGGTGATGCATGGATGCATATTTATTAATTTTTTCTTGACTAGTTTAACATCAAGGTGAACAACTAGACAATGCACAACTAAATCTAGATTTAGGCTTGGCATGCCAGAATATACCCATGTAAAGATGTCTATATAATCCTTAAGAATGGATATAATATGTTCACATTATACTTCATTAAGGGAAGTTCCAAGATAAACATTTTTGAGATCCTCATGGGTTCCCAAATTCACTTTTGTTGTACTTTCCATAAGGAGTGTGGATCCATCTTCTAGAATTGTAGGCAATGTATGGTCATGATCATCTTATTCTGCTATATCTTCTTTTTGTTCTTGCCAAGGATTTAGATAATATGAAGAATTATAATTTTCCTTCTCAAGTAAAGGCCAATTGGAAAAGGCCTCTAGAAACTAAAGAGCAAGATGCTCAAATATTTGATGTTATTCTAAAGAGATGCTTTTGCTAGCTATAGGACTTGGGCTAGATAGACTTTCTACATCCTAAGGGGATAAGGAAACTTTCCTACCTAGGAGCACATAAAACAAGATTTCACTCAAAGGCTTGTCTTTTTATTTACCTTTTCCCTAATTAATGAGTGCCTCAAAGAATTTTTCACCTGAAGATCTTGATGTTTATTCTTTATTATTACCAAGAAAATTTTCCTGCTCTCCAAAGTAGGTAGAATAATTTAATGAACATTCAAAACCTTATTTATGATCACCAATGGGGAATGCATCTCATAGGCCCATGTATTATACAATTTATTCTTCATTTTAAAACTCATCAAGGCATATGATCAAATTTTTTTGATCCCAATTTATGATTTTAGGATGGCAAAGGCATATGTTATAGTGAGGGTTTACCTCATGATGAGAAGCACCAATGGTAAAGTTATAATGTCTTGATTTAGGAAGGGAAGCACCATTAGGATGGGTTTTTGATTTAGGATAGGAAGCTCTAATAGGATAGATTTTTTATTTAGGATGGGAAGATCCAATAGGTGTTATGGTCAATATGGTATTTGAGTCAAATAAATCTGAATCAAAAAAGTTCATCAAAAAGGCTATAATGGGATGTTGCATTACTGCTAGGAGTCTCATAACTAGTCACTTCATAAGAATCACTACCAAATTGTATGTGATCATCCTCTAGTGGTTTAAATCTAAAACCATGATTCCCATTGACAACTCCAGCTGATAAGGGCTCTAAAATTCTTTGTGCTTAGGGGCCAAGGCCTTTCCCTGTATAATCAAGATGATCTATTATCCTGCTAGGGATAAGATACTTTAGATTATAAAAATAATCCATAAGGCCCTTATAATATAACCAATCTCCCTCAACAAAATCCTCTTGATCTTTCTTTGGTATAATTGTAGGTACAAAAACCATTGGAGGTTTTGGTTGCTTCTTCTTTGGTTTCTAAATCTGATCAGATCTGTTAGGAGTCTGGGAATTTTTAGGCTTACCAAATGTTTTAGGGGATTTTGGTAATTTTGAAATATGGAGTACATCCTTCAAATGATACATGGAAATTCATACATCTTTAACAATTATCTACTTTCCCAGAGATATAGGAAATGGACTAATTGAAGTGAAGGTTGGATCACTAGGGTCTATATAATTAGATGGAGATGGATAAGAAATGATGAATTTTTTCTTCTTTTCAATGAATTTAGAACCTAGGCAATAGTTATAATTTTGAAACTCTACTTTGAGATGTTTACAATATTGGTATGGCTAATGATCAATGGGAATAGTAACCTCGATCACATCATGACAAAACTTAAGGCATTGGTGAAGAGTAGATGGAGCTACCTGTACTTCATGGATCCAAGGATGACCAAGAAATATGTTATAAGGAAGCTCAATAACCATAATATGGAATAACATGTGATGAGAAATGGCCCCAACTATGACTGACAACCAAATTGTACTAGATGACTCCCTCTCAGCATTGTCATAAGCCTTGATTGTAATAGTCTCTAGCTAAATGCCTTTGTCCATGTAACCCAATCATCACACAAATTTAAGAGATATTATGTTCATCCCCAAACCATTATATATGAGAAATTTCTTGATCTGATGATCTACAATAATTATCTCAATGTATAGTGGGTTATTGTGGTTTAGGCCAAGGGTGGACATGTCCTTTTGATAAAATTTGATTTGCTGAAATGAAGACAAATGTCCAAATAGGTTTTGGAACTAATCAAAGTTTATATCATTAGGACCATTAGAAACCTATAAAATTTTGTTGAAGATGGTTATATAGACATTGGATGTTTATAATAATTCTAATATAAAAATTTGTGTAGGGGTTTTATCTAATTGGTCCATTATAATATAAGGCCTTTGAATTATGGATTGAACTAGTTTAGTCTTTGTTGGGATAATATTCTGCTTTGGAACCATTAGCATAATATTCTCATCAGGTTTATCGAAAGAAGTGGGCAAAGGGCCATAGATGATAACTCATGAGCATCTATTTATAACTACACAACTTAGAGGTGGAAAGGAGTCATTATAGTTATAAAATCAAGACAAAGGGCCTTGGATGGTGATTCATGGGTGATTAACAACATTGTTATAATTTTGGGTCAGTGAGGAGCCTTTAGAAGAATGGTATCATTATTCAAGATTAGTAACCTGTATAAATGGAGTAGTGAGATGATGATGCAAACTCAACATGGTATTAATAGGGGAGAGGGTACTAACCCTATAATGATGGGTCTCATGTTGTGAGGAACATGAGATTGGCCATGTAGTGTCATAGAAATAATGGTAATGTGGGTTACAAAAATGCATCCCATAGTGTTATTATAGTCATAAGGAAATTTTTTATAAGCCACATTATTAGTGTGGGGATCATGATCTTAATTATGTTCATTATGATTTTGACCTTATTATTGGTTTTGATTCTAACTATATCCTTGATTGTGACCATTTTGATTGTTTCATGGTGGTGGTGGATCATGTCAAGGAAAGTGGTCTTTGTAGATTCCCATATCCTAATTTGTGTCCTGATGAGTGACCAACTTAATTTCTAGCTCAAAATTTTCAATAAATTCCTCAATAATATGTCACAATTGAATGCAATAATATGCACCATGACTAGAAACACAATGAAATTTACACCATTCATTCTCTTTGTACCAGTCTAGTTTTGGCTAATCTTGAGGAAATGGCCTTGATATTGGCCATATAATTATGTTAGTTGTAATGAGCTTGTGTAATACTACTTCAATCCATTCTCATAACTTACTAAAGACTCTAAAATTATTATGAAACATCCTTCATGGAGGTTGTCTTTTCAAAGTAGCTAGTGGATTTGAGGGAGTTAATTATACATTTGGAGGAGGCATAGCCTGTACCATTTGTACATGTCTTATTTCTATCACCCCATTTCCAACCATGTTTTATTTTTATGAAATCCCTTAGACTTATCTTGCATAAATGTTTAAGGATCTAGTAATTTAGTCTTATTAGACTCTTGTCCTTGTGCAAAGATCTTAACAAGGCCCCTAGTAATAAGAACCTTCTCAATCTACACTCCTTTATTGATAATTTCTTTAAATTAGTTAGCATAAGCTAATAGTAGATTATGTGCATCTTCAGGATGCACATTTTGTGCAAAGATATCAGCCAACTATTTTTCTAGTAAATTATGTTGAAAGCAGCATACCAATGCTCTCCACCTTTGTAGATATGCAACAAAACTTTCACCATCATGTTATTTAGTTTTTCATAAGTCAAAAATCGTCAATTCATGTTCTATGTTGTATGATAAATGGTTTAAAAACTTATTTGATAAGTCATTCCAATCCACAACTAATCCCTTGGCTAATTTAAGTAGCCAATCAAGAGCTTGTCCTACTAAACTTTATATAAATAGTCATAGTAAGTACTTGTTATTATAAGCAACCTCTTGACACAAGATGAAGAATTCTTGTATGTGTTCATGTGGATATCCTTTCCCTTTGTATTTGTCAAATTTGGGTGCCTCAAAGTGAGGTGTAAATGGGTTTTGGAGAATAGATAAGTCAAATGGATATGGGCATATCTCATAAAATTTGTACTTTTTGACTCTATTATTCATCTCAATTTTTTTGACAATTTCCTTCATAAAATTCCATTCTTGCATGTTTAGTGCATTTTTAGATGAGATAATATGTTATTGGGGTGGAATGTGCCCCTATTTTTATTGTTATTGGGGTGGAATGTGCCCCTAGTTTTGTTGTTATTGGGGTGGAATGTGCTCCTGGTTTTGTTGTTGTTGGGGTGGAATGTGCCCCTAGTTTTGTTACTATTAGGGTGGAATGTGCCCCTAGTTTTGTTGTTGTTAGGGTGGAATTTGCCCTTGGTTTTGTATGGATTTATAGTTAGTGTATACCTTTTAATCCATGGTTTGGTTCTAGTTTGTTGCTTGAGTTGAGAAGATAGGTTGTTGATTCTTAGATTGTACAACATTCCCTGAATTTGGTTGTTTCACACTTTGTTGATTTTGGAAATGTCTATGTTTATTTACCAATCTTTTGTTTGTTTGAGCGATTTCCTCAATTTAAACTAAATGTTTGGGTTTTTGATTTTGTAAAGTAAAAAGAGGTTCTTAATGATTGAATAATGTATGTTTTATGTCAAATGGAACATCTTGTAAGGTATCTTATGACTTTAACTATTTGCTTAGATTACCTTGCTCCACTACGGTAATTTTCTCATACAATATTTGTTGCATACTATCCACCATATATTTGTGTTCTTTCAAAGCATTATTGTGAATTAAAGTGGCAACTAGGGAGTTAGTTAAGTCTCCAACTTGATTTACATATCATTGACTTATTATCTTGATCTTAGATAGAAGATCTAGATTTGTGGGTTTTGACTCTATTTGTATTTCCTTTCCTTTGTTAAAATAATAAGGTATGTCTATTTGTGAAAAATATTTCTCTTTTCATCATTATTCTCCCTCTCTAACCGAGGTATGCAATTGTTCTATAGGAAAGTTAAAAGGTAGTCTAGAACCTAATTCTATCAATCTAAGAAGGGATTCATTTTGATCTTCTTGGGGTTGATATTCATTGTAATCATCTTCAAATCCTACTATTGTGGGGATATCATAAAAAATAATGGGGTTATCTTGACCATCATAAAATTACTCATCCTCATAACTAAGGCCATAAGAGGCCCCACTATGAATGAACCTTTGAGTCATGTCTAAAAAGAGTTGTTCTATGTGTTTGACTAACTTTTGACCAATGTTTGATAACCAATAAAAGTATGTTTTTGATCTCTTTTTAAACAAATAACCAAGGTACCAATAAGAATATAAGGGAGGGTGGTTTGAAACCACACACAATTTAGAAGATTTGGTTTGTGAAATTACTCAACCTTTGGTAACGTTGAAATCATATATATTATAAGAGAGTAAGGTAACTCAAATACCCAAGGTGAAAACTAGTACACCAAAGCCTAGATCTTTGTGATACACCAACACTACAAAATCTAGTTTCAACTTCAACAAGTTGACCCTAGAAGTTTAGAATAAATCTCTCTGAATTAAGAAGAAGACAAAATGAACTAAACAACTCAAGATGTAAAGACATACGTGAATCACTAAGTATAAATCTAGGACCAAATAGGTAGCACAACATCACCACATGACTCTAGTAGGATAAAATATGTTCTAAGACCCAAAAAATGAGAAATACACAAGATGACTTGAGTCCACCAAGATGATAATGTGATTTTAAGTCTTAATAAATGACCTTCAATCTAAATAAAAAATTGAACCCAAGTTAAAACAAGATTAGTGCACAAATGGTGAACCCACTTTGATGCACCAACCCTTATAACTCAAAAAGGTTAAATTTTAAATGTGAATTATAAATGAAGGATTTAAATAAATTGGGTAAAATTTTCTAGACTCAATTGGGCAGCATGATTATGCCAAAGTGGATGTCATGACACAAAGCTTTTGATAACAAATTAAACAAGTAAAAAATGAATTTTCCATTTGGTTAGTGTAATGCCTCCCTTGCTCAATAAAATTAAGGACAATGTGTTTTGGTTAAGTTAATTGAGTTAACAAGAAATTTTAGACACAAATCAAGACCAAGTAAACTAATGACAAAAATCAAATATCTTAGGTCTAAACTAACAAGGTATGGCAAAGTGGGGTCTACTAAACTAGCAAGATTTTGATCATTCTAGGGGAATCAATTACACAATGAATTTCATGCCAAAAAATGCAAAATAAAAGCATGGATTTTGGGTATGTATCACTCAATGTATTTCAAAAAGGTCTAGCCCTTTATGCAATCACTACATCCTATTGTTTACTTAGTGTAGTGCAATGTCCAAAGTGCTACTACATCCCATGTGTAACTCTAAAGGAATCAATTGAAGTTAATGTCAAGAGATGAAACCCCAGGTCAAATCTTCCCTAAATAACTCATGGGAGGTGATGAAGTTCCCATCACAAGCCAAAATTTACATGAAAATAAATAAAGCATAAAATAGAAAGACTTTATGGTCATTTTCAAGATCACCTAAACTTTAGCAAGTTTTTGGGGAGTGCTTTAGCCAACATTCTTTCTAAGTCTTAGACTAGGCTATTTACAATAGGAATGGAATTTTTGATTTTAAGGGTTCCCTATAGGGGAAAAATGGAAGAGCATACACGTAATATTCCTCTTTTTGCCAAACAAGATTAATCTAATAAACTATTGCAAATAAGAATTGACAAGTGTGTTCAATTTTAAACCTGAATGAAATTTTTGGTGGTGTTCATTTGACCCCTTGGTCTTAGTTGTAAACTTTGAAAACATTCACCAAAAACACCTGAATTCTCTATTAAACACCAAAATAAGGTTCCTAATCAATATTTTTAATCATGCAAAGGTGATTTAAACATGTTCTGAGCAAATTTTAAACTTGATCCTACAACAAAATTGTTAGCATAGCCTTTAACTTTGAAGCTCTTTTGAGTTTGAAATAATGGACTTTGGAAAAGTAAGTCTCGGGTTTGTGTTTTTAAAAAAACATAGTGACTGATGTTGGTCAATACCATTAGCATTGGTTATGTCTAATCGAGATCTGATCGATTTCAATTTTGCTGACCGACATTGGTTAAGTAGGTAGCCAATGCCAATATTTTTGCCAACATCGATTACTGTGTAAAAATTATGGCAACCAAAAATGGCAAAATAAAGTTATAAAATCAATTTTCAAGAGTTTTAAGGGCCCAAATAGATATTTTAGAGTTGTAAAGTGATCTTCTTTAGGTGTAGGATATGTCTTGTCCCACCAGGTGTGCCAAGATGTAGAGAGGATTACAAAGCAAGTTAGTCAAGCATTAGTCCATAAATAATGAAACATGCATAAATAACTAACTAACCAAGCCTATCTATTCCTATGTGAATTACAAAGGATAGTAGGAAACAAATGAAAGAAAGCAACACCATATTACCTTCCCAAATGGATTCACCATACCCATGTGGCTCAAAAACATGTTCTCCCTTGATCAAGCATCATTATGTTTGTAAACAATGGTGGTAAGCTCCTCCAATTCCTCAAGAGCACTCCATAAAACCTAGGCTCTTGATTGTAAACCACTAAACTAGCCTATTAATGAAGCTTTATGGAAATAATTTAACCTTATAACTTTGTAATTTTCTATATTTGAAGATATTTGAGCATAATAACCTTGTACCAAAATAGCTTAAAAATGATGTTCATGGCTTCTCTATTTATATATTTTGGAGATTGGTCAGGATCAACCATGATCATCCATCTTGAGATGAAGATGCGTGGTTGAGGATAATCTTAATATTTGGAATTAAATCCATAAATATCCTCAAGATAAATAAGCATTAAAGAGGCATGGGAGGCATTAACTAGGCATGGGTGATCCATAATCCTAATATTTTATGCACTTATGGCTTGATGGATACTACCCCATAGATGATGTCACTAGGTGATATAGATAATAAGAATAAATTTTCAAAAATAAATATACAACTCTTATGTAAAATACACTTAAGATCTTGATTTGGATTAATTAGCCTTAAACAAGTTTAATCAACATTTGTGCAATTATTTGAAAATTGGCCCTCAATTAATCAAAATGGTCAGAAAGTCATATTACTAGGTCATAATTTGACTGTAGAGGAATTATGAGGTGACGTTAGATGAGCTGGAACCATACTACCATTTATGATGTTTCCAACATAAAATAACAAAAATACATGAAATGTACCCATGAATTAGAAGAAAAGAGTGATCTAGAGCACTAAATGGCAAAATGGTCATTTTGACTTGAAATGACCTTATCAAAGTTAGATGGCCCATAAAATGTATTACCCTATTTAGGGATACTTTGACCTAAACTAGAACTTGTAAGTGACAAGTTCAAACTATTTAGGACTTTTTATATATTTTGACCTAAAATGTGCGTTTGAGTGCAATTTGAGTAAGATTGACAATTTCAACACAAATTGTGTTAAGAATTGGATGTCTACAGAAGAAACCCAAGAGGTACCAACCTTTGCTCAAATCACACCAGAAAATATGCATGGGATAGAGATCTATTACATAAATTTTAGGGAGTCTATGAATTAAATATTCATGGCCTTAATCTTCCAATCTAGGGCCTATGCTTTATTAACCATCATTAAGATGGTAAGCCTTTCCAAACCCTCTAAAACCCTCATAAATAACCTAATGGCCAATAAACTACTCATAATGATTATAATGACCCTAAAACACATTGAGAACATCAATAAGACACCTAAAGGGCTTATTTTCCCCTTGTGGGCCGTAAATTTGGCATGTGTGGGGAAATAAATGCAAGGAAATGGCTTATAATGTCTAGTTTTGGGAATATTTTCATGGTTTTTAGGCATGTTTGAGCTCCTAAGTGAGTTAGAGATGTAATATCCTCAAATAAACCATTCATGAATCCATATAGTGGAAAAATTAGGCATAGTGGACAAACTTGAAGTTAGATGGAGGTGTAACCCTAGTTTACCTTGAGAAAAGAGTGTTGCAATCTACTCACATGGTGAAAAGTCTCTCTAAAGAAGAAAAATCACTATATCAACCTTTCCAAGACATTATAAAGTTTAACACTCACTTTAAAGTGTCTATGTATCAGGTCTCTTGCTTACTAAGGTGACTAATGCATTCTATGGACTATAAATGGCATGAAGGGTAGAAGCTAGGTAAGTAATGGCCATGTTCAAACATGTAATTACCTTCCCAAAATAGGTGCATGATCTTTATTGCATATCAAGGAGTAATGGTCCAGTTTTAAGGAGCATGATGCATTCATGGATTTAACTATGACTATAAATAAAACATCCACAACACCTATATGCCCAAAATACTCATTAAAAACCTCAATCATGCCACCAAATCAATGCATGGGGAGAATTATCAGACTATTTCCTTACTCTCATTCATGTTTATAACTATTTTTGGATGAATAATGTTCATTATGTTTTATATGCTGGAGTATCCCTCCCTCTCTCTCTCTCATGTTCTATAAATGGGGCTTGGAAATCCATTGTAAACTTCCCTCTACTAGGTACTAAAAAACTCTATCCATTTATATCTTATAGCCTTAAAATTAATACAAGGATTGATTAAACCTTTTCCATATTATTTTTATAGTGTGTCCATGCTTTTTTTTATTTTCATAAGTAGTTGAATACTTTATCCCTTTACAATTCCTTGTCTCTCATCTAGATGCTAGTAGATTGGTCTTATGTAGGTCACATGGTGTGTGAAGGTGTTCAAACTTATGATTATAGTGGAAAATAATTGGTAGTGTCTTGAACTAGACCTTTCATTCATCACCCTTAGGTTATAATAATTTGTCATGTCCTCCATGAAAATTACTAATGTGTAGTAGTCTTTTTAGAGAGAGTGTGTTAGCAATTAGTCTTTAATTTATCCATAAGTGTTGTTGAAGGATCTAGTAGAGGATACATAACATATTGGTGAATCAACTACTATAGTTTAAAGTTTATTTCAAGTCTTTTCTATCCCTTCTCTTTGGAAATACAAGTAGGCTTAGTGAATTAAGCATAGATTATGCATCAGGGGAGCTATCCCTAAATCTAGAGACTGACTCACTCATTAGGCTACCCACACCTAGAGGTGAATCCATTATATCAACTAGATGAGGCAAGCTTGAGACTTCCTACCTCAAGGGTGAAATATAGACTAATAACAATACCCATTTATGGCTTTAGACCAATATATATTGAGGATCATGCCATAGGATTTTGGGATATCTACCGCTTGGATGCAAATAAAGTGTTGAATCCTAGGTTCAAACTCCAATTGGATGTGGATGTTTAAAAACTAACCTATCACTTTAGACTTGTCTAACTAGACCACTACCTTCTCCAAATTTATGGGGGTTAAACATAGTTTCTCACATGTACCTAATGCCATCACATTGGCCAAGGCTCCTAAATATATTGAGTGATTATGAAGATTATTTACAAATAACTAGATGGTTATAAGGAAAGGGGGAACCTACATATTATTATTTTGAATGAGCACATTGGCATGTGTTACTCTCAATTTTGGTTGGGCCTTTGGGGTTGGATTTTAAGTTAAAGATTTCAATAGGAGATCATGTTATTTTGTGATTTGAGCAAGATCATGAAGGTAATGTTAGCCTTGATATTTTTCATATCCTTGACTATGTTATAACCTCATTTAATTTAGACCAACGGGGTTTTCATAGGTGTTTTAGGTTATTAAGGTCTTAGAATTAGGCAATCATTCCTAGAATTTTGTTTTAGTGGGGTTGCAACATTATTGGTGGGTGTTGAGGTTGTAAGGGGTTACGATTATTGTCTATTCATAAGGGTGTAGTTACTCCTTTAGAACTGATGAAACACTTGCACCTCAATAATACGCTCTTCTAGCTCATTATATTATTATCTAGGGAAATCCATGTTTCTAACACCATAAAAGTACTAGGGACTTTACCTAAGTTAGAGGATTCAAGATGATTGGGGACCTTCCATTTCTTTTTGGAAGATCTTGAAAGTAGAAGTAAACTTTGTGTATTCTAGTTCCCCATGTATTGCCATTTTATGTACTTAAAACCAGTTATACAATATTATCTTGAATATATTGATCTCAGGTAGCCTATTAGGTGAAGATTTTATGGGATTATGATGGAAATTATAGTTTTAGTTTGGTCTTTGATATGTGAATTTTTTGTTATAACTTTATATGTTAGAGTTACTTACCTACATATGTAGCCCTAAGAAGTTATTGCTAGGTTTTTTTACCATTTTTAAAATGGAATCCAACTTATTCTTAGTGGACTCTTGAGGTGTGATTTGGGTATTGTTAGCAACTATTGATGTCACTTGATGTTACGTCTAGGGAAATAGTTCTTGGCTCCTTAGGTTTAGGAAACCTAGTTGTTGGTTTAAAGTGGGATGACCTAATAGGATATGATGCATTAAAAGGAGTGGCTAAAGCATTAGGGCATTCTAGGTAGTGTTAGGTAAGAATTTCAATGTAGGTATCTATGGTATCATATTTAGAGTGTGGATCATTATGCAACCTTGTGGGTTTTGTTTCCTATCAACTTTGATGGACTTTATGTAAGCTGAGGATAGGTCTATTATGGTTGTGTCCATATTTAGGAACATTGTTGTCTAAAGGTCTAACACATTCTTATACATTTCAAGTGCTAGTTGAGGGTTAGGTTGATAAAGTATAGTTACCCAACTATACATCTTCTGAAACCTAGCATTGAAGTTCTTAATGATCTCATGGGGATCCCACTTGATACAATAAAATTTTTGGTATAGGACACTAGGGTCAATCACTTGAACAAACTATGTGAGGAAAGAAAAAATTAAATGGCCCCAACTCAGGATAGCATCTTTAAGAAGGTTGAAGAACCAATCATATGTAGAGTCCATTAAGGTAAAGGGGAAAAACCTACATGTCACATCCTCATGTTCTAAATCTATAAGCCTTAATATTGTATTGTAAGATGTTATGTGATACTCCATGGTTCATCCCACACCAGGGGTGAAATGAGGAAGATACCTCTCAGCATTCTTAGTTAGATCATGGACAACTCCCAAGATGTTGATGGTTAAGCCAACTAATTAGGCTATCTTGGGTTGAAAAATTTGGGATAGGTTACAAGTATGAACTAATGATAATAATGGTAGGTCTAGGTTGGTTAGACTTAGGTATTTTATATAAAATTAGGAGAATTACTAATCAACCTCAGTGGGACCAATCCTTGGTAATACGTGAATTAGTATTCAATATTTTTCATAATCAGATAGTAGTTAGCACATTATTGCTAATAATCTAATATTGACAAACTCATAAATTAAATCAATAAAAAAACATGAATTATTTTGATAAGCCCTCCTTCTACTACCAATTATCATGGGTAGTCCAGATAACTGATAGTGGGTCCTTGGCCATCCTTTATTCCCTGGTGTAAGTTATCAACTTGGTGAGGGAGAATAGATCTTAATGCATCTACCACACCACTTGATCCAAAAATTGAAAGATTTAGTTGAAATATAATTCAATAAACAAGAATAAAACAATTCAAATAATGCTATCTCTGAGAAGAGATGTTTCATTGATCAAATTTGTAGACCCAAATATATGCTTATCTCTGAGAAGAGATGTTTGCTTTCCATTTCAGGTTACATCTTCATTTATACATGTTTTTAAGGTGTGGGGAGGATTTTTAAGGTCACAAATCTTGAGGGAGATGAATTGGTTCAACTTCCATGATTTAAAACAATACATAATTCAAGGAATTACTATTTTTAGAAACTTACTATTTTTAGACTACACTACTAAAATTGAAATTTGGGACACTTCCATTGGGTCTTAGGGTGTAAAAATTAATTTATTAGAGATATATGCCATCTCAAGATTTTCCCATCATTATTAGCTTTCCAATGGTTCAAACGGTGAGTCAATTAGAGCTACGGTGTAAAAGTTATGGCTCCCAGAAGTTTTGTCATCAATTGGGGTGGACCCATCACCTGAATTGTCATTTGAATTATTTCCCAGATCATTCCTCCCTCCTTGAGAAGCAATGGTCCCCATTTCATTAAGATTTTTCATCAAGTTTGGTATTTGTGCTTCAATTTTATTCTTGATGCATACTTGGAAGGGACCGTGATTTATAGAACTATGCAGGGCCTGATTGTTCACCATTTCTGTCTGACCATCAATCTGTGGATGGAAGGCCGTGAACTTCTTTAGCTCAGTATCTATTTTATTCTATTTTTGTGTTATTTTTATATTTATGGCTGTAACATTAACCCTTTTGTATTATTTTGGATTGACCACCATGAGAACAAATTTCTTGGCACTAATCAGAGAGACAGATGTAGAAGGTGGTACATCTAGTACCCTATAGCACCATGTTCCAAGAGTGAGAGTGATCCTTCGAGTTCTTGATTTATAGATGCCATGTCGATCATACATGAATGGCTGACCAAAGAGTACATCACAAACATCTAGATTTATCACATCACATAAGACCTCATCTTGGAAAGGTTTTATTGCATATGAGAGAAGACATTGGTGGGTGACATGAAGGTTTCTCCCTAGACTCAACCATCCAATAATGTATGGCTTTGGGTGAGGCTTCATGGATAGATTTAGGCTTTTCACAACATTAGTAGATATTAAATTCTTTTGACTTCCACTATTAAGAATGAAATACAAAGGCTTACCTTTCACCCATAACTTAGAGTGAAACAACCTTTACTTGTCATCTAGCCTCTCCTCATGGGTCTGTGATGAAGCAACAATGGCTTCAAGCTCAACATCTATAATTTATTTTCAACCTCTTCAACTACAGGGTCTATATGAGGTAGAGTAGTAGATTTCAAGGATTGTGACTCAAAAAATAGGGACTTGATGGCTCAATAATCTTTTTTGGAGTGAGTTCCACATTTGTGATAATCACACCATTTCCCAGCCTTTCCTTCCTTTTGATTCCAATTTTGGCCTCATGTTTGACCTTCTTTGTCACTTCTCCATTTTGAAGGCTGACTCTTCATATTCATTCTTCTATGCTTCTACTCAATCTTTCACTATGAACTTGTATGCCTCACCAAAGGTTTCCAAATTGAAGAGTTTCATTTCTCCCTATATGTACCATTGTAATTCACCATGATATTTGAGAACCTTGTGTTTCTCACTTTCTTGGATGCCCAATCTTGCAGATAGAGAATGAAGAATATCAGTGTAATCTTGAATAGATTGTTCCTTACCTTGGTGAAGTGGTTGCCACTCTATATATAGATCATCATATGCTCCAATGGGGTAGTATTCTTCCTTCACAACTTCTATGAAATCATCCGAAGTAGGTTCTATCTCAAGGCCAATATCATCTACACTAAATCTCTTTTTGTACACTTCCCACCAATTTTTGATAGGTAATGATGCTTTCAGAAGAGCAAAAGTAATCTTCTCTTTATCAATGAATTTATTTATAAAAAAATAAGATGACAATTGATCCAACCAATTTTATACTACATCAACATTGATTTTGCCTTCAAATGTAGGGAATCAATATTTACCTGAACCTTGAAGGGTGTTGGGGCACTGAAAGGATGTGCAAGTGTAGATGAGGAGCCTAAATTTCCCATCAAGATTTATTAGAGAATTTGAGAAAATTGTTGTAGCATCTATGATTTCTATTGTTGGAGGGCTTCATTTACCATTTCCTTAAAAGGATCATGTCTCAATGTTGTCCACCATTTGAAGTTGTTTGGAGCGAATAGGTGGATAGTCTGCTAGTTTAATTTTCCACCCAAGCTTCTTGTAATCTGACCTCATTCTTGGGATCATACACTCTAAAGACAAACTACTTTGATACCAATAATCCAAAACTTGAAAGATTTGGTTGAACGATAATTCAAGAAACAAGAACAAAACAATTCAAATAATGCTATCTCTGAGAATAGATATTTTATTGATCAAATTTGTAGACCCAAATATATGCTTATCTCTGAGAAGAGATGTCTACTTTCCATTTTGGGTTACATCATCATTTATACATGTTTTGAAGGTGTGGGGAGGATGTGTAAGGTCACCAATCTCAAGGGAGATGAATTGGTTTGACTTCCATGATTTACAATAATATAGAATTCGAGGAATTACCATTTTTAGAAACTTACTATTTTTAGACTACACTACTAAAATTGAAATTTGGGACACTTACTTTGGGTTTTAAGGGGTAAAACTTCATCAAAAAATATCCATGAAATCTCACAACATTCTCCTCATTATTAGCTTTCCAACAGTTCAAATGGTGAGTCAATTAGAGCTACGGTGCAAAAGTTATGGCTCCCAAAAGTTTCATCATCAATTGGGGTGGACCCATCACCCGAATTGTCATCTGAATTATTGCCCAGATCATTCATCCCTCCTTGAGAAGCAATGGTCCCCATTGCATTAATATTTGTCATCAATTATGGTATTTGTGCTCTAATTTTATTCTTGATGCATCCTTGGAAGGGACCGTGATTTATAGAATTGTGCAGGGCCCGATTGTTCACCATTTCTATCTGACCATTACTCTATGGATGGAAGGCCATGAAATTATTTAGCTCAGTATATATTTTCTTATGTTGTTGTGTTGTTTGTGTAGTTAGGTCTGTAACCTCAACCCTTTTGGATTCTTGTGGTTTGACCACCATGAGAACAAATTTCTTGGCACTAATCGAAGAGACATATGTAGAAGCTGGTACCTCTAGTACCCTGTAGTGTCGTGTTCCAAGAGTGAGAGTGATCCTTCAAGTACTTGATTCATATATTCCATGTCGATCATACATGAATGGCTGCCCAAAGATTACATCACAAACATCTAGATTTATCACATCACATAAGGCCTCTTCTTGGAAAGGTTTTATTGCATATGAGAGAAGACATTGGTGGGTGACATGAAGGTTTATCCTTGGACTCAACCATCCAATACTATATGGCTTTGGGTGAGGCTTCATGGATAGATTTAGGTTTTTCACAACATTAGCAAAGATTAAATTCTTTTGACTTCCACTATCAAGAATGAAATGCAGAGGCTTACCTTTCACCCATAACTTAGAGTGAAACAACCTTTCCTTGTCATCTAGCCTCTCCTCATGGGTCTTTGATGAAGCAACAATGGCTTTAGGCTCAACATCTATAATGTCTTCTTCAACCTCTTCAACTATAGGGTCTGTATGAGGTAGAGTAGTAGATGTCAAGGATTTTAACTCAGAAAGTAGGGACTTGATGGCTTGACATTCTTCTTTGGAGTGAGTTCTAGATTTGTGATAATCACACCATTTCCCCACCTTTCCTTCCTTTTGATTCAAATTTTGGCCTCATTTTTGACATTCTTTGTCACTTCTCCATTTTGAAGGCTGACTCTTCATATTCATTCTTCCATGCTTCTACTCAATCTTCACTATGAACTTGTATCCCTCACTAAGGGTTTCCAAATTGAAGAGTTCCATTTCTCGCTATATGTACCATTGTAGTCCACAACAATATTTGATAACCTTATGTTTCTCACTTTCTTGGATGCATAATCTTGTAGATAGAGAATGAAAAATATCAATGTAATCTTGAACATATTATTCCTTACTTTGGTGAAGTTGTTGCCACTCTATATACAGGTCGTCATATTCTCCAATGGGGTATTATTCTTCCTTCATAGCTTCTATGAAATCATCCCAAGTAGGTTTTGTCTCAAGGCCAATATCATCTGCACTGAATCTCTTTTTGTACACTTCCCACCAATTTTTGACAGGCAATGATGCTTTTAGAAGAGCAAAAGTAATCTTCTCTTTATCAATGAATTTATTTATAGAAAAATAAGATGACAATGGATCCAACCAATTTTCTACTACAACAACATTGATTTTTCCTTCAAATGTAGGGATATCAAAATTCACCTGAACCTTGAAGGGTGTTGGGGCACTGAAAGGATGTGTGGGTGCAGATGAGGAGCCAGAATTTCCCATCAAGATTTGTTGGAGAATTTGAGTGAATTGTTGTAGCAGCTATGCTTGCTATTGTTGGAGGGCTTCATTCACCATATCCTTTAAAGGATTGGATGTCTCGGTGTTGTCTTCCATTTGAAGTCATTTGGAACGAATAGGTGGATAGTTTGTTGGTTCAATTTTCCACCTGAGCTTCCTGTAATCTGACCTCATTCTTGGGATCATACACTCTAAAGACAAACCACTCTAATACCACTAATCCAAAAATTGAAAGCTTTAGTTGAAATATAATTCAAGAAACAAGAATAAAACAATTCAAATAATGCTATCTCTGAGAAGAGATGTTTTATTGATCAAATTTGCAGACCCAAATATATGCTTATCTCTGAGAAGAGATGTCTACTTTCCATTTTGGGTTACATATTCATTTATACACGTTTTTAAGGTGTGGGGAAGATGTGTAAGGTCACCAATATTGATGGAGATGAATTGGTTCAACTTCCATGATTTACAACAATACAAAATTCAAGGAATTATTATTTTTAGAAACTTACTATTTTTAGACTACACTACTAAAATTGAAATTTGGGATACTTCTATTGGTATTTATGGGGTCAAAATTCATTGAGCAGATATCCATGCCATATCATGATGTTCCCCTCATTATTATCTTTCCAATGATTCAAACAATGAGTCAATTGGAGCTACGGTGTAAAAGTTATGGCTCCCAAAAGTTTCGTCATCAATTGGGGTGGATCCATCACCCTAATTGTCATATGAATTGTTGCCCAGATCACCACCAAATTTCCCTCCTAGATGAACCTATTCATGAGTGTTCTCTTTATGCTTTTGAAGGTTTAGTCAAAAATCCATTTTATGTCTAAGTCACCCTAGATAGTCATCTTTGGTGCCTATGACCTTGGAATTGTTCCTTGAGTTGTGGGAGGTGTAGGAGAGGTGGTTGAAATGGTAATGAAGGGTAGAGGATGAGATGGATGAAGTGGAAGGAGTGATTGAGGAAAGTATTGGAGGAGGAGGAGGTATGAGAGAAAAAATGGGAAAATTAAAGGGAAGGTCTAAGGGAACATTTTCACCCACCATTATTCCTAATTTAGGTTCACCTAAGGTGTAATAGCCCCTGAGAACATGTCATTAAAAAGTAGGGAATTAATGTTCTAGCTAAAGGTGAGTCCCATGGTGCCCTGGGTAATTAAAAGAGGGAGATAATGAGCTAGGCATTGAGGTGGTATGTCTAGGTCAAGAGGATTTGTTGAGGCTTGTAGAGATTGAATAAGAGAATAAGGAATTCGGAATAGTGTTACAGTGTGGATTTCCTTTTGTTTCTTCTTTGACCTCTTACCTAGGTTAGCTTTAAATGTTTTAATATATGGTTTGACTAAGATGACAAGATCCATAAGCACTAATGGTGGAGGACTCAGGGCTACTAAGGGGATAATGAGACTAACTATAGTAGGCACCAAGGTGTTCTTGTTATAAGTGGTATGCTCCTAAAATTCATAGTTGTATCAACTAATAAAGACACACACAAAAGAGGCACCAAAAGGATTATAAGTTGTGAGATGGAGAGAGTGGAAGGGAATGAAGAGGAAATGATTATTGGGAGGACTGATTCTAATGGTACTTGGTAAAAATATGGAGGGGAAGCAATGGGTAACAAAGGATGCATAACTTGGGAGATCTGTAGGGGTGGATAAAAATTAGTGGGCACAAGAATTGGGAGTTAAAAAGTGTTGAGAGTGATGGGTAGAAGGTAAATAGGAATACATGGATGTGTGATAGGGGGAATATATATGAGTTCTTTTTTGGAGTCTTGATTCATGCTCACTCTTAAGATGCCATCCACATCAAACATTAGGGTCTGTGTGTCTTGAGGCTGAGGTGCCTATGGTTGAACTAGTTATGCTTGGACTACCTAACAACATGTATCTTAAGCCTAGATATATCATGGCCTACCTATTGGAGCTATAGGAATAAGTAAAGGAGTATTTGAGGCATGAATAGTAAGAGTTACTAGTGAAAGCAGAGCTAGACTTAAGGATAGAGGAGGAGAAGGTAATGGAATGCCTTACAAAATCCTCTAGGAGATGGCCAAAGCTATCAAAGTTGGGTTTTTTGTTGATCAAGTGAGAGATAGAGGATGTATATAGGGGAATTTTTTATCCTTATTTATCTTATTATTATTAGTTGTGATCTAGGATATCATCTCCTAGTTATTAGTGGCATTTAGATAGAGCTCATCATCATCTTTAGCCTGATGACCATCGTTGATGTTGAGGTAGGTTGAGTACCATGCCAAGTGAGCTCTAATTACCTATTTAGGATCTTATTTACAAATATTTGGACTTTACAAGGGATAAGTAGTCTTGATTTATCACCATATTCTAAATTTAAGGTAAGGTCTTGTAGATATGGTGTCTTATTATGATCAAGAGTTATGAACACACCTTCTACTGACATTATATGTAGAACTCAAAAATGCCTTCCACCAGTTGATAGACAATCTCCTATTTTGATAGGTAGTCTATCATGTAATATGGTAGGTGGAGTGGGTCTTTAAAGAAACCCATGATCTAGATCATAGTGTCATCCTTGTATAACCATTAGTCTCTGATGGTTGTGATGGAATCCCTAATTTATTTCAATAATCAAAGCATCAGAACCTCTTTGATGGATTGGTAGACCACTGGGTAGAAATGATCACATATGTCTTTTATGTGATGGTGGAATTAGTGGCCATATAGTTTTTAAAATACTACATGGACTTCTGAGCCTCTAATAACCCACGCAAAAAAGCTAAAGTCTTAAAATAGAACATCCTATAGAATGGATCTAATAGGTAACTCATCATGTAAAAATTGCCCCCATATCATTTATCTATGATGGTATTGACCAAATTTAATTTGATAAATCCTACCATTATTTAAGACCTATGAGCATGCAAATATCATGTGCAAGAGAAGCACCCATAGCTCATTGACATGTAGGTAGTCCTAGCCCTTGAATATTTAGTTTAGTAGTATCATTCCTACTATGACCTCCTATTGGAAAGTGTGGACTGTGTATGCATTGATATCCTCCTTATTGACCCACTTAGAGTCTATATTTTCAACCTAGTTATGGAGGATGTCATATATTTGGTAGGTAATAATCTATATTGTTACTGTTTCTGCATCATAAGAGAAAGTATAGATTACAAGGGAGTTGCACACCTTTAAGGCATTCCTAGAGATATCAAAAATCTAGTGCCAAGAGTTGGGTGGGCATACCTAGCCATGGAACTCATCCTATACATAGATGGAATTGTGAAGGATGTTACTAAATAGTGCAGGGGAATGTCTCTAGTTTGGTTGTAGATCTATGGAGTCTACACTTCTTTTAGTATCTAAGTACATCCTCATACTCTACCTATTAATCATAATTTGAGCATGAATCATTGGAGACTTGCCCAACCACTTTGAATAAATCATTATAGTGCTTGAATTTGGTAAATTTGGTCAAGAATGGGGGATCCTTATATTTAGGTTTAGCCTTTAGGTTTGAGGATAATGAATATATTATAGTAGGATGGAGGGGAAATTGGGAAGCTTTAAGTGTAAAAGGCATGAAATAAAGGGCTATTATGTGGAAATTTGAAAGTAAGGACAAGGAATTAAAGATATATTCAAAGGTAGTGATGGTAAAAATTAGTGAGCTTATCTTAAGATTTTATAAGTACATGCATATAACCCTTATATTAATGGCATTAGGTGGCTCATTTGTTGTGAATTTGAATTTGAGTTGGTGGCTAGATTTTATCTCTTTATTTCTAAATCCAAAATCAAATTTGGATCCCATGATACTCTACCACCATTAGGATATAGTAACAATGATGGGATGTTTTAAAATAGTCCAATTAGGCCCAACTTCCCATTCTATTAATGCCCAATGCATGGTAGTCACATGGTCACATATATTAAAGGATTCTCCATTAAATCCTTATTTTTAACACATGTTATATGAACATTTATTTTCCTAATAATGGTTAGTACCTAGGCATGACTTTATACTCCACATAATTCCCTTAGGGACATGTGGCACACCTTGATTGGATATATAATCTCATCCATACCTTATTCTAACCTTCCCATGGCATTAGGTGGATACTAGTTCATTTGCATACTGGGTGATGTGGCACCTTCCCATTTGGTTGGGCTCTCCCAGGCTCTAATATAAGTCTGAGGGAATAGACATTCTGACACATGGTGACATGGTACCTTCTCATTTGGCTGGGATATCTTAGGCTCTAACATCTCTAATAGGTCCAGGGGATTGGTCACTCTAACACATGGAAACATGAAACCTTCTCATTTAGCCAAGCTCTCTTAAGATCTAACATATTTGACAATTCCATGGGACTATCCACTTTAAAACATGGAGATGTGTCACCTTCTCATTTAGTTTGGCTCTCTTGGGCTCTAACGTATCTAATAGGTTTGGGGGACCGGCCACTCTAAAATATGGTGACATGGCACCTTCTCATTTAGTCAGGCTTTCCTAAGATTTTACATATCTGATAGGTTTAGGGCAGTGGCCTCTCTTACACATGGTGATGTGGTGCCTTCTAAGTCAATTGGGATCTCCAAAGCTTTGACATCTTTGATATGTTTAGGGGAATAGTCACTTTGACACATGGTGATGTGGCACCTTCTAATTCAACTAGGCTCTCTCAGGCTCTAACATATCTAACAAGTTCAGGGGAATAGACACTCTAATACATGGTGACATGGAACCTTCCAATTTGGCTATTTCTCTCTTGGGATCTATTAAATTCACAAAAAATACTAAGTAATAAAATGAAAAGGAATATGATACACTAACACTTAATTATCAGTTATGGAGATTTCAATTTTCCATGATTAGTGATTAGTCTATTACTCAAGGAATGGAATGAGACATTGGGTGATTTTAGAAAAAATTTACCTAAAATGTTAGTGCCATGATTCATAAAAATAACAAACACAATGAACTTATTAATGAGTATGTCTTGAGGTACAAGACAATGTTGGCTAAAATGACCAATCCCATGGTAGATAAAGAACTTAAAGATATTTTCAAGAAGAGTTTGCCTAATCCTTTACATTATTCCATTGTATTAAAAGTTTAAAATATTTTAATGACTTATTCCATATTATTCATGATCTTTAAATGAAACTTATCTCATTGAAAAAACATAAGTATCTAGAAAATACAATGACTACACTACATCTAATACCAAGTTTATTATCAAATCAAGTTATAAGGTCAAACCTTTTGTGCCTAGAAAAGAAACAACCACCATGGTTAATGTCATGTCAAAATAACTTAATCAACTTTTATTATCTAATGCACAATAGAGATAATTTACATGCTTACCCAAGTCTCCCACTTCATTACTCTTATGACTTGTAGATTGTCATCTTATATCTCTCCCTCATTCTATAGAAGTTGATATAAGTAGAGATCTACCCAAAGTGTGTATGTGAATGCTTATTTTGACTATCACCAAGGCCCTAAAAATTCTAATAACATATGTTTTATCTTAAAACATAATATCCAAGACCTCATAGATGACAAAAAATTTACATTTGATGATCTTCTAAAGGAATTAGGTTCACAACCTAGTGACCACCATAAGCAGAAAATATTTAACAATCCTTTGCAAGTTAATTCAAATAAGGATCCAAAAGTGTAAATGGAATATAATGTGCACCTTCCTCCATCTCATCATGATCACCCATTAGATGGGATTATTGGTACCTATATGTGAAATACACCTCCTATGGTTCAGAGGCCCTTGATTACTTTTGATGATATTGAGCTTAGGGATGATGACCTAGATCTTAAATCCTCTTTCATTTGAGCATACCATGACCAACAACCTATACATAGTGTTATGATTTAAAATAGTGCAAGCAATAAAATTTGTACCATGACATTACTTATGCATTTGGGTCATAAAAATCATGATTTACATCATTTGATTAGATTATGTAGATCATTTTATGGAAACTCATAATAGGTTCTTGGTGAGATTGACTTACCTTTATAGGCATGTCCTATACATGTGGTTATTACCTTCATAGTTATACCTTCCATGGGTGTATTTTATATTTCATTAGGATGACCTTAGATATGTACACTTCAATTGGTACCTTCTACAATGTATGGGTGTGTTAAGTACAATCATGCGAATTGGTAATTATAGTTTCCATAATTCCATATGAACATCCCCTTAAATAATATAAATTTATACCCAAGCAATTAATTATCAAACCTCCTATGGTTAATATTATATAAAAGGGTACTAAAAAATAATTAATTACATTTACCAAGAGTTTAGTACTTGAAAAACCATTTCATAAATGATCCATAATGGGTTTCATATAATCCTTATCTACTACACACCATATTCATATATCCAGAGCACCTGCACATGTTCCTATTACTTTTGTTCCAAATAAAGCATATATCACTAAATTATGGGTTCCATGAACCCTTACTACTATTTCTTCATCACTATAGAGTCCTATCAAACATACATAGAGCATAATAGATCTTATAATGAAAAATATTAAACCTATACCCACTCCTCAACAATATCGCTTATGCATTATAATATGTTCATAGTGGGGAGATATATATGATCATAATTTAGGTGAGATCATATTATAGTATTTTCCTCTCATATATACTAAAAAATAAATAAAATAAAATAAAAAATTTAAAAATAATTTTAGCATTTACATATCTTACTAATTCCTTGGCATACATGTTGTTGGTTCCATGTTGGTAGATGGAATATCAATATTTTATATATACACATGTTTCATATATATTTTAATTATGATTTAGGCATACAATATATACATTATCTATGCACTTTTGGATATTTGGTTTCTCCTCTACTCATATCACTATGACATTGGGGCATATGCCTTTATGATCATGATACACACAAGTTATATGGTTTTATGATCACTTTCAATTATCATGGTTTTTATTGTGTACTTACACATGACTTTATCCATGCTTATATATTTCATGGTGTATTTGATATACTATATGCAGAACATTTTTTTTTTGATAACACATATCTAGGGACTAGTATGATATGTTTATGTTGGTTGCTTATGCTTTCATTTATGTACTTTTTTGAGTGTCTTACCTTGATATTATCTTTCTTGTTTGAGCATTTGAATATGCTCTATTTTTTTAGCCCACATGCCTTTATTTTATTATTTGACATTTATATGTCATTACTTGTTGTATGTTGAAATTTTAATATGTCATATCTTGCTTTGTGGACATTTTACTAAGTCAGGCCCCTTAAATTTTGTGGCATTTAAACATGCCCCCTATTTGAGGTCTCCTTAGAACATTGTTTTTTATTTTGATTTTGAGTGTTCTTGTGTGTGTGCTTGATTACTTATTGAGCTTATATTGTTACTATCTAGATGTTTTAATGATCTAAATCATGTATATTAGGATTTAGTATGATCAAATTCTTAGTGCTTTAATGATATATCTACCTAGACATGTTACCTCTATATGCTACATGGTACATTCACCATTTACATGGTTATATTATCCTTTTGAGGTAAGGTAATTATTGAGTCCAACATGCCCCATTCTTAGATTTTAAATGAGGACCCTCTTAATTATATATTAATGTTGCCTTCTTATATTCTTGATTGGTTACTTGGAATCTATTGAGAACTTGAATTTACTCAAGTTTATAGAGTTAATCATTTCATATCATGCATCCTAAAGTGCCATTAAAATCCACTTTGGGAGTAAAATCCGATTGAGATTTGTGTAATTGAGGTAGCCTTTTAGGTCCTTTTGAAATATTACCTTAACAAAATGGTTAAACTTATATAACATCTTACTTTAGATACTTAGCCTATATTCTAGCTTTATTCTAAGTTTCCTACATATAAGATCTACATTTGTAATCTTTTGATTGTGCATAAATTTGAGTTCATAAATTTAGTGTGTCCCATCAAGTGTTTTATTTTATTGATTCTAGATCATAAGTGGAAAATCCATGCTTTCATTTATTTACTTAGTCAATTTTCCTATTTATTTGGACTAACTTTGAGCTAATCTCTTCATTGAAATATTTTGAGTTTTGGTGCCTAGGCAGACTCTTTTCAAAACATCAATTTCATTCATTAAAACACTTAGCCATTTTTTATTTAAAATTTCCAAATTCTTGGGTTATTGAGATCATGGCACATGGTGAAATCCTAAGAACTTGGAGACACAAGAAGTAGTTGAACTTTCAATATCCCTTTGCTTTAGGGTTACTAAGGTGATGCCACATGGCATCATCTTAATGACCTTAGAGCCTAGAGGCCAAGTGATTGTGATAATATACATATACCCTTAGGTCATTGATATGATTCTATGTGGAATCATCCTAGTGACCTAAGTTCTCAAATGATAAAGTAAATTATCAAGAGTCCTGAGGCCTTAGATGGATAGGATCATGCCACGTGGCATGATTGTACTCACTCAAAATCTTGGGGATAAGATTATTTGAGCCTAGAGCTTATTTTATTATTACTTGCAAGTAATAAAAATTTATTAGAGACATGGAAATCCTACATACCTCTCAATGGCCCTCACCCATTCATAAATGGATTTTGACACTTAGTTTATTCTTAAGCTTTCTCTCAAAGCTATGTGGTATGATCTTGATGACTCATTTACTTAGAGGTGATGTTAGGAAAACTTGTATGGCTATTTCCAAGTGAGTAGAGTAATAAGATTGCACTATGTGGCATCATCATAGTAACTCATTATCCTAGAGGTAATTTCAACACATTTAATAATAAGTAAGTAGACTTAGTACAATATAGATGGGTGAAAAGTGGCACAAAGGGGTGATTAGAGGACATGTGGACCCGATGACATTTACAGTGCACAAATTTAAAATTGATAGTCTATATAAGCATCAAAATAATTGGCCTCTAAGAGAATGATGGGATAGTCAATTGAGCTAGATTTAAATAACTTTATTGGCCAAGTAGATAAGTGGATGATATTTTTAATTAGACATGTCACAACCCTATAGAAAAGATAGAATGGGATTTTAAATCCCTTTGAAGGAAAATGGAATATTCTATAAAAATGTAGTTACAACTACCTATAATGTAAATAATGCCATGATATGGGAACCATATTTTATTTGGAGGAAAATCCAATTTTATTTCTTAGGTAAGGTCTCAAGAGGTATGGTTCCTTGAAGGTCTTTTTGATGGCTTAGTTCCTAAGTATGGAAAGTAGCTTGTAGTAGCATGGTGATGATGATATAATAATGTATGAACTTGAAATTATGATTAATTAGTGGTATATAATATGATAATATTTAAAACATGTGAATAATGTTTAAATTACATCTATAGTCATAGCAAGGTCAGGTATTGAGGCATAAACCATGCATGAGAGACCTAGTATGACGATATAGGTTTGGTAGCTTGTTAAGATGAGAAGTATGAGACATATGTGAAAAAGGTTATAAGTGAATTATATTGGTTTTATTTTATTTTGCATGTGTGTGATGGTTTTATATCAATGCAATAATTTTACAAGTGTTTTCAAGGATAAAGCATAACTGGTAGTTCAAAGACCTAATGTGCATAGAGACCTAGTATGGCCAAATGGAGGGTCAAGTTGAGTTTTTAAGGTGATAGATCACATGTGAGAATATAATGATGTTTTAAAAAGTGTGTCAAAGTTTTTTATAAATTTTTAGGTCCTAAAATCAATAAAAAAACATTTTGAGGACTTCTATGTATGTAAAATATAGGTTTCCAAGCGTGAGAATCATATTTTTATGCTCATTGGCACATGTAAACTTTTAATGATGTCCTAATAATTTTGTGAGAGATTTAAAAGGGTAATAATAATTATTTTGAAATTTGAGGGGTATATCTATATGAACAAATGTTAAGAAGGTTAACTGGTCTACAACCCTCACAAAACCCTCATATTAACCCAATGGTAAAGATATTATTGGAAAGTGCCTTTGATAAATTTTTATGGTTTTATTTAATATTTAATCCTCCAATAATATCCATGTGTCATTGGTGTGTCAAGTTAGTTATAAGAACCTACAAAATAATCTTATTTTAAAAGAATTTGATACTATAGGTAGGGTTGACTAGGTCAATGCATGCAAGTTGATGGAGGTTAAATTTAAAAACTTATTATTGATGTAAATGGTTTTTTTTGGATAATATATATATTTTATGTCAACCATTTTTTTCACCCAAGTTTACCTATCATTAAATTGACTAAGAGTGAAAACTAGTGAAGAAACTAGGTAGAGTGAGATAGTGTTTAGGGATTGGTTGTAGGTGATTAGGGTTGAATAAAATTGTTTAGGTTATTTTTTAAATGTGTATACCTCTTGTTACCTTGATTTATAAGTGTTTAATATAATCACATATGAGCAATAAGGTACTCTCAAAGTGACTTATCTATGTGATTCAAGATAGTGAAAGAGTGTGTTTTAGATATTGGTCTATATGTCTAATGTCTACACACACACACACACACACACACACACACACACACACACACACACACACACACACACACACACACGTGTGTGTGTGTGTGTGTGTGTGTGTGTGTGTGTGTGTGTATTTTAATATGATATTAATATGTTTAAGTTTAACCTAAATTCATCATATGTTAAATTAATTTATTATACATTTGTTTGAAGTCATGTTCACCATGACTGGTTCTTAAGATAAAATTAACTGTTCTAGGTCTATTAAGTGAAGTGAAGGGTTTGAGACTCTATGACAAGAGTCATTTCATATAATTAAAATATGATGTTTTTTGATATATAATTTACATATTAATTATTTATTAAATGTTTATATATAGGTTAGGTGGTTGATATATGAAATCTAAAATGGCTTGTATGGTTGTGTTAAGATAGTGATAGAGAGAGACTTGATAAATTTGTCTATAAAACCAATAGTTGTCAATATATTTTGATATATATTAATTTTGGAATGATATATAAGACTCATATATGCTATTAATCTAAATTATAAGTCATGGAAGTGCCATTTCAAGCGATAAAGATAATGATCTTCAATATTGTGTTTTTAGGGTGTCTGATAGTTTTATGTGTGTTGATAAGAAAGATGTTTTTTAGGTGTTTTAAATTGAGATGGAGAATAAAAATAATTTTAATATGTTTATTATATCCCTAAGTCTAATTTTAATTCAATTATATTCATTTAAAGTAATGGTTTGGAAATTCAAAGTTTGTTGACATTGTGTTGGTAGCTCTAAATGAGCTTCTTATAGAGAAGGTTTAGAGTATGCAAAATTTGAGTCATGATAAAATTCATGTAGATAATATTTACAAAAATGAATAGGATTAATCTAGGATGAAGAATAGCTAACAAATTATACACAATCTAATTTAACACAACATATGAACTACTATGAAAAAACCTCAAAGAGGTAAAAAACCCACCAATGATGATTATTAAATTATTGAGAAACCAAGACCCAATACAAAATATTATTTCTCTTCCCACTTATTCTATAAAATATATTTCACAAGTTTTCTAAGTTGAATATAATAAAATAATTCATGTTTGAATACTTTCACAATAGGGGTAAAACTTTTCTTATAGTGAAATACCAAGGGAGGTGGTCGTTGTAAAAATAATGGGTCCATCCACCCATATAAAAAAATTTATTTAAAGATTGGTAATAATTAAATAATTACAAATCTATTATTTATTATCGTGAGGGTTACACCTCATGGTAATAAATAATACTTTATTAGTTATTTTATTAATACCAAGGCTAAGGGTCAATTAATCCCACTTAGAATTAAATGTTCTAACACGCCCTTAATTCTAAGTGGGGATAAATGTCATAGTCACCTCAAAAAAATGAATTATACTATATACACAATTAAAGGATTTAAAATCTTTTATCATGCCAAAAATCATATTTTGAAATAAAAGGAATTATAATCCATAAACTAATCAAAAGTAATTTTAGGCTAGCATTATTGTGAGACTACATCTCAAAGTTTCTCTTGATAAATCATCTAAGAATATTTGGAGCCTTTTATAACATAAGGACTTCCATTACAAAATATGATTTTAATATATTGGGTATAAAATTAAAACTTCCACATGAAGTTTACTCAAATCACATAACTTTCACATAAATTTTACAATGATTTATAATGAGAATAAGTGTAGAGAAAAAGAAGAAGAAGAAACACATGGCCATTAGGAAGTGACATTGTCATTCACACTTTCCTTCAATGGAAATTTTGAGAGGCCTAGAATTACATGAAACTGACAAAACTTGGTAACACCAAGTGATTTTATGAAGATATCTACCACTTATTTATCTATATGATAGAACTATAAATTAATATCATCACTGAGAAATTTTTCTTAGATGAAATGCACATGAACTTCAATATGTTTAGTGCTTTAGTGTTGCACTAGATTTTTTACTAGAGCTATAAAACTTTGGTTATTATAATGAAGGATGGTACTCTAAGAAACATCCAAATGAAGTTCTTCCAATAACCTTCATATTCACATGGATTTATTAGTAGATTTTATATCACTTTTGTACTTTAGATTCTATAGAAGAGAGAGATAATAGGTTGCATATTTTTTCTCCACGTGATAACACCTATACCAAAATTAAACACATATCCAAAAGTAGATTTGTGATCTAAATTATCAACAACATGTTCAACATCACAATAACTATATAATTTAGTATTATCAATGGAAGAATAAAATAAACCATAATTAATAGTTCCTTTGATATAATGAATAATGTATTTAGTTAATTTTTAATGATCCAAATAAGGATCTTGTGTAAATCTAGAAGCAACATTAATAACATATGAAATATCTACCCTAATAATTATTAGATAAATCAAATTTATAATAAGCTATTTATATAAATTAGGGTTAGCTTTTTCACATGTAGATTTAGGATCAAGTTAATACTAAATTTAATAGTAGTGGTAGATTTACAATCAATGATGTTAAATTTAACAAGAAGATTTTGTGCATATTGAGATTGTGATACAATAATTGAATTTTTATCCTGAAATATATTCATTCTTAAAAAATAATGTAGAATTCCTAAATTAGTTATTTCAAATATTTGACTTAGTTTATCCTTATATTTATGAATTAAATAAGTTAGATCACCAGTAATCAACAAATCATCAACATATAATAAAACTAGAATCAAATGACCATTTTCAATTTTAACAAAGAGATCATTATCTAAATAGCAATTAAAAAAACCTAATTCTTTAAAAAAAATATGTAATCTTAGAATGAAAAGCTCAAGAAGCTTGTTTTAAACCATATAAAGATTTTTTTAACTTGCATACATAATGTTCTCTATTAGGATCAGTGAAACCTTTAGGCTAAGTCATATAGACTTATTTTTTTAAATCACTATTTAGAAATGCATTCTTGACATCCATTTGGTGGATAACCCAACCATTTGGATGCAAGAGAAATAAGAAATCTATTAGTACTCATTTTTGTTAAAAAAGTAAATATTTTAACATAGTCAATCCTAGGTTTTTGAGTAAACCTATAAGCAACTAATCTAGATTTAAATTTGTCAATTTTACCAATTAAATTATATTTGATCTTATAAATCCTTCTAAAACTAACAATATGCCTTTTAGATGGAGGAGGGACAAGATATTAAGTTTGAATTTTAATTAAGACATTATATGCAGTTCACATAACAACATTCCATATACCATCTTGAATGGATTCCTAAAAATGTTGAGGTTAATATTCATACATAGTCATTAATGCATGACAAGAATGTTGAATTCTATTTAATTTATTAATATTATCAACATTAGAAGATTAAATTAGGGATTTTACCCATTTAAGTCTTTTATATTAAACATTAAAATTAGGGGGTTCCTTAAACTCTAATTTATCCTTAACTAAATCAACTTCCTCAAGGGTATTTATTTCATCATAAGGATAAACATGAGAGTTAGTTTCATCAATAGAAGAACACTAAGGAGGATGCATAGAGGGCTCACAAAAATATTTTTCAAGAACAAGAATGTTTCTATTCTCAAAAATATGATATTTAGATAGATCATACACTCTTAAATTTTTTTAAACCTCCATATCCTACAAAAATACAAGAATAGTAAGTGGATTCAAGCTTCTTTCTTTTAACTTTAGGGACAAAGATAGAAGTATGACTACCAAAAATCTTGAGATGGGCCACACTAGATTTTTTTAGTTCACATTTATAAAAAGGTAGAAAGATGCAAGGCTTTGGTAGGGACTCTATTCACAATATGAATAGGAGTGTTTATGGATTAAACCCATAAAAACTTAGGAACATTTATATATTGCAACATTGTTCTAGCCATTTCTATGATGGTGTGGTTTTTCCTTTCAACAATATGATTTTCTTGAGGGGAATAGGTAGTTGTTAGTTTTATTTCAATACCATAGCTAATGTAAAAACAATCAAAATTTTTACCAACATATTCACCACTATTATCAATTCTTAATCTCTGAATAGAAAAATTAGATGCATTTTCAATACTAGCTTTAAATTCTTTGAATTTACACAACACATTAGATTTTTTTAATAGAAAAAGACTAGATCATTATAATGTAATCATTAATAAAATTAATAGTATAAAAATAACCATTAAGATATGAAACTTTAATATGTACTAAAACATCATTATGAATTGATTCTAAAGGATGTGAGTAATTCACATCATGATTCTTGTGGAAGGAGTTAGTATGTTTGTTACCACATAAGCAACCCTCACAAGTTTCATGATGAGAAGGGATAGAAGGAAGTCCAAAAACAAGATTATTTATAGACATATCATGTAAAATTCTAAATTAACATATCCTAATCTTTCATGTCATAATTGAGATTCATTATTACTATGTGATGAAAGAAAACATGCAAAAGGAGAAAAGATATATGAACCATTCTTTTAAATACCTTCAATAATAAAGGAACTAGAATGATTTATAATTGACCAAATATCTTTAATTAGTGTTACAATGAAATTATCATTTGCGAGCTGAGAACAAGACAACAATTTTTTTTTAAGCTTAGGTACATAGAAAACATCATTAATAACAACATTGAAGAATTTTTATTTTCCTTGTTTAGTTGCTTCTAAAAAAAATTATCTCATAAGTAAATTCTTTCATAGATATCTCTATAATCATATTAAATATCAGATAAGCATGTCATATGGTACAATGAACCGCTATCTAAAATTCACTCATTTTCATTTGAAAAACATAAAGCAACATATAAAGTAATAACATTTGAATCTTGATTATTACTCTGATTAGGTTTTGATTATTCTAATTGTGTTAATTTGATATGTTCATTTTGTTATTTTTTGAAGTTTGATTTCTATTTCTATCCTTATTTTTATAACAAGTTTCCCTTCTATGACCAAACTTATCACATATATTATAATTTTCATTAAACTTAGGTGTATGATTCTTATTATCAAATTTCTTGTTCTTGTATTTGCTTTTAGCATAATTAGGGTTAGATTTATGGTTATTTTTTAGATAAAGGTAAAAACAGGTTTTGATGGGATCCCAAAACCCAAGTACAAGGAAAGAAAGATAAAGCTTCAACTCCCACAGGCAGAACCTAAAAACTACTACAGAGAAGTAGCAAAAATAGGTTTTAAATGGACCTGAAACCACCAGAGAGACCACTGGTCAAAACCCAAATTTAACATAGATCTGGCTACACCATAGATAGAAGATTACAAAAAGAAACTAGAGAATAGGACCAGAAAACATAACCAGCAAGAAGAACCAAACTATTCTTCCAGTTCCAAAATCATTTTCACAATTTTTGTACCTTTCACAACAGTATCATGAGTGGTAGTTGCCACCAACTTGGCTCCCTCTTGTGTAGCCTTCTTTCTTGAGCTTTGTCTCGTCCTTTTGCTAGGCCCCTCCAAAGATTTGGTCTCCTCGCTAGCTCTTTTTCCAATATTGGCAGCTGCAACACAAATGTTGGATGTTACTTCCTCCATTTTCATTTTGTTCTCCCTAATGAGTTCCCAAAGGTTATTCTCATAATCTTTGAGTTTGACTGGGATATCTCTTATCTATTTTTCCATGTTGTTAATTTTGTTCCATGCAGCTTTCTAGTTATCATCCATAATTTCCACTTTCCTTTTGAGATCCTTAATCTCCTTACACATCCAAGAATCAAGTTAGAGAGAAGCCTCTGCTTTGCAATTAACCCAACTCATAGGTGTGTGCTTTCCATCGTTATGCCTTTTATCTCTCCATTCCTTAGAATTCTTATTGGGACTGTTCCCGCCTTTTTTAAAGTGATCCTCTCGGCCCCTTTGATACTATTCTTTTGTTCCAGTTTGAATTTCCATGTCCATTTCTTGATTGTCATCCTGAACAGTATTTTCCCTTTTGTTTCTTAAAATAGGGTCCTCAACAGGGCCATCCTGGACAATATCTTCCTCTGACACTTTCTGATTTTCCTCAGTTTCTTCTTTACTATTTTTAGATTCCTCCTCTTTGCTGACTCCTTCTTTCTCATTCTTCTCTTGACATTCTTCGTCCTCTTTTGAATTTGTATTCCAGCTTTCAGTATAGATTTATGGCTGTTAGTGTTATCATAAATATTATTAAGAGTGAGAAGTTTTTGATTAAAATTCTCCTTAGAATCAAAATTTTTCATAACTTTCTCTTCTTGAATTAGAAGAGAAGACAAGGTGGTAAGGTCAGGGATATCTTGTTCAATTTGATACTTAAAATTTAAAATTGAAATGAAATTTTTAAACTTCTCATAAAATTTTAATTTATTTATAGAATAAAGTAATTGATATTGAATCAAATTACAATTACATCTATCTAACTGAGCTTTAATATTTTTAATTTTAGTAAAAAATTTAACAACTTTTTCATCACCCTTCATAGATGTAGTTATCAATTCAAAGATTAATTTAATAATATTTAAAAGACAAGTGACTTCATATATGGACTCAATGAGTTTCCAAGCATCGCTAGGAGACTCTTGATTATCAATGTGGAGAAAGAATTCATCCTTAAAACTCCACAAGATAATGGACATAGCTTCTTATGATTTTTGTTGAAATGTATTGATACGCTTAGGGATTACATGTCATCTAAAAGGGGGTTTTAAGTCTTAATTATAATATTTCATAATTTGAGGGACATAAATTCATCTTTAACATGAATTTTACATATATTATAGTGATTTATATTAAGCATTTGAGATTTATCTAAGGAAAAATGAGGTGAAGCCATAGCTTCTCTTTAAATATCAGAGTAAACAAATTATTAAGATGAAACTATTTTAAATTAATTTTGAACTATTTTCAAAATAAAGTGAATTTTACATGGAATTATAATTAATTACACATTTTATATGCCAAAAAATGCAAAAAATTGAATTAAAGTTTCACAAATATAGGTGTCAAAAGAGTCACACTCAAAATGACCTCTTAAAAATTATTATTAAAAAAAGTGTAAAAAATTCAATATGAGGCTTCAAAACAAAACATGGACCACTCCAATGTGTCTGTAACTTGCCAAAACCTATAGATCGACTGGTTACATGATTATGTCAAAAAACTCACTAGGTCAAAAGTTGAAAAAAGTTTGACAAGTCAACTAAGGTTTTAGATGTCTGATAAGTTGGCATGAAAATCAAATAAACAAGTTTTAAAAATAATTAAATTTGAAAAAGTAACTTGAATAATTCAAATAATATTAAATTTAGGGGGTTTTGAACTTGGGGCCTCCTTAGTTGTAATTTCTAGTAAAAAAAAAAGCTTACCAACTCATCTAGGAAGCTAGACAATAATTTACATACACTAATTTATATTTGAATGTTATTTTAACTATTTTTTTTATAAATTAAACAATATATAAAAATATATAATATGCATGTAAATCCAAAAGTAAAAACTCTATTGAAATTTTTTACTTTTTGGTGAAAATATAAATAGAGAATGTGGGGGCCACCTCTTATTTGAAATAAATTTATTGATTTAATTAAAAAAATATTTAATAAATAAACTTAAAAAAACTATATACATACCTTTAGTTTCTCATGGCATCCATGGGAAAGCTTGAATTAACATAAAATCTTGTACAGGGCGCCAAATTTCATGAAATTTTACCAAACTTCTTGAATATATTTGTAGATGTCAATCAAACCTTAAAAATTAAATTTTGATGACCAAAGAGTGTTATATGAATTTTCCTAGAGTATAGGGGCACCACAGGTGTAGAGAATAAAAATCTAAGAGCTTGAAATGGCCTTCTCAGGATCTGAAACTTTATAGAATGCCTTGAATCTTCACTATGATGCAACCAAAACCTTAAAAAAAAAATTTTGAAGTTAAAAAATGGATTTGTGATTTTTTCCAACTCTTCAAATCCATATAACCATGCCTATGTAGTAAAAGAATTTAAAAAATTGAATAGTGGTAGCTTGAGAGCATTTTTTAATTCTTGAATGGAAGTTCAAGTGATCAAACAACAAATACAAAGGCCTCCATAGAGATCAAGAGAATTTTTCCTCCTTCTTTGCCATACCAAGCCAAACTAGGCCTGTAAAATAATTGAATATTCTTCAAATTTGAATATTTAATAATGTGTGTGTGTGTGTGTGTGCGCGCGCGTGCGCGCGCACGCTCGCACGCGTCTGTGTCTGTGTCTATGTGTGTGTGTAAATTTATAATATGATTTCCAATAAAATACATCCCATGAGCTTTAATACCATGATAAAATTCATGTAGATAATATATATAATAGTGCACATGATGAATAATAACCAACAAAGTATACACAAGCCAATTTAACACGACATAGGAATTATCATGGAAAAATCTCAAACAGGTAAAAAACCCACTGATGATGATTATTAAATTATTGAGAAACAAAAACTAAATACAACATATTCTTCCTCTTCCCACTTCTTCTATCAAATATCCTTCACAAGTTTTTCAAGTTGAATATGATAAAATAATTTATATTTGAATACTTTCATAATAGGGGTAAAACCCTATTTATATTCAAATACCAAGGGAGGTGTTCATTGTAAAAATAGTGGGTCCATGCACCCTAATAAAAAAAATTATTAAAATTTGGTAAAATTAAATAATTATATCTTTATTATTTATTATCATGAGGTTTTCACCTCATGGTAATAAATAATACTTTATTAGTTATTTAATTAATACCAAGGCTAAGGGTCAAATAAGCTCACTTAGAATTAAATGTTCTAACAAGTCAAAGATTAAATTATTTTTTATAATGACCTTGAGGTCATGAGGTGTCCATACATATGAATTGTTTCCATATTTGTTTGGAAAAAGTGTGCTTTTGGCCTAAATGTTCATGACTGAGTTTCAGTGTGCACTAGTAGTTCTAAGTGAGCCTATAGCAAGAGAGTTCTTGAGTCCTATTGACCTATGTGGTGATGTATAATAGACATGAATAGTTTATTTAAGTAATTAATAGTATATTCATGTGTTTTTAGGATATATTTATGTGCTATATTTAGTTGTATGCTTCAAATACTCAAAATAGACTTTTACTATGTGTGAAGGCCTAATGATGAACAATGCAAATGAAGGGGTTCAATGCGTGAATGGACCCTCTAAGAGTTACAATTTTTAGGTGATATTATAATTGACCTATTGGAATTTTTTTTAAATTTTAAAATCCATTAGATGATCCCCAAGGTGTTTTAAGAGGTCCAAATGGTAACGTGTGCATGGGTAGGCTTAATGGTTTTAGGTCTCCTGTAGGTCTAATGGAGGTTTTGACCCTTAAGGCATATTAAAAACATATGGAGTGATTTTTTATTATGTTAAATGTGTTTTTGGACATATTTAAAGAGTGATACAAGTGTGTTAAAGTTCTTATCCAACCAGGATGGGTGAGAGTAAGATATGGGTATAAAAGTAAGGCATAATTGGCCTATTTGAGCTAGTTAGAAAAGAGTGGACTTAACTAAAAAATAAGAGATTTTTTGAGGAGAATAAGAAGTAATTTAGGACCAAAAAAAAGATAATAATATCAAACATGCTTATCTAACATATTTTCTATAGGTGGATGACCAGATTAGTTGACCTAATGAGCCTAGAAGAGGCATGTTGAGATAAGAAGCCTAAGAGGTTGTTTGAGTGAGAATGAAGGGTGAAGAGTGAAAAGTAAGGTTTTACTCTATATTTTATTTATAAAAAAGTGTTCTAAGGTGATCATATATTATAGGTGATTTAGTTTTTGCTAATTTACCTAGGGAGTTGGATCTTCCTTGCAAGATAGAGCTTGAAGAAGACTAGCTGAGTGGGTGCTTAACTAGGTAGGGGTTGGAGCTCCTTATGAAGTTGGTGCTTCACTAAACTTTGGATATTGAAATTATAGAACTATATTCCATGTGAATTTTTAGTGGGTTTTTACCCTAAGGGGGTTTCTCACATATCTCTTATGTTCTCTTGTGATATGCTTATCTAGTTGTTTATTTATGCATTGATCTTTATGTGAGTGAATTATTCATGAAATGATGAATGGAAATGAGTAGTTATTGTTAAGAAACTGATTTGAACACTTGGGGACTAAGAGCCCAAAATGAAATGACCTCTCCTTGGAATGAGAAATGTTCATATGCTATCCTAGGCCTTCATAGCATGAGAATTATGACTCTTGGGGAATGTAAAGGCCCAAAATGGATTCCACCATGTAATCCCAACTCTCTGTCATCTATACAACCTCTTAAAGCAAGCCCAAATTATTTGAAGGTGGAAAGGTAGCAAACAAGGCAAAAATGGCAATTTGGCTTTGGAAAGATGTTAGTCAGACCTCCCACAAGATGATTTCATGAAGGAGATATTCAAACATGATTCTTAAGAACATTATCACCACCATGAATCTTCTTGGACATTGGAAAACATAGTACTTACACACCTACAGCTGCAAACGTGGAAAACAAGCACCATTTGAGATCTCCTTCACAAGCAATGAAAATTGAAGTGTTAGATGTTGAAAATACCATAGAGAGAGCTTGATTCTAGATTAAAAACATATTCCCAAGATCACATAGCTCCATAAAACCCTAAAAGTTAGAAACATATGCATAACAATACCCCTCATGTATGCAATTCTATAAAAAGATTTTTAGATTGTTATCAATGGTTAATAAATAAGGAGGCACTAAAACACAAGTTATTTTTATCAAAATGAAGTACACTCAGAATAAATCCACCTATAGAAGCACTCATCCCAAATATACCTATACTTTCCATACTCAGTGCTTGAAGTTGACCTTAATTTGCATGCCAAGAGGAAAATGAATAAAAATGAGTTACAGATACATCTTTTTGCATTATCCTTGAATTTCAAACATGTAAATTGATGTGGGGAGGTGAAGAGATACCCCATCTATGTTTTTAGCTAAATATTTGATCATGGGGAATGTACAAGTATCCAAAAGCCCCTAAAAACAAGGAAAAACTCTCATTTTATGATTTTAACTAACCTATGGTTTTCATCTAACTAATATTGACCTAATTCTAACCTTTCCCATGTTGAAACTGATCTTGGTGACAAATTTGTCCTTTTAGAAGTCCGTATAAGTCCATTAATGAGTTAAAAAGTGGCCAAAAGACCCCTTTTTTCACATGAAACTTAGGAAATGAAAAATTCATGACTTGTAAAAACATTTAAACATTATAAATACCATGATAGGAAAAAATTAGACAAAATGGACTTTTGACCAATTTTGACTAGGTTTTGACTAGGTTGACCATGATTAACTAGGCCAATTCAAGAAGAATGAACTTCAACCAAGACTAAGACATGGCTAAGCAAGATATATAGAATAATATGAGACCCAATAGGATGAATTTAAACCTATTAAAATTTTTAAAATGATAAAGTTTAACCTCATTTGACTAGAAATCAAATTTGGTAAATAATTTGGCAGCCTTATCCTATCCATTGGGCAAGGGAGTCAGAATATGCTTAGAAAATTCTAGGATCAGACCTTGAAGATAAAAACAAGACAATAATTCTACCTCAAAACACATAAATGGAAAGAACAACAAACACAAAGACCTAAACAACAAACAAGACAAAGACACACTTGTGTTACTAAGCACCTAGGGAAACAAGAAACACAATATAAAATAAAAATATGTGTACATACATCTTGATCATACCTCCCTTCCTATATCAAAATGGAAGTATATTATATCTCCTTCCTCACTAGATGAGTGAGGATGCCAAGCTTGCTTTTTCTTGGATGGGATATTAGATGGTTTTTGCCTTTTTTTGTTCCTCTTCTTTGTACATCATCTAATGACTTCATCTCCCATAGATTTATAAAATATATAGGGTCCTCTTAAACCTTAAATCAAGCCTCATATTTTTGTCCTCCTAACTCTTCATGACAAATTGGCATACTTATACATGGGACAACTTATTGTAAATATATGTCTCCTTGAAGGATTCTATCATTCTTCTCCATTACCCCAACTTCTTCAAATTATTAAAGGAGTGTTGTCTCAGGTCTATTAGGAAGTATCTCTTGTTCAAGACCTCTTTTTATTGTGGTGGAGGTAGCTTCATATATAGATTTAGAAACAAACTCTAGATCACCTTCAAAAGGTTCAAGATCATCATAGATGACTCCATCATGAGCTAGAATTTCTTGGAGGTGATGTTATTCAACATGTGCTTGATCTCCTTCATCTTGATGTTTCTCAACTTGAAAATTATCCATCTCACCCTCCTCATATTCTTGAAACATTTGCAAGTAGGTTTGCCACATGTCCTCCTTTTTAGCGACAACCTCTTGTTTGTCATGGCTTAGAGTGAGTTCCAAAGGACTTGTAGACCCTTTGAGGCCTTCTCCTTCATTTCATATGTCCTAAAACCTATACCATAATTCATCCTTAGATTATTGATCTACATCATGAAATGGAAAAATAAGAGATACCTCTCCCTCTTCTTCCATAGGATTCAAAAGGACTCCTCTAAAAACTGTCCCTCAACTTTTCCTTCATCATTGCAAGCAAATGTATACTCATTATCAATCATCACCTCCTCATCTTATATTTATTATGAAATTTGAATTTAATTTTCACTCTTGGTGGTTTCAACATTAGGAATCTCAAAAAAGGGGAGTTTGGCCAAAGGGGATTCTCAAAAAGCAAGACAATTTTCCACATTAGGAAGGCAACCTTAATTTGTTGGAGGAGATAAAAGGATGGAGTCAATGGTCTATTTAAGAGGGGTGGGAGGGAATGGATTGGTTTCAAGATTCTCTCTTCTACTAGATTATTTACTCAAACAAGATCCATTCCTCTCTTCACAAGCTACTATCACTTTTGCCCATCTTGGAAAAGTGGGTTCAAGGATATTTTCATAGGACTAAGGTGCTAGTGAAGGAGTGAAAGATATGTCTAGGAAACTAGGAGCTTATTGAATTTTGGTGTCTTGATTTGAAATTAAAAGAGTAGGTTTATATATTTTAACTTTCATTTCCATGATGGACTACCTCAAGACCTGATTGGCTAATTCAAACTCCCTTTCAAGATGAGCTTCAAAATTTAACCTCTTCCTCTCAAAATCAACTTCCAACAAGTGAACCTGCTTAACCATGATGTTTTCCTTACTTGGTATTCTTTGTTGAAAGGATTTAAAATAATGGAAACTTGGGAAAGTACATGAGGAATTTGGGGTATTTAAAAACATGGTTGGTCAATCACTTTTAAAAGGCAAGGATGGCACACTTGAAGGTGAATGTGGGGAATTTTGAGGTTACCAAGATGGAATTTGTTCATGAACTCTCAATCTCTCCTCTAGATTAAAGATCAAACCACACACATAAAGAATTTCATAGGTAATATTTGGACAATTATCCCCCTCTATATGTATCCACTCCTTCTTGATTTGTTCTAAGGCATTCCTTACACTCTCAATACAAACACTAGGTATGATTTCACCACCACCATATCTAATGTCAAGGTCTAGCATGCATTTTTGATAGCTAAGGTGAGTATTTTTGAAACTAGTAATATTATGACTTGAAGATGGACCAGGTGGAATATGTGGAGGACAATATGGGGAATATTTATTTTATGAAACATAAGTCTCATGACAAGGTTGAACAAGGACTTGTTTAAAATTAGGACGAATAAGCAGCATAGGATAAGTTTCACCCACTTATGTAAGGACAAAATTAACATCAAAGTAATCTATGACTTGTGAAAAGTATGTAGAGAAATAAAAAACTTCAATAAGGATACCTGAGCTAATTTACTAGTAGATTCATATGTGGAGTCACCATTGGTGCTTAGTAAACTTGCCTCTAAAAGCTGATATCTTGAGAAGAACATCAAAACTTCTCAAGGGATGGAACTCTTGTCCCATCGGGTGTGCCAAAAAAAATTGACACTTGGATGTAACCTATGATAAGAGGTTTTCTAGGCCTCTAATCCAAGTGGAAAATTTGGGGCATCTCACTTATTTTGGGTGAGCAAATTCATGAGATAAACCTCTAGATAAGGGCTAGTTCCCTTTGATGTATCATTCAAGCACATGCCCCTAATAATAATACTTTGGAGGGATGAAAAGAGTTAAAAATAACATAAAATTAAGATTAGTATATGGATGTGATACACCAATTTTTTTTCTCTACTCATACCTTTGACATACACTTGAAACTAAGGACAAGTAGTATATACACTTCATTCAACATCAATTTCTCTTCTCACAAAATGTTTTAACATGGGGTCTTGGAGATAACATAGGATAATAGGAACTAAAAAATAAGAATTATAAGACACTCTATTGAGTATCATACTCACTTACACCTAAAACCTCACTTGACACTTCTTGTTGACCTACAAGAAAGAAAAAACATAACCCACTAGCTACTAATATGAGTAACAATGTGAAGGCAAATAAACATCACACTTGCACAAGACCAAACACTATCATGTAAAATTAGTGAATTATTTAAATGAGGTAAAATTAATTGTATTTATTTATTCAAGGTACAAATTTAGTATGGCTTTACCATACCTAGGTAGATAGATCCCAAATAATGGCCAAGAAGGCCTAATTTAAAGAACTTGGAGGAAGAGCGAGAGAAAAGAATTTGAAAAGGCACAAGTACATGTGTCACCAAGTTAATATCAGTTAAAAATGAATAATATAGAAATATGGGGTGATATATGCCATGTAATAGGTGTATACTTTTCTAAAACAAGTCATAAAGATAGTGAAAAGTGGCACAAAACTACCATTTTGGCATGAGAAACTACCCACTTGAGTTGCCTTCCAAAACTACCCATATCCCTTTTTATGGTCAGGTTTGATGATATATCTTATAAATAGGGGTTAAAAAAAATTCCCCACATTCATTTAATTGATATCTGACCATTCCTATTGTTGTGGACATGTAGAATCATCACTAGCAATTTCAAAAGGGCTCTTTTTTATGCACCTTCTCCTAGTCATTGAAAACTCCTCAAACCTACAAATTTATCCATGCACAAGAGTAATGAAACTTTTCAAAGGTTCACATATCATAAATTGTAATAAAAAACCTTTAATATGCCTCTCTAATTTATTTTCACCACTTTCCCAAGTGTTCACTAGTTGGTTCACTGGATTGGCTAAAAGTGAGGGCCTAGTTGGGGAATTTATAGGATTATTCACGAGATGATATGAATTTTTGGAGTTATCATAAGTTTAAATCTTCTTCCAAAAGTTTATTTCATCTCATAAATCCTTTTTTATCTTGCACACCACTCAACATGGCCAAAATAAGCCCTTTTTTGCCTATTCCATACACTCCCATAAAATCAAGTTACATGTGTGTGATATTTTGAGAGTAATATACAAATTCTATGTGTTTTCATGGACATTACATAGCTTTTATATTCTCAAATAACTTCATTTTCCAAATCAAGTCCCTGTAAGGGTTTTGCAAGGGTTTTGAGTGACCTAGACTGTTAACCTTTGTTGATAAAGGTCTAATGTTCAAACCCTATAAAAATTACATTTTTGGCCTCTTAATAACCCAATATAAATCATATAAATGTGTTAGGGTCCCATGAAAAGGATTATGAAAGATGTGAGCAATTCAAGCTAGTCATTTAAGCCATTCCTTACCTCTTGTGAGGGTTTGAGCACCTTTTAGGTCTAAAATGACTTTTGGGGGAGTTCCTCTAATAACCAAAAGTTGTATCACATCTATACATATACTATTCACCTCCTAAAATTTCTAGGATAGCTCATCGATAACTAGAGACAAGAATGGTTACTCTTTAGGACTAGGCCTAGACCTTGTGCAAGGAGTCTGCCTATAATCTTGTGTTCAAAAACCATTCTTTATTGATGATTTATTTCCTTGGATAGCTTATAAACCTAAAATATTATTTTAAACACATGTAAAAATACATTAGATGACTTCCCAAAATCTATAACTAATAATGACCCTTTATTTGGCATTAGACCTATTGCTTGCACAATTGGCTAGTATTGCAAATCTAGTAGCTCCAATCATATTGTATGGTTTTCAACCCTAAAATAAAGTTTTAATGATGTAAATATATTTTATTTAACTCACCAAACCTTATTGGAGATAAACCTTCACTTCTAGTGTGTGGTTTTGACCATATTTCCCAATTTTTCAAGGTTTGTGCAAGGGAAAAGTGACCCATATTTGACACAAAATAGGGGATCTTACCTTATTCATATAAAAAAACAAATATTATATATTATACCCTAAGTCATGAGGATTAAATCCACCAATTTTTAGCTCCTGACTTTGAGATATTCCCCTCTAACTAATCCAAAACTCAAGACTAAGTTTTTTTAGAAGCTACCTACTGGGTTAGAGGGACAAGGACTATGCTTTTGTAATTTCTTTCATCTATAACTAGGGAACCACTGTAGTAAGTTCATTTAAATTTTTAATATAATTATATGATATCTAAAACATCATATTATCCTAACATGTCCCATAAACACTTTTAAGGCCCCTTGGAGCACTAAACTGAGCTAACCCTATTGCCTATTGTAGGTGACTGAGACACCTATTATAGATGTATTAGGCTTTGTCTAAGTTTTTTTTTTTTTTTTGCAATGATAAGAAACTTCATATTCACACCCTTAGGTAACATATTCCTAATTATTTTTTTCTAACCTCCAAACCTCTCACATACTTCCTCAAATGTAAGACTAAGTTCATCTTGCTTATATGACTGGGATAGAACTTCTAAGCCCTGCCTGTAAGTGTGATTGAACTTTGTTTGATGGGTTTAGATTTAATTTTTATGTTTCATCAGGTTATATGAATTTTTTAATGCATTTTTATCACATAAAATCCTTTAAACTAAAATTCACTCCCATGCTTTCGTCCATTGTCCTAAAACACCCTATTTTGATTGTGTTTTCATGAGTTTAGGGGCCTGTAGGTGCTCTTGAGGGATTTGAGACTTGTTCATATTGGAATTTATGGAAAGAATCTGTTTTATTGCTATAAAACCATGAAAATTTCCTTCACCTCATTCATGATCATGTCTATCTCATAATTCCTAACTTATGTGCTTGTATGTGCATGTTTGTAGCTTGTGTGTGCATCTTGTATAGTATTCAATGTTCAAAAGGTAAGAAACATTTTTATTTGTCCTCATACTCTCATATTAAAATAATTTAAATTTTTTTAATTCTAAAAATGAGCTCAAAAAACCTCACTTTACCCTTGACTAAGACCAAACTCCAAACCAGGCTATAGGTGCATATTTTTCCTTGGTTGTAGGTGTTCAAGGTGGGTTTTTTAACCTTGAAGGTGCATAAAAAATTTATTTACCTCCCTAACCTACTATTACATAATTTTACCACATTTTAATTCTATAATTGGGCTCAAAAACCACTCTTACACGTGAATGAGACTCACTTCCAATGCCCTTGGTTGCAGGTGGATAATCTAGGCATGTAGGTTTCTATGTAATCATTTAGAGCATGTTTAGGAATGTATAAAACCTATTGAGATTGCATTTATATTCATGGTATTTATACTTACTATAGTATAATATTTAATTTATTAATACTATATCTTCATGCAATCCTATTGAAACCTTGCCTTCACTGCCTACCCTGCCCTGTGTACGGACAAAGATAGGCCTAAGAGGTTTTTCCTTGCAACATAGTATCTTTCCATGCAACATAACTCTTTTGCATGGATTTGGTGCTCATTTTTTATTTTTGAGTTATTTTTAAATGTTCCCTTTTAAAATAATATGTCTAGGAATATTCAAGTGCCTTGTAAGGCAAGTGCTCATTAGGAATCCTATCGATATTACTGTCAACTTTCAGAGATTTCTTGGCAACTTAGAGGAGCTCAAAATCCACCTTCCACTTAGACTTTAGCTCCCAAATTTTGTGGAGTTGAACTAGGTAGATAGGGATACAAATCCAAAATAATAAAAGTGGTGAAATCATCCTCTATCATGTCTAACATTAAACCACAAAATCCTCAGGACCACTATTTTGAGCACTTGGGGACTAAGAGCCCAAAAATGGAATGACCTCTCCTTGGAATAAGAAATGTTCATATGCCATCCTAAGCATTCATAGAATGATAATTATTAATCTTGGGGAATTTTAAGGACCAAAATGGATTCCACCATGCACTCCTAAATCTCTTTCATTTGAACAACCTCTTGAAGCAAGCCCAAATTGTCTAAAGGTGGCAAGGCAACAAACAAGGCAAAAATGGTAATTTGGCTTTGGAAAGATGCTAGTTGGACCTTCCACAAGATTATTTCATGAAGTATATCTTCACAAATGAATTTCAATAACATTATCACCACCATGAATCTTCCTAGACATTGGAAAACACAATACCTACATAGCTATAGCTACAAACTTGGAAAACAAGCACCATTTGAGATCTCCTTCACAAGAAATGAAAAGTGAAGTGTTAGATATTGAAAATATCATGGAGATAGATTTATTACAGCCTAAAAAAATATCCCCAAGATCACACAACTCCATGAAACCCTAAAAGTTAGAAACATATGCATAACAATACCCCTCTTGTATGCAATTCTATAAAAAGATGTTTAGATTGTTAGAAATGGTTCATAAAGTAGGAGGCACTAAAACATAATTTATTATTATTAAAATGAATTAAACTTAGATTAAAATCCACCTGTAGTAGTACTCCTCCCAACTCTACTTGTACCTTTCGTACCAAGTGCTTAAAGTTGACCTTCATTTGCATGCCAAGAGGAAGATGAAGAAAAATGAGTTTAAAATGCATATTTCTACATTTTTATTGAATTTAAAACGTTTAAATGTATTTGGGGAGGTGAAGAGATACCCCATCCACGTTTTTAGCTAAATATCTGATCATGGGGGCTGTACAAGTGCCCAAAAGCCCCTAAAAACAAGGAAAAATACCATTGTCTAACTGTAAATGACATTTGGATGACATTTGACTGATTCTGACCTGATTATTACCTTTCCCAAATTTAAATTGATCTTTGTAACAAATTTATCCTTTTATAAGTTTGTACAAGTCTATTAATGAGCTAGAAAGTGGGCAAAAGACCCCTTTTTGCACATGAAATTTAGGAAATGAACAATTCATGACTTGTAAACACATTTAAAATTTTTAAAGACCATGCTAGAAAAAATTTACATAAAATTTGCTTTTTACCAAGTTTGACCTAGTTGACCATGGTTGACTAGGCCAATTCAAGAGGAATGAACTTCAACCAAGACTAGGACATGGATAAGCAAGATATATAGGAAAATATGAGACCCCATAAGATGAATGTAAACCTTATTAAAAAATTTAAAATGATAAGGTTTGAACTCATTTGACTAGAAATCAAATTTGGTCAATAGTTAAGAAAGTTAACTTGTCTAAAACTCTCATAGAACCCTTATATTGACCCAATGGTAAAGATCTTATTGCAAAGTGCCTAGAATTGGATTTTGATCAATTTTGATGATTGGATGTGATATATTAATCCTCAAAAAATATCCATGTGGTAGTGATGTGTCAGGGTAGTGAGCATAACCTATAGAAAAACCCTTGTTTCTTAAGAATTTGATACTATAGGCATGGTTGACCAGGTCAATACATGCATGTTAATGGAGGTTGAATTTAAATTCTTATTATTTATGTCCATGGTGTTTTTTTAATAATATATAGCCTCTATGTCATCCATTTTGGTCACCCAAGTTAACCTATTACTAAATTGACTAAGAGTGAAAATTAGTGAAGAAACCAAGAAGAGTGAGAAAGCATTTAGGGATTGGTTTAAAATGATTAAGGATGAATCAAGTTATATGGATTATTTTTTCAATACCTATACCTATTATTCCCTTGATTTATAAGTGTTTAATATTCTTACATATGAGTAATAAGGTACTCTCAAAGTGACTTGTTTGTGTGAGTCAAGACAGTGAAAGAGTGTGTTTCAAATATTGGTCTGTATATCTCATGTTTATCACTATACCTTTATATATATGTGTGTGTTTTAATATGATATTATGATATTTAATGTTCACATAAATGCATAATATGTTCAATTAAGTGATTATACATGTGTTGGAAGTCATGTTCACCATGACTGGTTCTTAAGATAGAATTAATTGTTACAGGTCTATTAAGTGAATTGAAGGGTTTGAGGATCTATGACAAGATTAATTTAATATAATGAACATCTTGATGTTTTTTGAGACATAATTAACCTATTCATTATTTATTGAATGTGGAGAGTCAGGTTAAGTGGTTGAGATATGAAATCCAAAATGGCTTGTATGGTTATGTTAAGATAGTGAGAGAGAGACTTAACAAATTAGTCTATAATACCAATTGTTGTCAATATATATATATATATATATATATATATATATATATATATATATATATATATATATATATATATATATATATATATATATATATATATATATATATATATATATATATATATATATATATATATATATATATATATATATATATTGGTTCTTAAGATAGAATTAATTGTTACAGGTCTGTTAAGTGAATTGAAGGGTTTGAGGATCTATGACAAGATTAATTTAATATAATGAACATCTTGATGTTTTTTGAGACATAATTAACCTATTCATTATTTATTTAATGTGGAGAGTCAGGTTAAGTGGTTGAGATATGAAATCCAAAATGGCTTGTATGGTTATGTTAAGATAGTGAGAGAGAGACTTAACAAATTAGTCTATAATACCAATGGTTGTCAATATATATATATCCATTTGGGAATGATATATAAGACTCAAATAAACTATTAATGTAAATTATAAGTCATGGAAGTGCCATTGCAAGTTCTAAAGACAATGATCTTCAAGACTATGTTTTTTAGGGTGTCTGATAGTTTTGTGTGTTGATAAGAAATATGTTTTTGAGATGTTTTCGACTAATATGGATAATAAAAATCATTTTAATATTTTTCATATATCCATAATTCTCATTTTAATTTAATGATATTCATTTAAAGTGCTCAAGATGGTGTGGAGAGTCAAAGTTTATTGATTGTGTGTTGGTCGTGTTTGATAGCTCTAAGTGAGCTTCTTATAGAGAAGGCTTAGATTCTAAAAATGTTGATTCAAATATTATATTATTTCTCATAATTACCCCAATGTAATTATTTTTCCATAAATATGAACTTTTTTCATGGTTTTTTTGGCAAAAGTGTGTTTTTGGTCTAAATGTTCATGACTGAGTTTCAGTGTGTAGTGACAGTTCTAAGGGAGCATGTAGCAAGAGAGTTATTGAGGCCTATTGTAATATGTGGTGATGTATAATATACATGGATAGGTTTTTTAAGTCATTAATATTACATTAATGTGTTTTTATGATATATTTGTGTGAGATATTTGTTTTATGCTTCATATACTTAAAACAAACTTTTACTATGTGTGAAGGCCTAATGATGAACAATGCAAATGAAAAGGTTCAAGGGGTGAGTGGACCATATAGGATTTATGAGTATTAGGTGAGATTATAAAATACATAGTTTAATGTTTTTTTAATTTTCCTATCCATTGGATGATTCCCAAGGTGTTTGAAGAGATCAAGTGATAACGTGTGCATGGGTAGACATAATTATTTTAGGTCTCTTTTAGGCCTAATGGAAGTTTTGGCCCTTAATGGGTATGACTGCTGTATGGAGCGATTTTATATTGTGTGAAACATGTTTTTGGACATATTTAATTATTTATACAAGCATGTTAATGTTCTTGGCTGATCAAGATGGGTGAGAGTAAGAGATGGGTATAAAAGTAAGGCCTAATTAGCCTATTTGAGCTACTTAGAAAAGAGTGGAATTAAGTGAAGAAGAAGAGATATTTGAGGATTATAAGAAATTCATTGAAGAAAATTATAAGGAGAATAATATCATACATATTTATCTAAAATATTTTCTATAGGTGGATGACCAAGTCAGTTGACCTAATGAGCTTAGAAGAAGCATGTTGAGTGAGGAAGCCTAAGAGGCTATTTGAGTGAAATTCAAGGGTAAAAAATTACAAAATAAGGTTTTAATCTATATTTTATTTTTAAAAAAATATTCTAAGGTGACCATAGATCATAGGTGACTTATTTGGTTCTAATTTACCTAGGGGGTTGGAGCCTCCTTGCAAGATAGAGATTGTAAAAGACTATTTGAGTGGGTGTTTAACTAGGTTGGGGTTAGAGATCCTTGTGAAGTTAGTGTTTCACTAAAATTTTGATCTTTAAATTATAAAACTATAATATATGTGCATGGTTTAGTGGTTTCTATCGCACAAGATGGTTTCCCACATATCTCTTATGTTCTCTTATGATATGCTTGTGTAGTTATTTGTTTATGCTTTGATCTTTATGTGAATGAATTCTTCATGAAATGATGAATGGAATTGAATAGTTATTATTAAGAATTTGATTCACCCCCCTCTTAGTATCTACTTCTAACATTCATTTAATATAATTTAAAGATAATATGTTCAGTTAATTCCTTACAATCTTTCCCATCAATTTTTTATGGTTTGTATTATATCTAGACCTGGTACACAATGGTATGATTATGATTAGGAATGTTTTTAATTTACAATATCAACCATCTAATTTCAATCAAGAAACCACTTTATTTATTTCCCTAATTTTTCCCTCCTTTTTCATTTCTTTTTGTGAAAATATCCTATGATTTTATTATAGTGTGACACAAGTGTAAATGAGATTTAAAGTGATTTAAGAAAAACATCAGTGATAACCTTTAAGCAATACAAAGTAGAGTTAGAATCTTGGTGGTTAACTTCCATTAAACACACAATTAAATGAATATAAAGTTATTAGCCTTTAGATTCAACTAGATAAACCCAAAAAATTATGTGACATTCATCCTATATACTATTTTTTCCCTTTATCATCTCAGAATTATGATCATATGAATCTAAGATGGGAGATTAGTATTATGCTAGTATGATCAAAACCAAACTATCACCTCTAGCCTAGACACTCAAATAACAAGATAACAATACAAGTAAATATCAATAGAAGATAAAAAACCATTGTTTATCTTACTTGAGAGCAAGAGTTATATTTTGGTCATGGATGGATATGCTTAGTTGTGTGGTCAAATAATCTTTGGAAATGGTGCTTCTTGTATCATCTTTCCTTATCACCTTGATAATGTTGGGCTTGGCTTTGGCTTTTGCTTAGATCTTTCAATAAATTATCATTATAAAAATACAAACAATAGATCTTTAAATGTATTTTTCATCATAACATTACACCAAAGAGCTTATTGAAAGTATTTTAGCATAATAACCTTACACAAAAAATATTTTTGAACAATGGGTAAAGCCTTGTATTTATAGCCTCTCAAACTAACTCTAATCCAAGTATAGTTTAAACTTACCCTAGTTGATTTAAGGAGGGGACAAGAAATTAATATTTGAGATAAATATCCCATTTATTAAGCATGGCTTTCCATTTCTAAATTTAAGGATTTAGGGAGTATATTTTCAGTTCCTTGACTTTGAGGATGATGATATCATCATGACCTTATTTTTATTGGAATTTCATTTTTAAAAAATCCATTTTCACTAATTTCACATGGAAATTTCACTTAAGGATTTTATCTTATTTTCTTAGTTAATTTATTATGTTTAGTATTTTTTCACTTTTGGAATTGTTTAAGTTCCCTACTTAATGGGTCCAAAGGCCAAACTATCAATTTTCTATGTTTCAAGTTGACTAGAGATGAATCCATGAGAGGTTAGTATTATACACAAGATAGTACCTCAAATAGGGATACCTCAACATGATCTTGAGCATTACTGTCTAATGTGTAGATGAAATTAGGACAATCAATTATACTTAGGATTAATTTACACTATTTGGTAGAAATCCATTTGAAGTATGATTAGAAAACAACTGTGGCTAGAATGGGGTGTCTACAGTTTTCCCCTATTTGAAAAGATGTTATGAGATAAAAGCATAGTAACATATTATCAAATAATTAAAAATTCATTAATACCTTTTATAATTCACCAAAAGTCAATGGATGATCCCTAGATGTCCAATCGAGGGAGCGGGTGACAAATAAGGTCGATGAATGGTCCCTTGAAAAAAAGAAATGATGTGACCTATATGTAACATGGGTATAAATATTGATTTTCCCAAAGGTGATTATAATAAATGGAATAGTGAGATGCCTAAGTATGGTAAATGAAACAAATAATTTTCCCAAAGGTAGTTACAGTCATCAACGTAATGAGGTTCCCTAGTAAGGTATCAAAGTGATAATGATTTACATAAAGGTGATTATAATCATCGACATAGTAAAAACATGCCCTAGTAGGGTGGAGGAGTGACAATGATTTTCCCAAATGTATCTATAATCATTATCACAATGAAAACATGCCTCATTAGGTTGGATAAGTAAATAAAATCATTTTACCTAAGGAATTTATAATCATTGGCACAGTGGTTTGCCCCAATAGGGTAGATGGAATCATGATACAATTCATATTTTCCCTAGTAGGGAAAATTGGGAAAGGGGGATTATATACTAAATCCATAATCATGGAGTAATAATAAGTCATCACAAAATATTAACATGAATTTGAGTTACCTATGAGTATGGAGATGCATGTCCAAACTAGCAAAGATTTAAAATTCATTTGGGAGTTAATTACTCTGCATTTGGGTAGTAATTAGGGAGGTTGAGGATTTTTCTTGGTGTGAACAAGGAGAAATACTATGACACCATTTATTGTAATCCCACTAAACTAATTTTTAAAGTATCTTGGGATATTATATATCATATTTACAGACAACTATAATAACAATGTGTATCCAAAACATGGGAAACTCTATTTAAATGAAAGTATAAATCATTTAGGTGTAAGATATGAATAATCAAATCCTAAATGAATATACTATAATAAACTGAGTGTATGAATGTAGACTAATTAAAAACATAAGTATAAGATATGGATAATCAATAATCAAGTGTAAGAATCCTCTAACAATCAAGAAATAAAAAGGAAAAGATGTAAAAATTAAAACAAAATAACCAAATAAACAAATGAATGAATCAATGAACTAAATAAAATGCCAAAAAAAAATAAACACACAATAAAACACCAATAAAAAGAAAATAAACATGACCACAAACAATATAGACAAGCAAAATAAAGAAACAATTCAAAGCAAAGAAAAGTGAATTAAATCAACTATTATAAATAGATAAACGCAAAAGACAAACAATGGTTAATCATAATGTTAACATAATGCAAATTATTTGTGCATGTGTAATAGAGGTGTTACTCTTCGTGATAAGTTTTGAATAATTTCTACCCTTAGTTCTATAAATGATTCAAGCCATGCATGAGATTACAAAATCACCTTATAATCACCCTTCTTATACCTCTTGAAGTTTTAGTATAGTCCAAAAGGAGATAATTGGTTATCTTATCTAAGCATTAGTTTCAAAGTTTTTTGTCATGTCAAGAAACACCATGGTATTCATCTACTCACCATTTTGATCTTGTGTCAAGTGATTCCCTTATGTTTAGTCATGTATAATGATCTATAACAATCCTTAGGGTGGTTTTAATGGTCTAATTTTGATCATAATGAAGATGACCCAATGTTGTAGCTTATGACTCATCATGAATCCTTATAGTATGTTCAAGATCTGTAAGGTATGGTTTGATCAAAAGGTTAAAGAGTGTTATAAGTAATATATGGTAACCTAATTTAGGTATTTAACATGTTCTAATGTCTATTAGTAAGTATTGAAGTAACCTCCATTTACACCTATAATTGAGATCGTGTCTATTATATTAAAGGGGTGTTTGACCTTAAGATGATGCTATTTTGACCTTAAAATGCCACTACCCATGAGTCTCATAATTACATGATCAAGCTATTTCATATGTTAAAGGTGTCTTCTCACAAGTTAAATACTTCTATTTTACACTAAATGGGCTTGACACATGTGAAAACATGTTCTTTCAGCTTCCCCAGTGTACCATATGTTTTGACATGCATTTCAACACCCCTTTTTCCATCTTCCTACCTTCCAATGATGATTCATGGTCTAAAAACATGAAAAAATGAAGAAAATTACAAGTCATAGGAGTTTTTAGATTATAAGGATCCATATGGTACATATATGATTAGATGAAGCCAAGGATCTATAGGGGGAGTTTAACATAGGCATCAGGGGAGGGAATACACATGTTTCAATCCAAAAAGAGCCAAAAAACCAATCTATTTCCTCCACTAAGCTCTTTGACAACCATGGATAACACTTCAGGTTTGTGCTTAGTCCATATAGGAGAGAAAATATGGTGGATTCATCTCTTGGCTAGAGTAAAGGGGTCTAATGGCCTTCCAATCTTGGGTATTAGTTTCAAGATTAGTTTTATATACATTATGAATGATCATTAATAAGTTAAACAATCTCGATTTCCTTCTTCATCTACATAAGATAAAAAATTAGAATGGTTTTAGTACATTATTGGTCTACTTAATGAAACCAATGGCTATACATGTCTTATGCAAGTCATCAAGGTCCTTCCATTTCATCCTCCACCCCTAGTTCACACGTTTGGGCCTATGGGAGAAATAAACACCCAAGAAACCACTATTTATAGACTCCAAGCAAGGTTCAATTGATGAAAAAGGATATTCAATGTACATATTTGATAATGAACAATGTTTTGAGGCTTGATGATGGCTTATTGAAGCATTTTATATCTTAACACAAGTGAAGTGGTTATATATACCTATAACTCTCTCAAGATGACACCTTCAAATGAGTATGACTGTGTGATTGGTTTTCAGTGCAAATAATGGATGGTCCATGGTGATGGATATTTGAAGTCATCAGGACATCTTAGAGAGGTAATAAAGGTGTTAGATTCAAGTAGAAGAACCCCTTATCATAAGAACCAAAATCCATTATGGATTTCATAATTAATAAACTATCATCTATCCTTCCAAGGATTTTATAGACCTAATTAGCATAATTTAAGGTGGTTTAGTAAAAGTTGAGGTTTTTTTAGAAACCTAAGTTTCCATTTCTCACTCTATATGCCTAATTGATGAACCCAATGTTGGAACACAACTAGATACTAAGAGTGGGGTGAATCAGTATATCAATTAAAATTAGTTCTTTAAATACTTTCAAGGTAGATTAACAGATATATTTAGATTGAATCAAACATGCAAAGATCATACACACAAAAATACTCATGACACCATATTTATACATGAAAAACCCAAAGGGAAAAACCATTATGAGAATAGCTTCTAGAATCTACTATTATAATCTAGCCTCATAGTCGATGCCTCACATAGAAAACCTCACTAGTTACATTTAAGAACACCAATCCTAAGGAGACACCAATCCCATGATTTAAGAGCACCAACTCTAAGGAAACACCCACTCCCTAATTTGAGTACCCACTCAGCTTATTTGATGGCACCAACCTATCAGACTGTTCTATGGAGCTACAACTCCAATTTACAAGTTAAATTCATACATGAATACAAATATCTATTATTTGTTATAGGTATAATCTTTAACTGATCATACTCTACACATTCTCTTTATTCTTTTCTTCCTCTCTGCTCTTCTCTAGCCCCTTAGGTATAATGTCTTTATGATTTTCTATTTGACACACTTCATTGGATTTTTCTATCTACCTAAATATATATTCAACTTGGCTTAATGGAAAATGTAATTATAAGAACAAAATTTTATTTGTCCTAGATATCATATATATAAACAAATTATCTAGGGTTTGACACCTTCTTTGTGTTCACACTCGAATTGTAACACATCACACCAATTCTTGACTCTAGTTCATTATGACTTGAACTATAAGTTTTCCACATCTTATGTCCATGCATCACAACATAATTTTAGGTCTCTTTACTATATTTAACATATGTTAGACTCAAGTTTTAATGCACAATAACTTTAATAGATATTTTATTAGTTGGATTAATCAATCTCATTGTCTATTTTGAGATATAGATCTTATACACAAGTTACTACATACTTATCCAACTAACTATTTGTCTAGACATGAATTTAAACATCAATTGTTGATCTTGCCTTTAGAACCACTATCTGATGGATTCTATTCAATTGGCTCAACTTTAAAATGTATCCATTTTATCTTCCTAATCTAGGATTCCATTTTCCACTCGATGTTCAAATATGCATGTTATTTACTTCTTTCGTGATGTTAAACATCAAGCTTTTTATTCCATCTGAGTCCACTCGCTCCATTGGATCTTTCTCATCCAAACTTCCACATGTCATTAGGTCTTTAAACTTACATGAACCTTACCTTGACTTGGGTTTTAAACTTTGACACTTTGATCTCATCTTGCAGCTTCCTATATCTTTGGATCACTTTCACTCTATCAATCTACTCAATCATGCTCAGTCTTTAACTTTCCATTGTCTTGATAAACATTAATCACTTTGTAGTATTTGAGTCCATTCACTCTATTGGATCTCTTTTACACAATCACTCATGTACCATTATATCTTTTGACAAGCTCAATCTTTACATTTGTCTAACCCTTAAGGATATGACACTTGGTGTAATCATGTGCCTTTTATACATAGCTGTTAGTTATCACTATTGAGACATTTGACATTCTTGCATTGGTCCTATATCTAAGATATTCATGTACTTATGATACTTGGCATTAACATGTTCACTCAAAGGGACCTTTGACACTTTGACTTCATCATGCTTCATTGGATCTTCAATGTATGATTAAGAATGAGTTGTTTAATCTTCCAACTAGCTTGATCATTAACTTTGACAATCTTAAATTCATTAGGTCTCTACCTGATAAGATATATGAATGTGACACTTATCATTGTACACTCACTTGGAGCTCCTTTTGAAAATTTGACTTTGCTTAAATTCATTCATCTTTGTATAATAAATCATGGGTTGTTGATCAAACTAGGATAAATATTAAGTCTTAGACTTAGGAAAATATAAAGTCCTTTGATCATTGCTCAGAGATGGTAATTTCTGGGTTGAGGGGGCTAGTTTTTTAATGGAGATAAAGGCTTAAGTTATAAATTAAGCTATCGGGTCCAGGATACATCTAGCCAACATCAAAATAGAAAGTTTTTTTGGATGCCATGGCTAAACACTTAGGTTTTTGTTAAGAAACCCTATCCAGTCCAAGAGATAAATAAATCAATTATGAGCTCATTCCTTCTCCTCTAAACCTATGAACCATATTTATATAATGTATATGAAAAACCCATAATAGATATTCTATTTTTTTGACTTTAAACATCCATAAATGGTATCTATAAAATCATGACAACTTTTCACATTGCAACTATGAAACATGCTCTTCTCTCCATCAATTTTTATTGATTCATTTGACATCTATAGTGTCCCTTTTGACATCAATGATAATCATATTTCCAACACCTAAAATGTCTTACCCTATTGAATATTTGAGTATGGGTGACTAGGCGCTTTAGGTCATCTTAAAAATGGATCAATAGTCCTATTGTAATATCTAAAACAACCTCTACTATTTGATGGTCTTAAAAATTCAAATCCACTTCTAATTAGGCTCTAAATTTCAAATGAAGACTATATAAGGTCTTATATCCATTACCCGTAGGTTCAAACCTTCTTGCCCAAGCCTAAAGCATAGAGAGTAGTTTAAATTAACCATAATTCCTTTAATATCCATTGAGGCTATGAGATAATGGGTTAACCTAGGTGTAAGTACCATTGACAAGCATAAAGACCACCTAAAAGAGATCAACTTAACTAAACTTTAAAAGGGTTTAAAATCACCATATACAATTGAGTCTCAAAATGTAGAGAAAGGTGATAGATTATGAAGGTGGATGTCTAAAGGGGTGTGATTTGGAATCAAGGAAAGCCAATGATGTCTCAAACATGACATGAAATCATTCTTCTTACTTAGGAGCCTACTTAAGGACCCTTGATAGTCAATGTATCTAAATCACTACTTAGATCTATAGGTAGTTTATCCCTAACCTTGGACATGGAATGGTATATGCACATAAGGGGATAAATAAGACTAATATGGTGTCCATATCATATAAATCATGTTACTAAGGACAAAGAGTTTGTAAAAATGATAAATCAGAATGGCTCAAATATATACAATGAGTTAGGCTTACTTAGTCTAGATTGCATGAAATGAGTAAATGGAAATGCTAAGATCATGTGAAAAGGAACCCTAGAGTGATGATACATATATATATATATATATATATATATATATATATATATATATATATATATATATATAGAGTGATGATATATATATATATTTATATATATATATATATATATATATATATAGCCCTTATATTCTCATATGATGGTGATAATAGGTTAAGGTGATTGTTTAGTTTGAGTTAGATATCTAAGACACACAGGCCTATCCTGACTATGTAAGTAGGCCCTAATAATAGAGTTAGGGAAGATAAGGCTCAAAGGCTATATTCAAAACATGAAAATATGTTACTTGATCCATAAATCAATCATTATAAGGTTATAAAAGAGATTTATTAGGTCACCAACATGAATTGTTTTAATCCCCTACATTGGATAATGATGGTTAAGGCAAACTTAAGAGAGGGAGAGGTTGAGATGGTGGTCTTAGAAGATAAGGACAAGTTTAAAAGGTGGAAACTAGACTGATGAGGATGTTATGATCAAATTTATGCTAAAATTTCACTTACATGTGACTTGAGTTTCAAAATCCCAACCTAAGCCACAAGGCCTAAAACCTCCCTTAGGTCTCAAGACCTCACCTCCACCTTAGTAGTAGATCAAAAACCCCAAAATATACTTAAAGACATGAGAAGGTGTTTCATGTTTCTATGGGTCCTGAATGAGGTGTTTTAAGAAAAATAATATAGGTAAATAATTAAATTTAGTCTTAGCACCTTCTTGAGCTCCATTGCTTTAAGCAACCATATGAAATTAATATCACATGACATGGACATTCAGACCCTGTTATTGTAGGGGGAGTTGGTAACCCATATGAAATTAAGATCCATGAAGAAAAGAGTAGTATTTATGTGACCAACTCTATGAATAAACATTAACATTGTAACTTGCACAATTTTCTTGACAAGGAGATTGAAACATACCATGTTTTATTCATATCTCACCAAAAATTCTACATGGCACCCAAAAATATTTAGTATATTTGAAGGGGTATGTGGGCTATATGTTCATGGAAATAAGTTTTGGTTTAGAGGTTTGTAGTCTATGAAACATCATTAAGATGGTGGACCTCTAAAACCATCTTTAAACCCTAATCCTGACCTGATGAGTGAATTTCACCATTAAACACTTCTATATGAATGATTTATGATATGAATTAGTCTTGATGGTATCCCCAAGTCACCTAATCAACCAAATGGTCTGATGGTTGGCACGTGTAGGGTATGTGTTGTATAAATCATGCTTAAAAGAAATAATATAAGACTAGATGCAAGAAGTTGTAAATGCTCTACACATTCCATATGTTTTTGAAGAGGGAGAGGGACCCAAAGGTCTCAAATAACTACACAATGGCCAGCTATAGGGACCCCCATGCTTGATAACCAATTGCATACCTACCTAGGTGCCTATATAGAGGATTATATGCACACAAAGGAGATGTAAGTGTATTAATTAAGATAATGTAAGTAATCTAGGGGATTTACAAGGTAAGTTTCATATCATCAAAGGTGGATAAGTGATTCATATCTCTAGTTTGGAGTCAAAACTTAAAAACCTTGCCTTTAGGCCTATTGGTATAACACTTCCCTTAAGGCAGTGTTACTTGAAGGCTATAATAGAGGATAAAAGGGAGATGAACGGACACTCAAACCACTATGGATATGTTTTTTAGAGATTTTTAAGTGTATGAACAACTTTTTTTTATAAAGGAAAGGTCATAGTTGGTCATTTTGGATTAAGAGTGCCTTGAAAATGCTCAAAATGCACATTTCTCACCTAAAAAGTAACTTGATGACTCATAAATATATGTAATAGTCATATGGGGAGTTAAGAACTTTAGGAGAGTTGAGGGGACTAATCTACAAGAAAATAGTGACATTGGTTTTAAGGTTAAGAGCCTAATCTTTATGAATCATTTCTAAGAGTCCAAACCCCCTTAAACCTCCCTAAAGCCCTAGTAATGACCTAATTGAGAAGATATTAGATAAAATGCATCCAAATTCATTAGGATGGCCTAGTAAAAACTTCAAGCTCATATTACACTCTCAGGGGTTTCTATCCATGGTACTGTTCTATATAGACTATTTTATGCACCCATCTAAGACACTCTTTTTACATGATGTAATGATATTTATAAGGTGCATAATGTTTTAAAGGGTTTAAAATCATTGGATAAAGTACTATGATACATATTTAACCCTATCACATCTTGAAACACTTATAATTCTACCTAAAAATGCTCCTATTATTCTATATAAAATAGGTAGTCTAAATGTGCTAAAGGGAGATGACGTAGTCATCTAAGTAAGGTAGTATTTTAGGTGTGAGATACTTAGGTAACTTAAGTCTTGGTATGGTGTGTCTATTTATTCTTGGAACAATCTCACTTATTCATCTTTAAAGTTTTATTTATCCCTCATAGCCATTGAAGTAGTGAGCAGTCAAGAGACTAGGCTAATTATCTAACAAGCCTACTTAATCAAAAAAGGGAGATGTTCATGGGTATAGAGGGATGATAAGGGACTTATTATAAGGAGATAAAACCCATGTAAAAAATTATTTGAAGGAATTATTCACACATTCTATGGTCATCATGGAGGATGGATAGTTTCTTAGCCTAGTTGACATGCACAAAAGGAAAATGGACTACTAGATGATCCATAAAAGCCTAATAACACCACTTCGACACTTTTTAAATGTCATAAGGAGACCAAGGGTGGTGTGAATATTATCTTCATTATATCATCCTTGGCTAAAAAATAGACTTCAATGCCCCAAAGATGCACATTGAAGACACCAATCAGCCTAGGTAATGCATGGAGGAGTTTGGAGGCTGCTTGTAACCACCAATTGAAGGGATTTTGGTAATTCATGACATATTAATGTTATTTCCATTAAATATTATCCCTAATTATTATTTATTATTCTATATATTTAGGCCTTAAGGTCATTATAACTATCCCTCAATTGGGTGTAATGAAACTCTACCAAATTATATCTTGAGAACCTATTTGAATCAATAAAAAAGGATTATTTTCATATTTCTATGATAAATTAGTGTGTTATGGTTTGTTTATTTTTATAAAGTGTGAATTTTATTCTCCTTTATAGGTCCTATCCTTTACCTAATTTCTAGAATGTTATCCTATGCAGGTCATGTGATGTGTTAAAGTGTTTATAAATGTGTTAAAGAGTAAGCTAGTTGATAGTTCCTCAACAAGACATCTTATCCATTACCTTCAAGGTTAAGACATCCGTCATATCCTTAAAATTAAATAATCATGATTAGTATTCAATTATTAATATTTTTTAGTCATAAATATTTACTTGATCCATTAAATTTTGATTAAAGATCAAGGAGAGTGAATAGATTAGTATTGATGCATCACCTCATTAAGTCAAGTTTATTTCATGCATTTATCTATCTATTTTCACCCCAAAAATTAGTAGATATTATGAATTTATCTCAATTTGATGTACCAAGGGAGATAACCCCATAAACTAGAGGTTTGGTCTTTGTATAAGTCACCCACAACCTTTGAACCAATCCCATGTTACCCCATACTTGGAGAGAACTAAACCATCTTCTCTTGTGGGTGTAGTTTCAAGTGTTAAAAATTATGGTACATCCATTTTAACCATAATTAAATTGATATGGATTATGAGCTTTCATACTTGGATGACATTAGAGAGATTCAAACATTTTAGTGTCAAATTTACAGTCAAGTTTCATGTAAAAAGTGGTCTTAAGGTCTTCATCAAAAGGTACAGAGACTGAGTTTGTTGAGTTATCATTAGAATTTACTAGGATAAAGCTATACCATAGGTCTAATCCTAGTGTCACACCCCCTAATTATACTAATTCTACTCAACCAAACACTATTTCAAACCCTACACCTCTAATGTCTAAGCCTAGACTTCAAGACTTTATACTATTCAATGGTGGCAACCCCTTAAATTTGAGTTAGTTTGATGGCATACCTATTGTTTCCCTTAAAAACCTTCATTATTTAAAATGATAAAACTCAACCACCCATTTGGAAAATATTAAAAACATATCCAATTTATGCTTAGTTCACAAAGTGAGCCAAGATAATGTGGCTATGAGGTTATTGGCCACTTCCTTGAAGGTTAAGTCACTTCATTGGTATAAGGATTTAACACATACATCCATCAATAAATAGGATTAATTTGGGGAAGATTTGTACAAAACCTTTGAGGATAGGAGTGACCATCTATCTTTAGTAGATTAGCTCACCAAAATTAAAAAGGCTCCCCAAGATTTTATGGTAAATTTCAACTATAAGTTTTTAAAAACTTGGGATAATATCCCCACAATAGTCAAGCCCACTACCAATTATGAATTTTTTTTCTAATTAAGAATCCTGAATTCTGATGTAGAAGTCATGATATAGTCCATGGGGGAAACACTCTACCAAATGCATATAAAATGGCCATAAGGGTATAAAATTGTTTAATCCAAATAGGCAAGCTCACCCCAAGACCCCTCATGCCTTTGTTTGAAGAGATTCAACCCCTATGCCTACCATTAATCCCTTACCAATACCAACCAATCATTATCAAATAGATGTCAATTAAGTAGACAAATTGGGTAAAATTTAAGGGTTGTTCAAGGCCCAAAATAATAAAATAGTGGCCTTGAAGAGGAAGAAAATCCCACCCATAGACCTTACCAAGCCCCCTATTAGCCTTATTAGTATAATAAACCTCCATATCATCCTAATCCATAGGGTCAATAGTAAATCACTCAATCAAGGCCCTATAATAGATACAACCCTAATTTTGTTAGCACTTCTAAAGTACTAATTACAACTTAAAGCAATTATGATCAAGAGGGTAAATGGCCTACTCATTGGGGGAAATCACATGAGGTTTTAATTAGTTTAATTAGAGATATTTTCCAAGATTATTTCATGTAGTAGAATCAAGCTCCTCCAACACATGACATTTAGCCTCCTATACAACACAAGAAAGGCCCTCCTATGCAACATGTAGACACTCCCTTCATGACCCAAGCTAAGATACCAAATTAATAAAGAAAAAGTGGAAGTAAGGAACCATATAAGATTAATTTTGTTAGCTTCAAATAAGGAGATAATTATTTTGATTAAGTGGCATCCAATCAGGGTGGAAATGTAATCAAGGTAGATAGTCTAATTACTTTCCATACAAGGGCTATAATAAGGGTAGTTGGTGATGGTTCAAGAATTGAAATAGAATCCCTACCACCATATCAAACACCTTAAGGGGATACTAGTCAATATATATCCCCTAAGACATCATCAACTCATAAATTTCAAGATGGGTGAGGTTAGAATCATAGATGTCCATTCATACCTCAATTTACAAAAACTCTAAGTGGTATTGCTCCTCCCAAGTTGCAATCTAAAGCTGCCACATCTCACATAAGCATTATGGATTATATTAAGGTCCATGTTACTATCCCTATGTGTGACACCTTACTCATTTTTTGAAAAAATATCTCCTTTAAGAAATTTTTTCCAAATTCTATGTCTTGGACAAGTAGGCAGAAAAGGTGGGTGCAGTCCTAATAATTTCCAATAAACATAATGAGTCTCAAGAAACCAAAGTAATCAAACTGAATCCCTTTTATCTCTATGCCATTATAGGTGATTCCATAGTATAAAAATACATGATAGATAGTTGATTTAGTACTTCTATCATGATTAAGTCTATAGCGGATAAATTAGGGCTAAAGTATGAACCTAATGATAAAGGCATCTTAAAACTAGATGGGTCTCCTACAAGACTATTAGTGTCCTTAATGATTTGGAATTAATCTTGGTTGCTTTTATTAATTACATTATACTCAAGATGTATTAGTAGTTGAATTACCTCCTTACTTTACCTTATGCTTGTCTAAGAATTTCATTGCCAAGTTAGGGGTTATCTCTTTTCTAATTGGTTTTATATGGTTCTTAGGACTAGGTATGGAATAAAGGTCACCATAAGGTCTGAGCCTATTTCTTGGTTCCACTTACATCCTTATATACCTAAATTTTCAAGTGTCAATTGTACTTGTTATGAGCCCATTATATCTCTTCTCTTTACTTTGTTAGTTTAGTAGTTGTTTTGGATGCATATGCTTTGTAAGTCATCCTGTGAGCATTTTGTTTTATCCCAAATTCATGGGAAGTAATAGTTTATTATATTATGATTTATATATAAGTGTTGAGGCCAATAAAGTCATCCATGAATTATTTGTATTGAGATTTCTCAAAGGAGGTTACCCCCTTGATGTGGTCTATGATCAATATAATGCATTCAGTGTTTCTACTCATTTTATAATTATGTTATTTCATGAATTTTTATTGAATTATTGTAGGAAGATCCTCTCATCTGGTATCAGATTGATTTCCAAGGCCAAATTTTTTTCCTTCATAAAGTCTTCACTCTATTCTTCTACATAATAATTTTTTAAAAATAACTTTGTTCTGCAACATAATTTATTTAAGTATTTTCTTGTAACACAATAATCTATTTTGAATCAGGATAAAAACCTGACCATATAACTATGGGAAGTGCTTGGGTGAAATCCCTAAAACTCATTTTGAGGAGTACCATAGGAACCCCAAAGTAGTTATCCCTCTAAGAGGACCTGCCAACAAAATGGGCAACAACCCCTTCCTAATTGAGTAGTTTCCATCCATGAGAGAAACCAAGAGATATCACATAAAATTAAATCTATGGCTAATTTTTTTTGGAGAGTGGTAATTGCTTAGATGACATTGGTGTCTAGAGTGATATTTTTAAAACCCTTAGGTATCCATTAAAATTTGGGGCCCATTTCTATCAGTTTTAAAATATTTCTAGTAGACTCAAAATAACGAACCAGTAGAGTATCTATAGACTGTCAGAGGACTTATAGGTAGATATTTTATAGAAACTAGAATATATAAACCATTTGTAGAGTATCATTATACTCTAAGAAGACTTACCGCTAGACATAAAACATAAATGAGAAATAAATAAATAAATAAATAATTTCAATATCTCTTCATCTGTAGCCATGTTGATCTTCAAACTTTATCTAGACACCTGAAATTCCATTTCCTACATTTTGTTATTTGAGGTATCATATCCCAATTCCACTCTTAATTCTCATAAATCTCAAATTTCCCTTTTTTTAGTTTTTACCATAACTTCTATTTTTGTCCGTTTACCTCAAAAAATTGCATCTGAGGTCATCATCTCATTCTACTCCTTTGTCCCTCTTTGACTAATTTTATAGTTTTTCCATTTTCACTCCTAAAATTGGCATAACCTTCATCAATCATAATCTCATTATGAAAAATAATTATTAAAATCCCCTTTACCCCTTTTATTTTTTCTCAAATTCAAAACTTTATTTACTAAATGTGTCTTAACTCTAGTTTTCCTATCCATTGCCAAATATATATATATATATATATATATATATATATATATATATATATATATATATATATATATATATATATATATATATATATATATATATATATATATATATATATATGTTATTTAGGTCATGGTAGTAACCTAAAAAAGAGAAAAAAACATAGAAGATGAAATTTCCACCCTCAAGACCCACATCAAATATCTTTATGAAATTTTTTTTGACGTCAATCTTCAATAAACCACCATGAACAATAGATGACATCCAAAGTCTTCTTTAAACACTGCATTTTTTTCTTGTATTAATTATCATGGGATGAAGCTTAATTTTCCATGATTCAATGGTCTAGATCCAACTAGATAGATCTATCAGGTAGAATAATATTTTAATCTACGTAATAATTTGATGCCAATAAGGTCCCATTTGCATCCTTTCACTTGGAACTTGAAGCCCTTTAATGGTATCATTGGTATAACAAGGCTCATAATGAACCCATATGGACCACTTTTTACACCTTCATTTTAAAATGGTTTAGCCCTATTACTTTTGATGACTTCACTAGAGTATTCACTAAATTTTACCAAACAAGATCTGTGAGAGAATATCAAATAGAATTTGAAAAAATGACCAATCACATAGAGGGATTATCTGATGAATTATTTGAGAGTTGTTTTGTCAGTGGACTAAAATATGCAATTTGATTTGAGGTCAAAATGTTTTTTCCCAACATGTTGATAGAAGGCTTAGGGTTAGCTAAGTTAGTAGAGGATAAGATCATAACTCAATAGTGATTCAAATCCAATTTTAATCCCTTCAAAAATATAGCTCCATAATGATCTCAAACAATGTCAGTTCCCAAAACCACTCCTATCAAGCATTTGACTAAAGTAAAGATGCAAGCCCATAGATAAAAAAGACTATCATAATTATGATGATAAAATTCACTCAAGGACATCGATGTGCCATTCAAAATATCTACCTATTGGATGTGGACTATCCACCCATAACTAAATATTTGGAAGATGTTCAAGATACAATAGATGATCCAAAGGAAGCTCAGATGATTATGGAACCTGCTTCTCAAGAAGACCAACTAGAGATCTCTCTCCATGTCTTAGTAGGAGTCACTACCCCACAAAACATATGGGTTAGGGGTTATTTCAAGAAGTTCCCTCTCATAATATTCATTGATTGAGGTAGCACTCATAACTTCATTAACCCTCAAATCACCTAATAGGTTGATTTTTTAATCCATCCTTACTCAAAATTTGAAGTCGTGAATGCCAATTAGGGCACATTACCTTGTAAAGGGAAGTATCACAATGTGTGTATCTCCATTGGAGATTATAAATTTCACTCCACCATGTTTGACTTGCCCTTTGGTGGATGTGATGTTATTTTGGGAGCCCAATGGTTATGCACACTTGGACCCATCTTATGGGATTTTTCTAAACTTTGGATGCAATTTTCAAATAATGGGCAAAAACATACATTGAAAGGCTTACAACTAATATCTCTCAGCATCATTAGTACACATCAAATGTAAAAAATTATTAAGAAGAATTCATATGGAAACATTACCCAGCTCTGTTCCCTTTAAATGCAACCATTAATAGCCTCCACTATTCCTTCTGATCTACAAACCATTCTATAGAAGTGTGTGCATGTATTTTTAAACTAGTGGGAATGCCACCTTCATGGATATATTATCACCATATTTATCTCCTTACTAAAATAATTATTCCTAACATCAAGCCTTATCATTACCCATTTTATCAAAATACCAAGATTGAGATGCTCATTCGAGACTTTCTGAAGCAAGGCGTTATTCACCCCAATACTAGCCCATATTCTTCCCTAGTTCTCCTTGTTCTAAAAAAAGATGGGTTATGGTGCTTTTTCATTGATTTGTATGAATTTAATCACATCATAATTAATGATAAGATCATAATACTTAATATTGATGAGCTTCATGGTGCTCATGTTTTCTCCAAGTTAGATCTTTAATCTGGATATCAATAGATCTAGCTTCATGAGAATGATATCCCTAAGATAGTTTTTCACATGCATGATGGCCATTATGAGTTTTGGTCATGCCATTTGGCCTCACTAAGTCTCCTTCAACATTATAGGAATTGATGAATAAAATATTCTATCCCTACCTATGGAAATTCATTTTGGTCTTCTTTGATGATATCCTCATCTATAGTAAAATATGGTTTGAGCATCTCCAACATCTAGACCATGCACTGTAACTTCTCTATAACCATCATCTTTGTGTAAAATAGTCCAAATGTACGTTTGGATAGGATTAAGTGGAGTATCTTGGGAATATTATGTCATACCAAGGGGTTCAAGTTGATCTTAAAAAAAAAGCTACCATGACAAATTAGTTGTATCCTCAGACACTCAAGAACCTCCATGGTTTTTTGGGGTTGACTAGATACTATCACAAATTTGTCAAGGATTATGGAAGTATTGCAGCTCAACTAATATCTATGTTAAAAAATGATTATTTTACTTGGACACAAGTTTTTAAGTGTGTATTTTAAAAATTGAAACAAGTTATGTGTACTACACCTATTCTAGATATTCTAGATTTTGCCAAGACGTTCACTATCGAGAGTGATGTTTGTGGAAATGGAATAGGTGTTATTTTCCTCCAAGAAGGATGACCCATTGAATTCACTAGAAAATCCCTTTTTGGAAAGAATTTATTGCTCTCTAATTATTAGAAAGAAATGATGGCCATTTTACATGTAGTACAAAAGTGGCGATCATACCTACTAGGAAATGTTTTTTGCATCAAAACTAATCACCAGAGTTTGAAATATTTATTGTAACAATGGGTCTCTATCCCATAATAATATAAATTGGTCATCAAACTCATGGTTTATGACTATGAGATCATTTACAAGAAGGGTAAGGACAATATTTTGGTTGATTCTCTTTCTCACACATTTGTAGACCAGACTTCCCTTTCAGCTATTTCCATGCATATTATAAATTGGTTGGACATGTATATCCAAGCTATGTCAATGAATCCTCATTATCTCTAATCATTTAATAGTTAGCCACTAACCCCTTGGTTGTATTACATTATTCATGGGATGGTACTTCTTTATGATATAAGGGTCATCTGGTGCTTCCCTAGAACATAGATCTTTAGTAGGCTATATTCTATAAACACCATGCTTATTCATCCATAAGACACTTAGGGTTTCTCAAAATTTATGAATGGGCATGACATAACTTCTTTTGGAAGGGAATGAAAAATGAAATTCAACATATGGTGGCTAGATGTAATACCTACCAATGCAACAAGGGTGCAACAACACTCATCCTTGGGTTGTTCAAACCCTTTCCCATCCTTACCAATATTTGGAAAAATATTTATATGGATTTCATTAAGGGTATCCCAAAATCTAGGGAAAAAATGGTTATCTTTGTTGTAGTTGATCACCTCTCCAAATATAGTAATTTGTGCCCTCATCCGTCCTTACACCACCTCCACAGTCGCATAAAATTTCCTATAACATATTTTCCATCTTCATGAAATTCCTTCATCCATTGTCTTAGACCATGATTCAACCTTCACAAGCCATTTTTGGATAGAATTATTTCGATGTACAAGCACCTAATTGAAGATGAGTTCCAAGTATCATCCACAAATAAATATCTATATTGACATTGTCAACAAATGCTTGAAAACTTTCCTTCATTATTTCACCTTAGAATAATAACATCAATGGTCAAAGTGGCTTCCTCTCATCGAATGGTGGTGAAATATCTCCTACCACACTCAAATGAAAATGACTCCATATGAATTACTCTATGGTCAATCATGACCAGTACTCCTTTTATACACCCTCAATAGTTAATAGTTCAAGTGGTCGACATAATTCTTCAAAACTAAGATCAGATCCTTAGTACTCTACAATATAAAATATTCATATGGTACAAAATTGAATGAAACAATAAGTGAATTGGCACCATTCTAAGCACAATTTTCAAGTAGGTGATATGGCTTTCCTCTACTTGAAGACATACAAGCAATACACCCTAAAACTTAAAGGGAATCAAAAGCTAACTCTCAAGTTTTATGGACCTTATAAGGTTATTTAGAAGATTGGGTCAGTTTATTATAAGTTGGTGCTCCCACCTTCTTCCTAATTTCACCCAGTATTTCATGTCTCTTGTTTAAAGAAAGTTATTGGTGTAAACATCTAAGTGTAGACTATTTTACCAAAACTTGATAATGAAGGATCCATTCTTCTTGAGCCAGAGGCAATCCTAGATAAGTGCACATACTGACTTCTCTCTCACTCCATCGCTGAGGTTTTAATTAAGTGACATGGAATGCAACCAAAAGATGTAACATGGGAACCACTATTTTAGATTCAACACCAATTCCCACATCTAAAGCTTTTAGGGCAAAGCTTTTTCTAAGAAGGATGGGATGTTATGAACCCATGATATCTCTTTTATTTACTTTGTTAGTTTAGTATTTGTTATGGATGCATTTTCTTTGTAAGTCATCCCATGAGAATTTTGTTTTATGCCACAATCATGAGAAGTAGTAGTTGCTTACATTATAATTAATATATAAGTGTTAAGTATAATGAAGGCATCCATGAATTATTTGTATTAAGATTTATCAAATGAGGATACCCATTATGATCAATATAATCCATTTAGTGCTTGTGCTCATTTTATAATTCTATTATTTCATGCATTTTTATTGACTTATTGTAGGAGGATCCTCAACACTATCATAGATGTTGATGAACACCCCAATGACCAAGATCCCATTGAACCAATTGAAGGCATATAATATTTAATCCTTGATGAATGGGTAGTAGACAACCATGGCTATGACCCATAGAAAAACATTGAAGAGTTAGGTTTGGGTGTGTATTGTATGCATGAATAAGGGGTTGTCATACCAACTCTCACTAGCCCAAGATAAGACCATGAAGGAGTATAAAATTTATTCTTTGATGGATCTAGATACAAGAATGGAATTAGGGTAGGTTTCATACTTATCTCCCCTTCAAAGTAAAGCTAATTTTCTGCCCTAAGGTTTCAATTTAGTTACACTTCTAACATAGTAGAGTATGAATCCCTCATCTATGGACTGCAATGGGAAAGAAAGAGAGGCATTAAAATATTTCAATCCATGGGAGATAGTGAATTGTTAGTGAATCAAGTAAGAGGATAGAGTGAATTCAATAACCCACTCTTGAAGGAATACAGACACAAGGTTTGTTCCCTTTTAGAGGACTTTGAAGCCTTTGACATTCGCTCCATTCCTAAAGAGGCCTATCAACATGTAGACTAGTTGACATCCATTAGATCAAAATATGACATACCAAGTGGGGTCAAAGACATTAAAGAGTAGTCCCAAATCAAGGTGGTATGCATAATTTTAGTCCCTGATAATGAGGTGAGCTGATAGGTGTTTAAAAATGACAAGCAAATTTCATGTTTCCCATAGTATGAGGTAAAATTCTACTCAAGGAACCAAGGCAAATTACAACATCAGTATGGGGACCAGATTATCCAGTTGAGGAAAAACAAGTTAGCTAAGGATTTGGTGAAATTATAAATAATATTCAATGAATATGACTATGTAATGAAAGATAAAGTAATAATATCCTCTAAAGAGGAACACTATGAAAAATTCATCATCTTCAAAGCTAGGATACTCAAACTATGAAAAGTGAACACCTAGGAGGAGAATTCAGCCTTTATATAATTATTCTAAGAGTTTGAAAACATTTTTACTTGTCAATATCATGACTTGAATGGGTTTTACCCTAGTTTGGCTTAGCATACCATAGAGTTTGAGGCAAGTGCTAATCCTGTGAGATAAAAATAAATACCAATCAACCCTAAGATTAAAATCTTTATGAAGGAGTTGACAAAGCTCATTAAATCCAACATCATCTTTCCCATCAAAAAATCTTCATGGGTGTAAAATATTGTGCCTATGAGTAAGAATCAAGGAGAGATAAGGTTATGTGTAGACATGAAATATCTCAACAAGATGTCACTAAGAGATCATTACCCTATACCATTTATGGATTAGATTCTTCAAAGGGTTGTGGGTTTAAAAAGGTTCTCATTGATTTATGGATACTCAGGGTATAATCAATTGTAGTGAATGAGGAAGATAAAAATAATAATGCCTTCAAAACTAAGTGGGGCATGTATGCTTACAAGAAGATGCCCTTTGGATTGTCCAATGCAGGAGCTACCTTATAAAGAGAAATGGATGTAACCTTTCAAGGGATTACTAATTAGATGGTGATCATCTACCTTTATGACATCATAATATTTTATAAGGATCCCAAAGATCATTTGACATACTTAAGGCTACTGTTTGGTAGGTGCAAGTAGTTTGGGGTTTCTTAGAACCCCAAAAAATGTATCTTTACAGTCCATGAGGGTAGAACTTTAGGACACATTATGTCAAAAAAAGGCCTCTTTATTGAACCTAAAAGGATAAATGTAATACTTGAATTATCACTACCTAAACATAATAATGGATTATATAATTTCTTGGGTAAAATCAACTTCATCAGAAGGTTCATACCCAGGTTTCTAAAATTGGTAAGGCCTCTAACTCACATGCTAAAAAAACATAAGAGTTTTCATGGATTAAGGAAGGTAAAAGGATATTTAAATCCATCAAGTAGGCCATTTCCCAAGATCCCACCCTCATCAACCCTAATTTTTCAAATTACTTCTTCATGTATTCCTTCTCTATAAATGACACTAGTTCTACCATGCTTATGCATCAAAATAGTGAAGGCATTGAGTATCCCATAGAATTATTTATCCAAGCATTTGATGGGTATGAAAGTACGTACAATTTTTTTGAAAAAAATGTACTTCTAGTCATGAGAGGCCTTAAAAAATTTAGACACATGGTGTCTAACAACAATTTTTTTTTTATCATGGTGGTCCACCCTAGCATTAAGGATTTCATCCTTAATAGAGACTTTAGTGAAAAGAGCATTGGTTGGCTAACAAAATGCATGTATTATGATATATAGGTTAATATTACCAAGTTGGTTATGGGTAGTGGAATATGTGAACAAATTTCATCATATGTGAAGGAAGATAAAGAAATGGTTTTGGTAGTCCAAGATGATCAATAAGTAGTTGCACCTACATCTCCTTCCAGCTAGACTCAAGACATGGTGAGATTCCTCCAAATAAGAGAATATATTATAGGCATAAATAGGAAAATGAGGTAATTCATACTAAAATAAATTTCTTATGTCTTTATTGATGAGGTAATCTTTGAGAAGGACCTTGTTGGAATGCTTTTGAGGTGTGTAGAAACTAGTCAAATTGACAATCTCCTAGGACAATTTCATGATGGGCTTGTAGGAGGGAATTTTTTACCCAATACCATAATATTAAGGATAATAAGAGAGGGATATTTTTTTCCAATTTTATTTAGGGACTGTCATTCTTAGGTCAATAAGTGCCAAAAATGTGTTATGTTCATAAGCAAACAAAGACTAGCTACCTTACCTCTAAAGCCTATTTAAGTGGAGCATCTCTTCATGAACTAAGGCCTAGACTTTGTAGGTATTATTAATCCCCCATATAGTGTATGGAATAATTAGGTTTTGAATACTACTGAATACTTTACTAGGTGCATGTAGGAAGTTGCACTTAAGGAAGCAAATGAGAACTTAGTCTTAGAGTTCTATGATAATTTAATGACTAGATTTGGGGTCCCTCAACCATTATATTAGATAATGAATTAGCCTTAAATAATTTAAAGGTGAGTGATTTGAATATTATTCATGGTATATACCTCAATTCTTCATCTAATTACTATACATAGGGTAATATACTAGTAGAGTCCACCAATAGGAAAATGATTAGGATCATAAGAAGAATAATGGAAGATAACTAAAGAGAGTGGCATATCAAGCTAAGGACTACCTTTGGTTAGATAGGATTAATCACAATAAATATTCATTAACCATATCTTATTATCTATGTAAAAGAAGCAAGGATACCCATATCACTTACGTTGTCAGCCTTATAACTTGCACACAAACTTGAACTCATGGAGAGTGATGCAATAAAGGTGAGGATGAATGAATTGATGAAACTAGAAGAGATAAGGGATGATGATATGCATGAAATGTGTTCCAATAAAAATCAAATAAAGAGAAAATTTTACAATATATACTCTTTAAAGACCTTTCAATAAGTTGACATTATGCTTAAGTGAGATGAAGACCATGACAATCTAGGTGAGCTTTCAAAGTTTGACAGTTTTTAGAATGAACCATATGGTATTACCAATTGTAAAGAGAATAATTCATTTCAATTGTCCAAAATTAGTGGTGAGGAAATTCATATCCATATCAATGGGGTGTTTCTCAAGTATTATTAATAGAGTCACAAAACCATATTATACATAGTAAATAATTTCCTTCCTCCAAGTGTTACAACATATGCTTTGCTAGTTGTTTATTTGGTTGTTGCTTTTTATTATTTGTATTTTTTATTTTATTATGTATTTTTTATGTCTTGAATAGTTTTTTTCATTCCTTAAGGTCTAAAATTTATTATTCATGAGGTGACATTTTAGTCAAAGAGTCTTTCATCTAGAACATGAGTGGTATGCAAGAGATCCTAGGTCATCTTGACCAATAGGTAGGTCAAGTATTTAGAGTCACTAATAATGTTGATTAATTTATTACCTTATGCCTAAAAATGAGTCAACCCATTCATTATAACCCAAAATCACCTTATGGTCACCCTTATTATACTTTTTTAAGTGTTAGGATAATCCATAACGAGATCACTAGTTATGTTGTCTAAAAAATAGTCTCAAAGTGTTTTTTCATGTTAATGAATACCATGGTAGTCATTTAATCATCTTATTTAGCTTGTGTCAAGTTATTCCCTTGAGTTTATTCATGTATAATAATCTATAACAAGCGTTAGGGTGGTCTTAATGGTCTAATTTATCTCATAATGAAGATGACCCAATGCTATAACATATGACCTATCATGAATCCTTATAGTATGTTAAATATATATGATGTATGGTTTAATTATAAGGTTTAAGAGTATTTTAAGGAGTATATGGTAACATAATTTAGGTATTTATCATGTTCTAAGGTTTTCTAGTAGGTATTGAAGTAACCTCCATTTGTACCTTCACTTGAGATCATGTTCATTATCTTAAAGAAGGGTGTTTAACCTTAAGATGATGTGATTTTTACCTTAAAACTATACTAAAACCATTAATCACACCCTAAAAGGCCCCCATGAGTCCCATAATTCCATGATAAAACCATTTCATATACTAAGGGTGTCTTCTCACAAGTCAAAAACTTTTATTTTCCACTAAATGAGTCCCACACATGTGAAAATGTGTCCTTTCAACTTCCCCAACCATACCATATGTTTTGAAATGAATTTTGATCTCTATTTTCACTCCTACCCACCAATGATGATTCATGGTTTGAAAACATGAGAAAATGCAAGAAAGTTGTAGGTTATAGAAGTTTTTAGACAAGTATGGATCTGTACAATATGGATATGGTCAGTTGGAGTTAGGGACATGCAGGTGAAGTTTAAAAAATGCATCAAGTGAAATAATCTAAATGTTTCAAGAAAAAAAATTATCCATTTCCTCCAAGTAAGATCTTTGACAACCATGGATAACACTTCAAGTTTGTGCTCAGTCTGCATAGGAGGGAGAATATGGTGGCTTTAGCTCTTGGTCAGAGGATGGGGGTCTAATGTCCTTATAATCTTAGGAATTGGTTTCAATATTAGTCCTCTATGATTTATAAATGAACATTGACAATTTAACCAATCTAGGTTGCCTTCCTCATATTCATAGTATCAAAAAATGCAACAATTTCAATACATTATTGGTTTGATTTGATGAAACCAATGGCTATACATGTTTTCTACAAGTCATCAAGATCCCTTAATTTCATACTCCACCCTTGGTTCACATGTGTGAACCTATGGTAGCAACAAACACCCAAGCTACAATTATATGTAGACTGTAGGTAAGGTTCCATTGATGAAAAAGGATCTTTAGTATACATACTTGATAATGAATAGTGGTTTGAGGCTTGATTATGGATTCTTGAGGTTGGTTATATCTTAACATAAGTGAAGTGTTCATACATACCTCAAAATATCTCAAGATGACACCTTCAGATGCATATGACTATGTTTTTGGTCTTTGATGTAGATATGGGTTGAATGTTTCATGGTGATGGTTATTTAAAGTCATTAGGACACCTTAGAGAGGTAATAGAGGTGTTAGAGTCAAGTAGAAGAACACCTTATCATAATATAAAAACTCCATTATGGATCTCATAGACAAAAAATTATCATCTATCCCTCCAAGGCCTTCATACACCTGATTAGTATAAGTTAAGGTTGTTTAGTAGAAGTTGAGGTTTCCATAAAATCTTAGGTTTCCATTTCTCACTCTATATTCCTAATTGAAGAACCCCAAATGTATTACCATATTTAATATATGAGTAGGGGTTCTTAGGGCCCCTTATGTCATCTTAAACATGGATAAATAGTCTTATTTTCATCTCTCAAGCAACCTATGTTATCTGATGGTCTTATCAATGCAAATCCACTTCATTTTAGGCTCTGAGTTACAAATGAAGACTCCATAAGGTCTAATAACCATTACCTACAATTTTAAACCTTAATTCCCAATCCTAAAGCATGGAGGATAGTTTAAATTCACCCTAATGCTTTTAAGATACATTGGGGATGTGAGATAATGGTCCAACCTAGGTGTAAGTAATATTGACAAGCATAATTGCCACCTATAAGAGACCAACTCAGCCTAGCCTTGAAAGGGTTCAAAATCACCATATACAGTTGAGTCTCAAAATACAGAGAAAGGTGATAGATTTTGAAGGTGGCTATCTCAATGGGTGTGATTTGGAATCAAGGAAATCAACTAATATTTCAAACATGACATGAAATTTTTCCTCTTTCTTAGGAGCCTACTTAAGGACCCTTGACAGTCAACATATCTAAATCACTACTCAGAGCTGTAGGTAGTCTATCCCTAACCTTGAACATGGATTGGTATATTCACATAAGGGGGAAAATTATAATAATATGGTTTTAAGAGAATATAAATCATGTTTATAAGAACAAAGAGTTTAGACAAATGATTAAGTAGAATGACTTAATTATATATAGTGAGTTATGCTTAGTTAGTTTAGAGTGCATGACTGGAGTAAATGGAAATTCCAAGATCATGTGAAAAGAAACCCTATATTGATGATGATATATGTATCACTTATATTCTCATATGATGGTGATACTAGGTTAAGGTGATTGTCTAGTCTGAGTTGGATATCTAAGACACACAAGCCTATCTTGACTATGTAAATAAGCCTTGATAATAGAGTTAGGGAAGATAGGCCTCAAAGGATATATTTAAAACTTTAAAATATGTTAAATGAGCCCCACACTCATAAATATAAGGTGATAAAAGAGATTCTCTAGGTCACCAACACCAATTATTTCAAGCCCCTACATTGGATAGCGATGGTTAAGGTAGATTTAAGAGAGGCGAGGTTGATATGGTGGTTTAGGCAGATAAGGGCAAGTGTAAAAGGTGGAAAATATATTGATGAATATGTTATAATAACATTGAGCCTACAAATTCACCTATAGGTGGATTGAGTTTCCAAAGCCTAATCTAAGCCATAAGGCCTAAAGCCTCCCTTAGGTCTCAAGACCCCACCTCTACCTTAGTAGTAGATCCAAAATTCTAAAATAGATTCAAATCCATGAAAGGGTATGTCATGTTTCTATGGGTATTGAAGGATATTTTTTAAGGAAAGGAATATATGGAAATAGTCTAATTCAGTCTTAATACCTTTTCAAGGTCCATTATCTTAAGTAGCCATGTCGAGTTACCATTTTCAACACTCATATCTCACATAACATGGATACTTAGAGCTAGTGCTCTTAGGGGGAGTTGGGAACCCATATGAAATCAAGATCCATGAAGGATATAATGGGATTTAGGGGCCCAAATATATGAACAAACCTTATCATTATAACTTTCACAAATTTCCTTACAAGGAGCTTAAAGCACACCATCTTTCATTCATATCTCACCAAAGAGTTTGCATGGGACCCATAGTGATTCAATAGATTTTAAGGGTTATGTTGGAAATATGTTCATGTAAAGAAGTTTTTTTAAGAGGTAAATACTCTATGAACCATCATTAAGATGGTGGACCTCTAAAACCCACTTTAAACCCTGATCATGACCTAATGAGTGAATTACACCCTGAAAAACCTCTAAATGAATAAGTTGGGATATGAAATAGCCTTATTTGTATCCCCAAGTCACATAATCACCAAAATATTCTATTTTCTGGAATGTATAGGGTATGTGTTATATGGATCAGGCCTAAAAGAGATCCTTTAAGCCTATATGCAAGAAGTAGAAAAATATCTACATATTCCATATGTTTTTTAGGAGGGAGAGGGATGCAAAGTTATTAAATAACTAAAAAATGGCCACCTACATGGGCCTTCATGCATGATAACCACTTATAAATATACCTAGGTGCTTAGATGGAGGACTATATACACATAAAGGACAGTTAATTTGCTTAATTAATCCAATAAAAGTGATTTAAGAGCCCTAAGAGGTAAATTCATATCAAAAAGGTGGATAAGTGATTCATATCTCTATTTTGGGTCAAAAATTAGAAATGCTACCTTTAGGCCTATTGGTCTAGCACTTTCCTCAAGGCAATGCTACTTAAAGGCTAAGACAAAGGATAAAAGGGAGTTGAATGGACACTTATAAAACCATGGATATGTTTATCAAATATTTTTAGGTGTATTAGTAACTTTTGTTTACAAAAGAGATGTCATAGTTGGTCATTTTGGCTTAAGAGTGCCTTGAAAATGTTTAAAATGCACATTTCTCACTTGAAGAGCAATTTGATGACATCATAATTTTAAAAAACAATTGAATTGGGAGTTGATAACTTTGGTATATTTTAGTGGCCTTGTGTATAATAAAATAGTGGCATTGATTTAGATGTTAAGATCCTAACCTTTACAAACCATTTCTAAGAGTCCAGACCCCCTTAAACCTCCCTAAAACCCTAATTATGACCTAGTTGATAATATATTTGAGAAAATACATAAAAATGCATTGGTATGGCCTTGTAAACACTTTTAGATCATAGTATTCTCTTAGGGGTTTCCATCAATGGCACTAATTTGTATGGAATACTATACAGACCCATCTAAAACACTCTTTTTGCATGATTTAATGATATTTCTAAGGTTCATAATATGGTCAAGGTTTATAAATAATTGGATAAGGTACTATGATACCTATTTCACCCTACCAAATCATGAAACACTTATAATTCTACCTAAAAATGTTCATACAAGTCATACCAAATAGACTATCTAAATGTGCTAAAGGGAGGTGACCTAGTCTTATAAGTAAGGTAGGATTGTAGGTATGAGCTTATTTGGGAACTTAAGTCTTAGTATAGTGTGTGTATTAATTCTTGGAATAGGATCACTCAATAATCTTGAAGTTTTGATTTAGCCCTCATAGCCATTCAAGTAGTGAGCAGTAAAGAGACTAGACTAATTATCTAACAAGCATAATTAATCAACAAAGGGAGATGTTCATGGGCATAGAGGGATGTTGAGGGGGTTATTATAGTGACATAACACCATATAAGTGATCCATTGAAGGAATAAGACACATATTCTATGGCTATCATGGAGGATGGATAATTTCTTAGCTTAGTTGACATGTACAAAAGGAAGGTGGGCTGCAAATGATCCATTAAGGCCTAATAACACCACTCCAATACTTTATAATTATCATAAGGAGAGGTAATTGACCATGGGTGACATGCATATGATTTTCATAGGGACAACCTTGGCTACAAATAGAATTTGATGCCCTAAAGATACTGATTTAAAACACCAATCACCCTAAGAAACACATGGAGGAGTTTGGAGGCTACTTATAACCACCATTTGAAGGGATTGTGGTCATTCATGACCTCTTAATTTTACTTCCATGACATATTATCTTTTATTATGGTTCATTATTCTATATAATCAATCCTTAAGGCCATTGTAACTATCCCTCGATTGGGTGTAATGAAACTCTACCAAATTGTATCTTGAGAACCTCTTTGAATCTAGAAATGACTATTTTATGGTTTGTTTATTTTAATGAAGTGTGAATTTTATTCTCCTTTATAGGTCTTATTCTTCACCTAGTTTCTATAATTCCATCCTATGCAGGTCATGTGATGTGTTAATGTGTTAATAGCTATGTTGAAGAAGAATCTGGTTGATAGTGCCTCAAGAAAACCTATTATCCACTTGTTTCTACTCGTTTTTTGCTTTTCACATTCAGAAGGAATAAGAAACTAAAGACAATGGTTAGGGGTTAAATGATACCTGGATGAAGTTGTGCACTATTATCTAGATGTTTTAAGAGCTCCTCTTTGGCTGTGGAGGATGACACCTGTAGATAAGAAGAAAAACTTAACAAAGAAAAATGTTAGAGACAGATATGGTGGACTGCCAAGCGATATGCTCGGTCCCAGAAGCGCAATGACTTCCTAGAGGGATGACAGTCCACTAGTTGATAAAAATAATGTCATATGAAAAGAAATAGTGAAAGAATAAACAAGAGAAATAGAGATAATGCATCCCTGTATTTTGCTACCGGTCTATCACAATCGCCGACATCGGTAGTTCTGTCGGTGTCAGTTGGTCAAGGTTGCTAACATCGGTTAGTTTGCCTACATCGGTAGGGGCAATGGTCGATGTCAGTCAGGGCAATGGCCTTGGGCGGGTTTTGGATAGGTTTATGGTTGACAAAGGGGTCTGAAAGGAGTTTGGATCTGTTTAATGGTTTGTGGAAGATTACAAGACAGTGAATATGGTCTAGGAAAGGGCTAAGGTAGAGGACAGGGGTGGAAAGAGAATAATAATGAGAGGAAGGCCCCGAGAATAAAGTCAGGTTGTATATCAATAGTACTCAAGAATATTCAATGGACTAATCACCAATGCATTCTAAAAATACTAAAATATAAACTTGAAGAATACTTAGCGCTTGGTGGAGAACCAGAAGTGTAGAAGACTTGTTTCCATTATGTCTGATGTAGGAGACTTCCTGCAATCTTCTAATCCAATGTGGAATGACTTCTGCAGAGTTTCTATATCCTGAAGAATGATGATAGAATGTTGATGCCTCATCTTAAAGCCTGCCTTTGATATGTAAGGAGTCGAGGAGTAAGAGAATTCAGATCTGGGGAGCAAGAGAATTCCCATTCGAGCTGCAGTCGAGGTTGGAATTTAGTTTTAAGCAACTGACGTCAGCGATACCGCTGGCGTTGGTCAACTATTAACCGACATCGGTGGCTAGAGAATGGGAAAAAAGGCTATTTTTAGCCTTTTGCCCATTCTTCCATCTGCCAAGTTTGGTTATCATTGTTAAATGGTTCAAAGGTAGGTTTAATAGGTGTGAGAATTAGTGGGAGAGTTAAAATTAGGTCTTAGGTAATTATGATTAGTCATAGGGTGATAAATGGCCTAAGAGCTAGGAATCCAAGATGAGGTGTCTAGGGGGGATTATTAATTTAAAATAAGTATTTTAAATTAATAAAGTATAGGTTTGGCATGTTGAAGTTAGAAAGGGACCAAGGGGGGTTGACACTATTTTGGTGTCTACATTTGCCCCTTTTTGTCTTATTGGTTGTTCTTGACGAACTGCAAGACAAAAATAGGAGTAAGTTGCCCCAGGTATGGGATAAGGTCATTTTTGTCCTGTTGGTTGTCCTGATGAATTGCAAGACAAAAATAGGAGTAATTTACCCCAGGTAAGGGATGAGGTATTCCCCCTCAAAGTGGGAGTCGAGGGAAGGGAACCCAAAATTGGGTACCGATTTGACAGATAGTGGATGGGTATGGTGAAGTTAGAGTGTGAACGCTGCAATAGTTGAGATTTCACACATACCACTTCACATGATAAGTAGGTCAAATTGTCACAGTCAAAGGTTGAGGAGTGCTAAAATCAAATAATTGGGCCCCAAAATTTAGTCATAGCTGACTGGGTTAAATGATCAAAGCTGTAGCTCCAATGGTCATCGTGTTCTAAGTATCTCGGGCTCAGGAAGTGCTCTTGGAAAACATGAAAAGTCACAAATATTAAGGATCAACTGGAGCATGATCTGACAATATGTGTGAGGGTTAGAATTTGGGTTACGTATAATTTGCTAACTATTCGTGAGGTAGCATATATGCAATCAAAACAACCAAGGCAAAGTTGTCTCAAAAATGGTCATGGTCTGAGGAGATAGTCGCGATCTCCAAGGTTGTTCATCGAGTTGGGTTGAGTCATGGTATGATCTCAAGTGGCATGTGTTATGGTTAGGGGGATGTATGTGATCTCTAATGTGCCCCATGAGAAGTTTAGGTAACGCATTCAGTGTCAGGGCTGATTGTTTGGTCACGATTTTGGGTTGGTATAGATAGTTGGTCCATTAGATGGATGGACGAAGGAATGGCCGAGCTAACCTCAGAAGACCCCATGTCAACTAAGTGTTACCTACATAGCCCCTATTTGAAGGGCCTCAGGCTAATGTAGTTCTCCCCAAAAGGGAGGAAGGGTCAAAGATGTTGATAGGTTGGTTTGGTCATGTTAATGGTTTAACACTTCCCATATGTCTGAGGGTACATGCTTGAAAGGATGAGGGGTATGATGACGTTATAGCCTTTTCCACATTGTGTGATGTTGTATTCTGTAACATTGGTTATGTGGTTTTTCATCCCTAGCAAGTTTCCATATTAGTGATGGATGTATGCTAAAAATTAAATGAGTATGTTTATGCTTCAGCAAGTAATGGTTTATGCTTGACATAATTTGTGTGGTCCATAGTTTCCATGTGTGTTGGTTTCCATAGAAACTAGTGTGAATAGGCTATGATAATGTTAGTGGTCTGAAAAAGGTTTGGTTGGATTTGGATTGGTTGTATGTGACCAAAGTGAGTAAGAAGTGAAAGGTGCATTTCTCTTTCATTGACAAGGACCATAATGATAACATAGATAGGGTTATTGCAAACAAAAACCCTGTTCATGCATTACGTCATTGACCATTGTTTGTGTTAGAGAAGTATTCAAATTACTTGATGTTAAGTGAGCTCAAAATCCCTTGGGTATGTTGGGGTAATATGTTTGATTATGTGAGGTGTGAGGATAGCGTAACCCTTTTTTTAGCAAGGATAACTTTGCCCCTTTTATAGGTGACCCTGAGAACGACTATAGGCAAGTCCATGACTTTATATATATATATATATATATATATATATATATATATATATATATATATATATATATATATATATATATATATATATATATATATATATATATATATATATTGGTAGATTGATCAATGCAGGAAGTCTACGTGGGGATGTTGTTTTTTTTTGTGGTCATATGTGAAGCTGATCGATGCGGGAAGCTTCGGAGAGAGTGTTGTTTGTAGCAATATTTGGGCATAGCCATCCTTCAAGGGATTGGTCTATATTTTGCTTTGTATGGTTGAATGTCTTTGAATAGCTGTCCTTCAAGGGAGTAGTCTATCAATTACAACAATGATGTAGCTATCCTTCGAGGGAGTAGTCTACATTTATATTTTTATGACCTTTGAATAGGCATCCTAGTTTTATATTTTTTTTTGTTTTTGACTAAACTTTTGGTCATGGACTTGACTATAGAGGTTTGGGGGTTTCCCTTTTATTAGGACAAAGCATTCATGCTTTACCAAAGGGTTGAATAATATTTGTAGGGAAAAAGGGTTGAAAGGAATAGGAATGACGATGATGGGGTTTCTCAAGGGATGAGCTCAAGTTAAACATCTAGTGAATGATTACTTGATTAACAATAGAATGGTCGTAGATGCAAGGCATTAAGGGGCTCAGGTTCTAGCTAGCCTTCAAGAGAAGATAGATGATAATTCCTTGATCCATACTTGTGTGTTATGATATAAGGTCCAAGCCAATCAGGAGAAAACTTGCCTCGTTTACTTATTTCCATATTGGTCACATGTTAGTTGATGCTTGGTTGGCTGATGTTTGGTCAATGCTTGGTTGGTTGATGTTTGGTCGATGGTTGGTTGGTTGATGTTTGGTCGATGATTAGTTGGTTGATATTTGGTCGATGCTTGGTTGGTTGATGTTTGGTTGATGCTTGGTTGGTTGATGTTTGGTCAATGCTTGGTTGAGGTCGTGATAGTTAGTATAAAGTTGAATTCCCCCAGTTATTTTGTGACAGGGACAATGTTTGATACCCATTACAGATAATCAATGGGTTGGATAAATGAGATGGAGAGAAGATGATGAAGCTCCTCTTTGTTAAGGAGTGCAACGTGAGGATGAATCCTATGAAGCTTTTTCTTTATAGGCTTAGTTTAAGAGGGTGAGATCCTGATCTTCTAGGTTAGAGTTTGGAATCTCAGAATTAGGGACAGTGACGGAGGCAATGGTTGGTAATGATTTGACTAAAGCAACCAGTGGTTGGGGGTCTTTAGGTTGGACCTCCACTATCTGTAAAGCTTTGATTAAAGCTTTTTGATGTTGTGGAGAGCTTTGAATGAGGTCATACAAAGATGTCTTCACAGGGGTTTGGTGAAGTTGTTTCACCATGGGGTCATGAAGTGGCTTCAAAGATGTCGGATGGGATGTGCCCAAGATTGAAATCTTGGGTTTTGGTGGTTGAGGAGGCTTGAAAAATGGATATGTACAAGGGATAAAAACCTTCTCTTTCCCTTTATCCTTCATGGTTTGTGATCTAGTGGCCACATTGATGGTGTTGATTTCGAATAAAGGGGTTGAAGGTGGTAGAGAGACCATAGTTTGATGATGGGATCTCAATTTAGGTGAGGATGTTTGAGAGGTATGGGATGGTGTCAGTGGTTTGTTGAAAGGGTGGTCAAGAGGATCCTTAGTGAAAAGGGTGTCCTTTTTGAAGTGGTGATGAATGATAGCCTTAAGAGTGCATCAATGCTCAGTGTCATGCCCATATGTGCGTTGATACACACAAAATTTAGTGTCATCGAACCAAGATGGTTTTGATTTGAGAGTTGATGAGTGTGAAGGTGAGGAGGTTTGGGAGGTATGGGATGATGTTAGTGATTTGTCAAAAAGTGGTCAGAAGAAGCCTCAATATGAGGGGTGTCCTTTTTTAGGTGTTGGCAGATGACAGCCTTAAGAGCGCAGCAATGCTCAGTGTCATGCCCAAGTGTGCAATGATACGCACAAATTTTAGTGTCATCGAACCATGATGGATTTGATCTGAGAGGTTGAAATGGTTTAATAAGTGGAAGAGTGATGCTATAGGTTTGTAACAATCTACGTAGCAACAAATCATATGAACCCACTAGTGGATCTGTGCTTGTTGATGCACTAGGTGTTGATGACTTTTGTTTAGGAGTTGTTGAGGGAGATTTCCGTACCACCTTTTGGGTTGGTGGTGTGGCCACTCATGTAGATGACACTTTCTTCATGAGGGGTGCCAAATTTTTTAGAGGAGGTATGTTTTTGGTAGGTAAAGGGAGTAATGGAGGCAACTTGATTTTGTTAGGTGTTGGAGTAGGGAGCACTCCTATTAAGGTAGAAGGATGTGGGCCCAAAATGGAGGTCAATGATGATGGTGGAGGAGGAATTCTCTGACGTGTTTTAGCAGCCTTCTATAGTTTGGTTTGAGGACCACTATTGTGCGAGGCAAAATCTACCTTCACTTATGGGTGACTGAGGTTAGATATGGGGTGAACACCAAGGGATTTAACCGGTTTTGATATGGTGGAAGTTTGTGAAGATTTAGGTTCAGATGTGAATGGTTGAGCTTTTGAAGATTTGGAAGTAGAAGCTTGGTCCTCATTGGTGACTTTGGGAGACTTTGTCAAAGGAGGGTCATCAGTACGAGATGAGATGGGATGTGTAAGATAAGGAGCTTTGAGTCGCTCCCATAGTGTCTCATATTCTAAGTTCCTCGAATGGAGAAATCCTAAGTTTTTAGCTAGTTGAGAGAATGATTTAGAAGTCATTACATGAGGCTTTATAATTGGTTTTTCAGAATATTTGGGTGGTTGTGAGAGTGGGAATGTGTTAGATGTGGCAATCTCAGGCCAAAGGCATGAGAGAGCCATTACTAGATCGTCTTCAATTGAAGTAGGTGAAGAGACAAGTTCTTCTCTCAGTGGAGAAGGAATTGGAGAATGGGGTTCTTCGAGAGGAAAGAGCATAGGGATGATCGTGCCTGCTACTTGTGGTTGAAGAGTAGGAAAGGTATGGTCCTCCATTGGTAGTAGGAAGGATGAAGGTGGGGCTAGTGGTGTTGGTATGGTTAAAGCATCCTCCAATATAAGAGGGGTAGATGGAGGACTATTAGGAGAAGAAGGTTCTTCCACTTGTGGAGGAGAAATAGGAGAAGAAGGATCTTCTACTTGTGATAAACAAATAGGAGAAGAAGGCTCTTCTACCTGTGATGGACAAATAGGTTGACTAACCTCTTCAGACTATGGGAGAGGTTGGTTAGGCATAAAAGGAGAGGCTGTGTTGATCATGCATATATTACACTCTTGGGGGTCTTCAGTTGTGGTCTAAACATTATTTTGGCTAGGGGGATGGTTAGGGAAAGGTTGTCTAAAGATTTTTATGTTTTGGTTAGCTGGTGCATTTGGGTTATCCAAGATAAGATCACCTTTATCTAACATGTCCTAAATGATATTCTTGAGGGTTTTACAATTGTCTGTGTTATGGCCTTTGACACGGTGATAATTACAGAAGTCATTCTCCCTATACCATGCAGGGATGGCATGTGAGGGATCAAATTGAGGTGGTGGTCAAATTTGGGGGAGATTGAGGACTCCTTGTTTGACTAGTTTATCCAACACAGACACGTATGATTCTCCTATTGAAGTATATTGACATTTTATGTATCATTGTTGGAATTATCGTGTGATGTATTCTGATGTTGAAGGTTGAGGTTGGTTGGTTGTTGTTGAAGATGATGGTCTAATGACCATAGCATTTGCCACTCCTTTGGACTTGGAGTGGGAAGAAGAAGATAGTTTGGAAGAAGAAAGATCATTGGATTTTGTGTTGTTATTTTTACTATGTAGTTTGACTTTATCTTCTTCGACAGCACAGAGTTCAAGCTTCCTAGCCATGGTGAAAGCTTCGTCAAATGTGTAGAATATTTGGACTCGTAAATTAGATGAGATGTGTTTGGCACATGCTTGTGAAAAGAGCTCAATGAGCTCAGGTTGAGGTAAAGAAAAGGAGAGTTGGTTGATTAAACCTCTCCATCGAGCAACGAAATTAGTTATTGATTCATCGTCGAATTGTCTAATAGAGTATAGGTCTGTGATGGAGACCTTTTTAGTGATGTTGATTGAGAAGTGGTCAAGAAATAGTTGAGCAAGTTGGGTGAATGAAAAGAGAGAATGACTGGTAATATAACTATACCAATTGAGGGCAACACCAGAAAGAGACATGGGAAATGTGCATAGTAATAACGCATCATCATGTGTTATAAGGTAACCAGAATTTTTGAACACTCGTAGATGTTGTTGTGGGTCCTTTTTATTCTAAAAGTGAGTAAACTTGGGAAGTTCCCACTGACTAGGATATGGTCGGATTGGGACTGAAGGATGAATAGGTTCATTATATATTTATTCATATGAGAGAACATTTCTTGAACCCAAAATGGATGTCTCAAGATTAGACACCTTATCCATCAACATCTTGATTAAATCAATTGATGGATTTGTAGGTGGGGCACCCCCTAAGTTGTAAGTCATTTGAAAGGTGTTAGGTTGACATAGTTGGTTACGCTTGTATAGGCACAACATATTGGTAACTAGTCATAGGGACTGATGTTGAAGTCAAGGGTGGTTGTGTCATGAAGCTAGAGGGCACAACTTGACTTGATGTCGTCAAAGGTGGTTGGATGTTGGCAACACTAGCCGAAGGATAAGTATTCACTCTTGTATTTATGGGTGCAAGAGTAGGTGGGATGGAGACAATTAAGTTCTAAAATGGTGTAGGACTTTGTTGAATGGTTTGTGGCTGAGGGGGTACAGAAACCCCAATGGAGGTAGGTCCAAAAATAGAAGGAGAGGCCACACTTTGAATATTGGTCATGGTCAAGTTATTAGTTGAGGCAATGGCCTGGGTGACCATGGGTTGGGTTACAGAGGCTGTTGATATGATTGCCATTTCAATTAAGGAATTTGGCATCCCATAAACTGGGTTGCCTGAAATATCTCACGTTTGACTTCTCATGAGATAGTGCTAAAGAGCCTTGACATTGAGGTTAAGGAACCTTTCAAAGTCTTGGTCCCCTTCAAAAATAATAGGGGGTTGAGTTGGGGTTGGTTGGATAGGAGTACGTTCAGTTTCTAAATTATACTCCATTTAGAGACTTGATATAGAAGGTGAAGGCGGGAGTGGTTGTTGCCTTGCATGGTCAACAAGAGTTTTAGCTTGACTACGTGTCAAAACCATTCAAGGACAAATAGGTTCAGGTTCTAAAAACTGTATGTTTCAGCCTCAAAAAACTAGAATTTGTTTTTAACAGCAAAAAGGTCAGGTTTTTAGCTTGTTATTTGAGAAGAATTTTTTTTGATAGTGACCGACGTCGGTAGAAAAACCGATGTCAGTGAAGTAAGTTTGCTGATGTCTGTCAGATAACTGATGTTAGTGAAGATAGTTGCTAATGTCAGTCAGATAACTGATGTCAGTGAAGATTAGTTGCTGATGTCAGTGGAAAAACCGATGTCGATTACTGTGTATTTCCAAAAACTCAAAAAACTAAAAGTTTTTGGAAGAAAGAGGAAAGTTTGAGTTGTTTTTAGATATCCATATGCGACCTCACCAGATCAAAAAATTAGATATAGATAGAAAAATAGATGATGGCAAGCAACCACTAAACATTAATTCCTAAGAATAAATTTTAGAGTCGTGGTGGCTTATGCCTTAGAAGAATATGTTTGGGAAGTTGGGCTTTTAGAACAGGTCCTAAAAGAGGTAGTCTAAGGTTGGTTTCGGGTTATGTTTTGGTTCTCAAAAGTCTGTGTTAGGTTTCATACATGGCTTGGTGCTAGGGGCTTACTCCCCTCACTTCACGAGTCCAGAGTCAAGCTGGGTCACTTAGCCAATATATACTTCCCCTATAGTTTATACTCTGCCAGAGAACAGAGTGGGTTCTCCCCTTGGTAGTGAAGTCCAAGTAGGATTGCCAGGAAGGGTAAGGTATCTGCTAGGTGATGAAATCCTAGTCGGACCTTGTCTCAGGTATGTTTAGATGTTTGATTTTGTGAATGTGGTCAGTTTGTGTAACATATGTGCACTATGATTTATTCATAATGCATTTTTAATTACTAGATGAGAAGGCTAAATATGCATTCAAGTAGGAATGAAATGCAATAGATTTTAGCCCAAATTGAAATGTTTTTGTTTGGATGCAAATAATTAGGAAAGGTTAAGGGCATGAATTTCACTACTCTAAGATGCAGAAAAGAAGTGACAAGAAGAAACAGTTCTTTTTAACTTGTGCTAATGGTGTCTTTTCGAAATAAGGAGATAGAAGAAGGATACAAGGAGAGAAAATTTCCTAATGCACCTATATGAAAGTTTGCCTTTATAAGAAAAAGAAATGAACCCAAGGAAAACTCTAGGGTCCCATTGGGCATGCCAGAATGTTTCTGCTCATTTTTTGCTTTTCACATTCAAAAGGAATAAGAAACTAAAGACAATGGTCAAGGGTTAGATGATACCCAGATGAAGTTGTGCACCATTATCTAGATGTTTTAGGATCTCCTCTTTGGCTGTGGAGGATGAAACTTGTAAATAAGAAGAAAAACTTAACAAAGAAAAATTCTAGAGATAGATATGGTGGACTACCAAGCGATATGCTTGGTCCCAGAAGCGCAAAGACTTCCTAAAGGGATGACAGTCCACTAGTTGATAAAAAGAATGTCATATGAAAAGAAATGGTGAAAGACTAAATAGGATAAATAGAGATAATGCGTCCCTATATTCTACTACCGGTCTGTCACAGTCACCGACGTCGGTAATTCTGCTGGCATCGATTGGTCAAGGTTGTCGATGTCGGTTAGTCTGTCAATTTCAGTAAGGGCAATGGTTGATGTCAGTCAGGGCAATGGCCTTGGGTAGGTTTTAGATGGGTTTATGGTTGACAGAGGGGTCTGGAAGGAGTCTGGGTCTATTTAATGGTTTGTGGAGGATTGCAGGATAGTGAGTATGGTCTGGGAAAGGGCTAAGGTAGAGGACAGGGGTGGAAAGAGAATAAGAATGAGAGGAAGGCCCCAGGAAGAAAGTCGAGTTGTCTATCAATAGTACTCAAGAATATTCAATGGACTAATCACCAATTCATTCTAAAAATACTGAAATATAAACTAGAAGAATACTTAGCTCTTAGTGGAGAATCAGAAGTGTAAAAGATTTGTTCTTGTTATGGCTGATGTAGGAGACTTCATGCAATCTTCTAATCCAATGTGGAGTGACTTCTGCAGATTTTCTATAGCCTAAAGAATGATGATAGAATGTTGATGCGTCATCTTAAAGCCTACCTTTGATATGCAAGGAGTTGAGGAGCAAGAGAATTCGGATCCTAGGAGCAAGAGAATTCCCATTCAGCCTGTAGTCAAGGTCAAAATTTAGTTTTAAGCAACTGACGTCAGCGATACCACCAGCATCGATCGACTATTAACTGATGTCGGTGGCTAGAGAATGGGAAAAAGGCTATTTTTAGCCTTTTGTCCATTCTTCCATCTACCAAGTTCAGTTGTCGTTGTTAAACGGTCCAAAGGTGGGTTTAATAGGTGCAAGAATTAGTGGGAGAGTTAAAATTAGGTCTTAGGTAATTATGATTAGTCATAGGGTGATAAATGGCCTAAGAGCTAGAAATCCAAGGTGAGGTGTCTAAGGGGGATTATTAATTTAAAATAAGTATTTTAAATTAATAAAGTATAGGTTAGGCATGTTGAAGTTAGAAAGGGACCAAGGGGGGGTTGACACTATTTTGGTGTCTACACCACTACCTTCAAGTTTTAGGCATCCATCATAGCCTTCACATGAAATAATAATGCTTAGGATTCCATTAGGAATCTTGTTTGATCATAAATCTTTACTTGATTCATTAAGTGCTGATTGAAGACTAGTTAGAGTGGATAGATCAATATTGGTTCATCACCTCATTAGGTTAGGATTCTTTCATTTATTTATATATCTTTTTTCAGCCCAATAATTAATAGGTCTTAGGAAGTGATAAAATTTTGATGTACCATGGGAGCTAGCTTGATAAACTAGAGGTTTGGTCCTCCTATAGGTCACCCATAGAATTTGGACCAATCCAATGTTACCCTAAACTTGGAGAGAATTGAACCATCTTCTCCTAAGGGTACAATTTGGAGTGTTAACAATAGGGTGACCTGAAATCTAAATATTAATGGCATAGGTATAACAACACAATAATAATTGGTATAAGGTTACCCATAGGCTATAGGGAAACATCAACACAAAAAAGACAACACACATTTCCCCTAGGCTATAGGAGATAATGAAATAAATAAATAAAATGGGGGAATAAGAAAAAATGGGTAGCTGAACTATCTCCAAATGTACTGGGTAAGTGGATGTTGCCTACATAGTTCCATGGACACAAGATCTAGGATGAACTTTAGGCCAAATTTATTTCTCATAGGATATGGGATATAATAAAATGGATGATAAGGAAACCTGATTGACTGGTAGAGGAAAAGATGAATGATCTTACAAAATGATGAGTGCTTATAAAAATATTGGGATGATGTTCACAATCATGAAAGCATAAACAAAAATAAATTGTGCTATCATAAGAGTATAGTTTAGGTTAAAACCACATGAAAAGGAAATGTAATAGTGTACACACATGAATGAGGCTCATAATGATTACTACGTCTAAGGATGATAATGAGAATAAGTTCACAAAATGGTGAGATCATAAAAGGTTGATGACTTAAAAAATCATAAGAGCAATAGAAATTACAAGTGGTCATTAGTATATCAAAGTCAAATATATAATTCTCATAATATAAACTCACAAAATGGTGAGAGTGTATCACTTAAGTCCAATAAATATGGGGGAAAATAAATGACAAGTGGTTACTTATGAAATAATTAGAGGTCCCAAGATCCTTAAGGAAAATAAGTGGTCAAAAAATAAAAGGTGTTGATGAGATAACCTGGGATACCCCATCTATCCAAGTGTTGCTTACATAGTCCATGCAAACCTTAGGTTGATGTAGTTCACCAAAAAATGGGAGGAAAAATACCAAGGTGGTCTAGAAATAAATTAAACAAAATGGATGGCCCATCCCCAAATATTTTGATGGATTTATATTGTGCATGTAATTAAGCCAATTTTCATGATTTTGTGATTATTAATATTTTATAAAATTTTCAAAGGTTTTTATATATTTTTAAGAATCTCAACTCAATTTAGTATTACGAGATACAAAATGGTCCAACTCACAAAATGGTTAGAGTGTGGCTTAAACATGCTCCCAAAATGATGAGATAATTTAAATCTTAATAAAATGCTCTTAAAAATATGATACTTTGGGGAAGGGGGTGACTGAGTTGACCTCAACATAAATCAAACACTACCTACATAATCCCTCAAGACCTCAAGTCACTATAGCTCTACCAAATAACAAAAGAATCTAACAAGGTAGTAGCAAGTTTGTGAATTCAGGCAAATGGCCTAGTATAGAAATAGTAATGGCAAGGTGATAAGATAATTCATGGTAAATATGTTGCTCCTAATTTGACCATAGGTACTTATAATGAGGAAATGAAAACATGAGTTAACAATACTAATTTTACCAAAGGTGGTTATAATTAGTGACACTAATAATGAGATATAACATGACAAAAATGAAAAATACAATTGCCAAACCATTTTCATATTGATCTAAGATACTAATTTTATGGTAAAATAGTGAATCAACTACTAAAACTTTATTTGAATCCAATTACTGAAGGTACTGAAAGAACCAATGGATTAGAACCAAGGCTAAAAAAGGGTGGGTGGGAGGGTAAAACAACTTTGATCAATTAAGGAAGGTATGTAAATAATGGTATATGTTATGGTACAAGGAAGGCGACATTAAGATACAATGTAAATATTGTCACTTGGATTTCCACCCTTCAAAGAGATGGAAAATATCTCCTCATCCAAGTGGCACAATGGAATCACCTCTAGGATTGTGGGTAGACTAAGGGATGAGGTGAATCTCTAGATAGGGCTACCTCCCTTGATGTACCACTTTAAATTACAACTAAACTTAACTTGGGGGGTGAAAAGGGAGAAAGATAACTAAAATAAAACTAATATAAGGGAGGTGATACACCAAATAATATTATTACATCTAACCATATGCATATTACACTTGAAATCAAAGGACAAATTGAAAATAAACTTCTCCAATCTTCATCTTCTCACATCAATGCTAAATTTTGAGGTTATGAATGAATGTGAAAAGTTAGGAGGACTAGACAAGAGGACTATGAGGGCACTAATGAATATAATAACTGACTTAACTCATGAATATCTCCTGGAACACTTCACATGCCTTGCAAGAAGAGGTTACAAATAGGTGAAATAATGAAACAACATGCTAAGGAATTCATAGTTCTCACTAAGCAAGATTCATCATCTAATTAAACACACTAATAAAATTACTAGAGGAGGTAAACATAAATATTATTATTTATCAAAAGGTATATATTTGATCAGGGCTTCACCATACTCAGGTGGAACATCCAATATAATTCCAAAATGGCTAGTTTTTATAGAACGTGTGAGAGAGAGAAGAAAAGAGAAGTAAAAATGTCACAAGGTAACTTGTTAATTTGATCCAAGGAGTTAATTTTGAATTTGAAGAGGATGTGGGTCAAACCATGCAAGGTTAGGAGATACAAATGTCAATCCAAGTCATAAACCTCATGAAATGTGGTAAGAAATTCCTTATTTTGGCTAGAAAAACTACCTACACGATTAGCCCTATTTTTAAAACCTCATAACTGATTAATATTAGGTCTAATTACTGTAATGGAAGGGGAGAATATATAAAATGACTCTTCATGCACTGTATGTAGTCTTGGTCATCTGGAATCATCCCAAATTGAGTTATCATCATCTTCAGTCTAGAAAAATCTTCCTTCATGCACCTTACACACTTGGGTTCAAAATTGACATTATTTGTTCATGAAAATATATTTTAGGAAGTGTATGACACCTTTCAAGACCTTACATGGCCTTAGAATCATCAAATATACCATAAAATCACTTTCCCTTAGAGTTTTCACACTTCTCACTAGCTTATCCAATAGGTTAGTTTTGACTGGCTGAGATGAGAGGTCCATTTGAGGAAAATTAGTTGTTCAAAGGAATTAAATTAATTTTGGGGTTATCAAAAGTCTTAATATTTATCCCAAAGTTGGTTTCATCTTTAGACTCCTCCTAGAACCTTCAAAACATGAATAATAGTGAGAAAAACCTTATTTTTGCACCCATACCTACAAGTTTATACAGGAAAAAAGAATGTAAGGGAAGTTTAGATAGTAATTTCCAAGTTAAAAAATCTTTCATGGTCATACTAGTCCATTTGGATGCATTCCCAACCTCATTTCTCCAATCGGGTTCCTTTAAGGGTTTTGTAAGGGTTTTAGATAGTTTTACCCTCTTAGCTATTGTTCATAGAGATTACACATTAAAAATTCAATCCAATTCCACAAAATAGTTTTATATTACCCTCTCTATCTTATCCAAATTCCTTGAGTCTCCATTCAAATCCTCAAAAGAGAAATGAGCATTTCAAGTTACCCACTTGAGCTTGTTTCTTCCATTCTTACATGTTTGAGTTGGTTTAAAGTCTATGAATATATTCCCTTGGTTTTCCTTTGCATTATATGATCCTAAATTTTTTTAAAATGACAAAATAACCATGTTTCAATAGTTTGGAAGGCATATCTCATGTTACAAGTGTGAAATCCCTCTCATTTAGAAACTAGGCTTCACCATGCCTAGTAAGCTTGATTGTACCTTAGAGTTAAAAATGACATTTTATGGTTTTTATTGCCTCAAAATATTTCAATAACCTATTTTTTTACCTTTTATACATGTTTCAATCCATTTATATTCTTACATTATGTTGAAAATGGAAGTGACTCCTCATTTGGGTCCTAAACATACCCTTGCTTCATGAGCCTATCTACAACTTTAGTTACCTAGGCCACTTTGTTTCATCTTATCCATTTGTTTTTTAGTTTAAAATATTTTCATAAGTGAAAATAAACTATACAAACCTCCTGTCAAGGTCCAAATCACCTCTAGTTCACCCTTCACAATCATTTCCTAAGACTACAAGTTTCATATACAAAGGGAGTGCCCTCTGTCTCAAACAAAATAGAGGGAACTCCCATATTATCTTAGAAACTCTTGATTGTTTTAGGATATTATCCAAGTGGTATATCCACTCTAAAAAAAAATCATCCTTTGGTCAAACCATTTAACCTTCTAACCTTCCACAAAACTAAAAAGGACCTTTAACCAGGTAGACTGTGTAAGGTTTCATCATAGGGACTATGCTTTGTTTGTTTAAAACTATTAATCTATTAAAAACACACTATGATAGTGTTATAAGGTTATATTAATCATGATGAAGGTGACTTGAACATAAAAATCTTTTCAACATCTTATGCTTCCCCTCATACCTTGATTGATCCATCTTGAGTGTCCCTTTGACTATGTTCTAAACAGTGAAAATTGTAGGTTTATTATCACCCTTTAGTTTAAGAAAGATGTTATAAACTTAAATATGGTCCTATAGTGTCATTTTATTATTTTTATATCCATTTTTAACCATCTTCATGTCATATCTACCTCAAGGAAATCAACCTCTTTGCTCTCTGCCTATTAATTGGGACTCCTTATAATCTGACCTTGTTATAGGTGTCTATTGGCCACTTGAGACTTTAGTGTGATCTTTTATAAACTTCCCTAATACCCCTTTGATAAAAAAAATACATGTTTGAATTTTCACTTCTTCATTTGTCCTAGAGCACTACTTTGGGCCTCAAGAATGGGTCAGTAGTAGACTGAGCAACTTTGCCCCTTTAGACTTTGCTTGTAGGTGATGTTTATGTGTTTAAGACCTTTCCATAGTGTTCTAACCTTCCTTGAAGTTTTATAAAACATTTTTATCCATTCTCTAATTTTATATCTCATAATTTGAAGTGGATTTATCTCAAGACTAGTCTTAAGCAATCAATTGTATCTTTGTGTTTCCTCTTTAAGGGATGCTTCCTGTAGGTATGCACTGACACATTTAAACTTTGGTCATGATGTAAAGAGACATTACATTTATTTATGATAACCATTTATATCCTTTTAAAAAATTTATTCACCTTGTAATTCATTTCTCACACTCCAAACACTACCTCCTTGTCAAACTATGTCTTACCTTGACTCTAAATATGTTTGCTTGTTTAATACACTTATAAGTGTACTTCCCATGAATCATGTCATTTGGAATGGTGTTCGAGGGTCTCCTTAATCATGAGATCATATTATCATCTATTTCATTTTTATTAATCACCTTTCATGCCTTAAATCACCACCTATGTATCATTCAATAACTCACTATCAACCTACCCTATTGTAGGTGCCTATTTCCATAGTGTACGGACTGAGAATATGCAAGTGAGGAAAAAAATAATTATATAATACTCTCCTTTTATTATATATTACCCTATATATGGTATTTTCCATTATTTTAATCTTCCAACCATGGAAGCCAAGTCTAATTTGTAACTTTTGGAGCAAAGTTCATTTTGAGCTCTTTCCTGTAGATCTCACTGTCTTAATTTAGTGCATAAAATATGATTTTGGGCTCGTAAAAAACCTATACTCCTCTATTCCTCTACCTCTTAGAATTTTCCAGTTTATATTCACTAATAGAGGCTATAATATTAACACAATAAGATGCATCAAATCTCATTATAACCTTGTTATAAAGTTTCCACAAAACTCCCAAGTTCTCTGTTTTGCTAACTTATGGACAAAAAGGCCTAAAACATAGTCATTACACCTTGAACATGGATATCAACTTGTTTATCAACATATAAATATTAATTTTTTTGTCAAGATGTTGCTAACTTGATATGACCTTAAGAAGGCTCAAATTCTAACTCCAATACTTCAACATGGCCTTTTGACTCTCTGTCAAGACCACCTGAGGTGGCTATTGACTGTATATATGGGCAATGAGTATTAAATCAATAAAAATGTGGATGAAAGGTCTTAAAAAAATTCAAAGTCAAATTCAAACTTTTAAATACATAATCACCACCAAGGAAACTTGAAACAATTTCTAATACTTCTCCTTCAATGTGAAAACCACTTGCATATGTGAATAGAGTGGACAAAGGTATCTTATAACTATTTAATGTGACATGTGAGATTCCCAAACATGATAATTTACTTGAAGAACAAAGATGAAATTTTAATTAAAATCAATAACACTTTGAAAACATTTGAATGAACATAACACAACTTTTTGAAACCATGGATAAATAGAGAGGTCTTGAAAATGTTGAAAACTACCCATTGCACTCAAAAGAGACCAGTCTACAAATTTGAGGTTATTGGCTCATCCAAAAACCAAAAAAAATTAAACCAAGCATGGGTACCATTTTAGGAATAATTTAAAATAATCTTGGAGAAACATTAGTATCTAGATTGTACAGAATCTCCTAAACAAGAGCAAAACCCATAGGGTGTCTGAAAGAACTAGCAAATTTTCACACTCAATATGTTAGTGATGGTTCATAAAAAAAATTGATAAATTTTAAAAATAATTATATTAAAATTAATTTATCAAATTGTAATATCATATCCCAAGAACATTTTTACTAAAACCTCATCAGTTATGCATACCAAGTACAAACCTACAAGTCACTTTTGCTTGCCAAGAAGGGTAAGAAGAGAGATGAATGGTTTTGAGTAAGAAATGTTACTTATAAATAATAACAAGAATGGAAATTAGAATGAGGTAGCTTAAGAGTCAAATTTAAACCATTTAAATGTGGCACACTTCTCAAAGAGTCCATACAAGTGCCAACTCTTCTTCTTCCTAAAAAAAACTACCCATTCTTCTACATAACCTAACATATTTTAGATTTTTTAGTTAATTAAGACTTATATGGACACATGGGGCATGAAATCATGTTTTTACACCTTCACATTTCCCAATAAATATGTACAACTCATTAAATTCACCCTTTTGACCCCTAAAAGGACCCAAAATGATAAATAGACATCAAAACTAATTGACCAAAGCCAATATAACATCATTTGAGATTTATTAACATGTAACATACCCCATGACACTAATATTACACCCCTTATATACCTATAAAGTTAATTTTTTACCTATAGGTTCCCAATTTGACTAAAAATTAAAATTTGGTCAACAAATTGGTGACTCATAGGGGTAGTATGTCTGTTATACTAGCTAGACCAGTATCTTTATCAATCCATTGGGATGAGGAGTCATATAAATCATGATACAAACAAATAAACCTTTGACCATTAACTTTTATCTTGACCAAGACAAGACAAATAATGACTACCCCAACACACAAAGTAAAGACACACACAACAAAGAGAGCAAACACACACATGTGCTCAAAGCACTTAGGAGAAATAGAAAAAAAACTATTTTATACAAATAGAAATCAATCATACCTCCCTCCTAAACCAAATGGAAAGTTTGAATCTCACCTTCTTCATGAGGTGGAACATGGTGCAAAGTAAGTTTCTCCTTGGATTGGATGTTTTGTGGGTTAGACCTATTCTTTAGCTCTTCAATTGCCATGCTCTTAGGTAGAACATCTTCAAATAGGTCTATAATGTAAAATTATTCCTCTTGCATCCAAAAATCTTCAACTTTTTTATGTGATCCTTCAATTATGACCTATAATGGTGATTGAACAAGGCATACCTTCTTGTCTTATATAGTTCTTTCAACAAGATTGGGCTTCCTCTCAGTTGTAAGTTCTAGATCATCAATGAGATTTTCAAATTCTTCTGAATCTTGGTCATTGTCCTCCAAGGAAGATTCCTTATTCACCTTATTATGCACTTGACCTTCAACTTGGCAAAGCTCTTATATCTCTTAAAATAGCTCCATTTACAACTACCAATCATCCTTGTCAACAACTTCTTGTATACTAGCATCATAAAGTGATTTCATGATAGAAATTTCTTGACCAACATAAAGAGATTCCTTTTTGTATTTGGTTGAATACTTAATATCAAGGTTAGACTCATCAATACGTTTATCATTAGGTTTGAAATATTTTGGAGAAGGAGAATCTTCACACAACCCATAAAATTCCTTGAAAATGGAATTAAACATCTACCATAAATATTATACTTCATGGATGCCATCCTCAATAACTATTTCCTCTATCTTAGTCTCATGAAGCTCTCCTAGGACTATCACTTATTGAGGGTTGACTTGACCTTCATTATTTATAGTACATTACACTTCATGTTTGACATGATCATATACAATATTTTGGTTAGTTATAGAGTCTTCTTCAAGGGTTGTAATATCCTCCATCTCTTTTTCCTTCATGGTAATGCCAAGACTAAGCTTCTTGAAATCATGTGACCTAGCCCAATGAGGCTGCCAATAAGGTAGGTTTTATTCAACAAAGAGTTCTCTTTCTTTATCAACCAGATAATCCTCTTTATGTTCCCATACCATAGGTCCATCAAGGAAAAGAGTGACAGGATGAGGACAAGATGAATTAGTTATGGAGGTGGGACATAAAAATCAAAGTTAGATTGAGGGAGAAGTGTAGGGGGCTCTTTATGGACACACATTCCTTCAAATATAGAGCCATTAGCTAGTGGATTGTCATTTTATTCACCAAGGGAGTTCCATATTGTGATCTCTTCCTCATAATCACTCATATGAGCCTTTTAGTTAGCGATGAATTGAATTTATCTTATTTACTTGCTTCTCTCAAGATAGGTTCCTTTTTAAGAAGGAAAGGTTGATGGATAGGCTCATGGATTTGAGGTAAAGAAGATAGAGTATTGATGGGTGTTTTTATTCCCTTCATTTAATCAACTTTATGTTGATATCATATTTAACCAGGGATGTGTCTAAAGATATATGCAACAAGAAGAATCTTAGCAATTTAGTAATTGATTGTAGGTATTTGCATTTTTTTTTGTTTTGGGGGATTTTTAATGTCTTAAGGAATTCTTAGTTAAAACCTTATTGGAGTCAAAATATGAAAATCTAATGGAAGTAAACACGCTTTATAGAAATAAATTTTCTAGAAGTAAACACACTTTTTTAGAATGAAACAAATTGCTGGAAATAAACACACAATTTAGAATGCTTAGAAAATGATTGCAAACAAATGAAAATATAATCTAGAACACCCACAGGGACAAATCTATAACAAATTTTAACTTTAAGGAGTTGGAAGTATTTATAAATTTAATGGAGCTACCTATTTCCTTTTGAGAATAAAATATAAATACTTACCAAGAATGAAGATCCTGGTTCTTGGAGGAGTGGGACCTTGCTCCACCTAGAAATAGGATTGAACAACTTAATTCTCTCTCAAAATATAAATGGCTATTTTATTGATAAAATGTTCTATATTACAAAAATGTACTAATCTATCCTTATCCCTCTATTCTTTAATTATTACCACTCTTCCTAAATTCCCAGGTTTGTATATATATTCTTCTTCTTGTGGTGCATTGATGGCTGTAACTATTTCATCGATACAATGGAACTGAATCATGCCCAGAATAGATGCTAAATTAAGATGTGGCTGGATGTCTAGCTATGTGATAAATGTCTTGGATTTGCAAATATGGAAATTGGAAGTCTGCTCCTGATTAATGGGATCATTGATTTGATATATCACTAACCATTTGGAATATATCTTTATCAATTCTATGTCTAACTACAAAAGTTCTGGAACTTATCTGCAGGAGTACTGAAACTAATTCAGATAATTCTAGAATTAAATATAGAGTTCTAAAACTAAGTCCAAAAATGTGATAGAAATTGTAATAGTTTGGTGGGGTTTCAGAACTAAGCTGTATTGATTCTAGTGCTTCCAAAAACATGTAATCCGCTTCATATTTGTTCTTTAGCCTAATGATGACCTATTTTATTACAAAACTTGAATTTTCTAAAACACTTGTTAGGAATTATAGAGATTTTTAAATGTTAGAATCACAATCAACAAAAGATGGACAATTGCATCCTAACTCATATCAAATCAAAATAAAAGTCACAAAATGCAGTCAAACTTAATAGAAAGAGAGAGTAAGATGAGTTCATTTATTATACATTTAACAGGCATATCTTGGCCTCATCATTTCCCCCATACTTACTTGTTTGTAAGTCCTTTTACAAACTTTAATCTTCAAATTTGGGATTGTATATTTTGCATTCCATTTGATTGCTCAAATCAGATGGATGGAACTGAATATCCCAATGCTTTGATTCAGAGGTACTATACCCTGCTCCTACTTTTACTTTTCTTTTCCATTCCTCAAATTGAGTGGGATCTTGAGGTTATCTATTTTTCCAAGGAGATATGGGGGTGAGAAGTAGAGGTGGCTTTGTCCACATTCCTATCCATATGCATAGGGGAGTTTCATTGATCTAAGAAATTATTGTGCATAAAGTTTTTTCCCTTTCTAGACTCTAGATCAAATTTGAAGGGGATATTGCTTCCTTTCTTTTCAATGCCACTGGGAGAAATTCCCATCTTTTCAAACATGCATCATAGATATTATCAAAATCTATCTTTTCATAAGAGGTGAAGGCATTAATGCTTTTTTATAAATTGAAAAGATAAGGTTCCTTGAACTTGTCATTAAATGCATGGGATTGGAAATGTGTAGCAAAGGCGAATGGGTTACCATAATGAATTCTCATATAGAGACCAAATGAACTAGCCTTTAATAGATGCTCTGACTCCCTCTCTTTCCATGCAATCTAATTTTGAAGAATAGAGACAAATGTATTAAGCTAGCTTTCCCCTACATATAAATTGATCATAATACTTGAATTTTTTCTAGCATGAAATTGTAGAGGTAAAATTCACAGAGAAGATTTTTCTTTTCTGCATTGGCTAAGGAGTAGGTTGTCGAGAAACCAACTTCATCTTTTATTTTATGTGGAAGGTCTTATGTTATCCTTTCCAACTACCAGTGAATGAATTATTCCTCTAAAAACATACTATTTGCAGGAGAAGGTCTTCTGCATGCAAGCCTTTTCTCACTCATCATACAAACTATTTGTATTTTCACAAGATATTTATATTTATCTTTTTCCTCCTTGTAAAATTTTTCTTCCCATTCCTTGCTTTCTTTTCTTCCTCCATTTTGATTTTCAAGTCCTCATTAGATGTCTTGATTACACTGATTTCTCTGCATGTATCATCCCATAACTACTTGAGTGGTAGATAAGTCAATTCAGTCTATGTAGAGACTGTTGACACAATAGTCTGTCTCCTAGAAATTATACATTTTTCCTCATTCTCCATCAGTTGCCTTTTAATCTCTACTACTTCCTTAATCTTGGATGTGAACTAGTTCACTAATTATTTAAGGAGCATTTATCTTTGTTCTAATTTGAGTTTGAGTAAATTCAATTCCTCATCCTTTTCCTTGATAATGAGCTCTACTCTGGACAAAAATAGAGCCTGTTTAACTTACTAATTTTATTCTTTTTCTAAAATTTCTTGTGGAGTTAAGCATTCTTCTTCCACTAGAGGGGATTTCCCTTTCCTTTTCCAAGATTCCTATTCATCTTTTTCATGTGATGGTGTTGTCTTACCCATTTCTTGGAAAACTTGCTCCTCAAATCTTTCATATTTTTTTCTTTTTCTGTTCGGCTTGGTCCAAGAGGAGTCATGACCATGCTGCCCAAAATATCAGCAGCTTCAATTTCCAGCCTTTCTTGTTCTTTCATCTCCTCTAGAATTTATTTAGACATTTTATGACATCTCCTTCCTTAAGGAGCCTCAAAATGTGTAGACATGGGTCTCCTCTTAGAGCTTCTTCTAATTTTCACCTTTTGCTCAGGCCTAGATGAACCATCACTGTCAAAGATAGGTATTAGTTCTTCTATAGCTTCTACAGAAGAAGGAATTTCTTGAGAAAGCATAGTAGGGTCTACAATTTTAGCTCTTCTTCTGGATATTCTTATTTTTGGTATTTCCTCTTCCCCTAGTTCTTTCTTTTCCTTAGTAGTGGTATCATTTTCCAAATGAACTGAAGGGGCAAGAGGAGTTGTTATTGCTCTTTTAAAAATACCAAGGTTCTGCCCAAATTTTCCAACAAAATTTTCCCACATTTTTTCCCCATTTTTATTTGAAAGGAAATGGTGCTGGCATGCTAAATGCACTAACACATGATGTCTAATTGTTCATATACCCCAAGAATACCTCTAGACCATTGTATGGATGGAGTCAAAAAGAAACCCTAGAAGGTTTACTATATATTTTGTTTTTTGACTCCATATCTAAGGTGTATGAGGATTTTTAGGACTTCTTTTCCTACTAACCCAAATTGTCCATCAGTTTGTTCATATCTGGATTTGAATTTTTAACCATTTTTCCGTTTCTAGGTCCACCCCTTGTCCTTGAATAGTTTATACAAATTTCTATAATTTTGTCCATTCTTAATTGAGCAATGTTTCCCCCACAAATTAAATCAAGGGTTTCCATAGATTCATCATCTAGACCTTTGAGAAAAATGGTTTTAATTTAATCTTCTTGAATTACAAATCCACATCTTTTACTCATAAAGAGGAATCTATCCAAATAATCTTCCATATTCTCATCTTCTTCCTATTTGATTTTGAAAAATTCTTCCTTTTGATTTCTTCCTCTACGATAATCTTAATATTTGTCTAGGAAGATAGTTTCCATTTATTCCCAATTGGTAATAGAATTAGATGTTAATCCCATAAACCACCTCATTGTTGCATCCTTTAGGGTAGATAGAAACAACTTGAGTTTTTGATTATCTATCTTGTAATCGTAAGTCTGACATAGTACTTTAAACTCAAACAAAAATTGGTCAAGATCCTCGAATGACATTCCTCTAAATGTGGGCAAGTGTGTAGGTGAAATGTTATTCATAGTGGTTTCATCATCCTCTATCTGAATGGGATAAGTAAAGGTTCTCTCAGGTTCTCTTTTAGCTTCTCATGCCATCTCTCTAGTATTTTATAGTCCCTTCTCCCAGTCAATGTGGTATGTGGTCTATTTTGGGGATGGTGAAAAGTTAGGAGTAGAAGGTTGACTACTCAATTGAGAATCAAAACTTTCCCTCAATGGATATTGAGAAATAATCCTCCTCCCTAACCAAAAATTCCAAAGATGGAAATTTTTCTTCTTGTCTTATAGGAGATAATGGTGCCTCCAATTCTTGCTCAACTTCCTTATTTAAACTAGAGGATGATGGAAATTCTTGTTCAAATATTTTGGGGAGAAAGCTACCCTTGGAGTCTCGTGGTCTATTCATAAATTTTGTGATAACTTTAGGGAAAATTTCTTTAATTACTAAATGTATGATTGTTTCTCTTGTTGACACCTAATTAGAAATTTCTAACTAGTGGGTCCCTGACAATGGTGCCAAAAATGATGGGTGTCATTATTCCCTTCATTTAATCAACTTTTTTTTGATGTCATATTTAACTAGGGATGTGTCTAAAGCTATATGCAATAAGAAGAATCTTAGAGATTTAGTAATTGATTGTAGGTATTTGCATTTTTTTTTGTTTTTGGGGATTTATAATGTCTTAAGGACTTCTTGGTTAAAACCTTATTGGAATCAAACTATGAAAATCTGTTGAAAGTAAACACTCTTTGTAGAAATGAATTTGTTGGAAGTAAACACACTTTTGTAGAATGAAATAGATTGCTGGAAATAAACACACTTTTGTAGAATGAAATAGATTTCTAGAAATAAACACACAATTTAGAATGCTTGGAAAATGATTGCAAAGAAATGAGAATTTAATCTAGAACACCCACAGGGACAAATCTATAAAAAAATTTAACTTTAAGGAGTTGTAATCATTTATAAATTTAATAGAGATACCTATTTTATTTTGATAATAAAATATAAATACTGACCAAAAATGAAGATCCTAGTTCTTGGAGGAGTGGGCCCTTGCTTTGCCTAGAAACAAGATTGAACAACTTAATTCTTTCTCAAAGTAGAAATGGTTATTTTATTGATAAAATTGTTTGTATTAAAAAAAAGTATTAATCTATCCTTATCCCTCTATTCTTCAATTATTACCACTCTTCCTAAATTCCGAGGTCTGTATATATATTCTTCTTCTTATGGTGTATTGATGGTTGTAACTATTTCATGGATACTATGGAACTAAGTTGTGCCTAGAATAGATGTTGAATTAAGACGTGGCTAGATGTCCAACTATGTGATAAATGTCTTAGATTTGCAAGTATGGAAATTGGAAGTTTTCTCTTGATTAATGGGATCAATGATTTGATAGATCACCAACTATTTGGAATAGATCTTTATTAGTTCCATGTTTAATCGTGAAAGTTTTGGAGATTATTTGTAGGAGTAGCAGAACTAATTCAAATAATTCTAGAATTAAATATAGAGTTCCAAACTAAGTCTAAAAATATGATAGAACTTATAATAGCATGGTGGGGTTATAATAGGTTCTTTTTTAGCTATTCTCATAGGGTTATGAAACAACATGGTGTCCATATGGAGAAGAAAATGAAGGACTATAGGACTACCATAGATCATAAGAATATTGAGGGATAAAATGTGGTTCATATCAAGGATGATTTTAGGATTGATAAACTTCATGACAAGGGTGATTATAATCACACCAATGTTTATTAAGAACTTTCTCATACTGATGGGGAATGGTACAAGCTTGGAAGGTTTCACCAACTTGTAGAGAACAAAACTAAAAACCAAAGTCAGCCATGAAACCTCATTGAATAAAAAACATAAAGAAAAAATGTTCCCATAAATATTTAAAGGATAACCTTGGTTTCTTGACCAACTAATACAACTTTAGAGTCCCCATTGATGCTTTGATAGATGCTTGTAAAGGTTACTTATTGAGAGATAACACCAAAAATATTAAAACTTCTTAGACCAAGAGACCCACTAGGCATGCTATTATCACTTGGGTTTTCACCCTTTTAGGAGATGAAAAATATTTAATCATCCAAGTGGCACAATAGAATCACCTCTAGGCTTGTGGGTATCCTAAGGGATGAGGTGAATCTCTAGATAGGGCTAGCTCCCTTGATGTACCATTTTGGATTGCAACTACACTTAACTTGGGGGGTGAAAAGAGAGAAAGATAACTAAAATCAAACTAATATAATGGAGGTTATACACCAAATAACATGATGAAATATAACCATATGCATATTACACTTGCAATCAAAGGACAAACTAAAAATACACTTCTCCGATCTTCATCTTCTCACATCAAGTCTACATTGTGATGTTAGAGATGAATGTGCAAATCTAGGAGGAATAGATAAGAGAGCTATGAGGGCACTAATGAATATAATAACTCACTTAACTCATGAACATATCCTATAACAATTAATGTGCCCTACAAGAAGAGGTTGTAAATAGGTGAAAGAATGAAATAACATGCTAAAGATTCTCACATCAAGTCTACATTGTGATGTTAGAGATGAATGTGCAAATCTAGGAGGAATAGATAAGAGAGCTATGAGGGCACTAATGAATATAATAACTCACTTAACTCATGAACATATCCTATAACAATTAATGTGCCCTACAAGAAGAGGTTGTAAATAGGTGAAAGAATGAAATAACATGCTAAAGAATTCATAGTTCTCAATAAGAAAGATTCATCATAAACACACTAAAAAAAGTCATACAGGAGGTAAAAATTAGTATTATTATTGATCAAAAGGTATATAATTGAGTATGGATTCACCATACTTAGGTGGAGCATCCAATATAATGCCAAAATGGCTAGTTCTTATAAAACTTATGAGAGAGAGATAAGAACAGAGAAGTCCAAGGGTCACAAGTACACATGTAAAGATGATATAAGGAGTTAATTATGCATGTTAATAGTATTTTGGTCAAAAAAAAGAAAATTTTGGAGCTAAAAATGTCAATCTAAGTCATAAACCACATGAAAAGTGGTAATAAATTCCTCATTCTAGGTCAACAAAACTACCTACATGATTATCCCTATTTAAATTCATCATAAATGATTAATATAAGGTCCAATTTTTGGAATGTAATCAGATATATATGACATGACTCTTAATTCATTAGTTTTAGGCTTGGTCATTTGGAATCATCCCAAACTAAGTTATCATCATCTACAATCCAGAAAACTCTTCCTTCATGTAACCTACACACTTGGGTTCCAAACTGGGATCATTTTTTCATGAAAATATGTGGGAGGAAGTGTATGAAACTTATAAATACCCTCATGTACTTATAAGCATAAAATACACCTTAAAATCACTTTCCCTTAGAGTTTTCATGCTTCTCATTAGCTTGTCCAACATGCTAATTTTAACTGGCTAAAATGAGAGTTCCATTTGAGGAACTCAAGAGTTTTTCATAGGAATTAAATAAATTTTGGGGTTATAAAAAATATTAATATTTCTCCCAAAGTTTGTTTCATTTTTAGAATCCTTCTAGAACCTACAAAACACAAAAAATAGTGAGAAAAACCATGTTTATATACCCATCCATATAAGTTTGTACAAGGAAAAACATATGAGGGATCTTTAGATATTCCTTTCCAAGTTATAAAGTCTTTCATGGTCATACTAATCAATCTAGATGCATTTCCAACCTCATTTCTCCAATCAGGTTCTTTTAAGGTTTTTTCAATGTTTTTAGATAATTTTACCCTCTTAGCTATTGTTCATAGAGATTACACATTCAAATTTTAATCTAATTCAAAAAAATAGTTTTCTATGACCCTATCTAACTTATACAAATTCCTTGAGTCTCCATGCAAATTATCAAAAGAGAAATGAGCATTTCAAGTTACCCACTTGAGCTTGTTTCTTCCATCCTACATGTTTGAGTTGGTTTAAAGTCCAAAAATGGATTACCTTGGTTTTAATTTGCATTCCATGAGTTTAACATGTTTAAAATGACCCAATACCATTTTTAAATAGGTTTTAATTAATGTCTCATGTTATAAGTGTGAAATCCCTCTCATTTGGAAACTAGGCTTCACCATGCCTAGTAAGCTTGACTGTACCTTAGAGTTCAAAATGACCTTTTATGGTATTCCTTGCCCCCAAATATTTCAATAACCTATAATTTTACCATGTATACATGTTTAAATCCATTTATATTCTTAATTTATGTTGAAAATGGAAGTGACTCCTCATTTGGGTCCTAGGCATACCCTTGCTTCATGAGCCTATTTAGAACTTTAGTTACCTAGGACACTTTATTAAATCTTATCCTTTTTTTTTGGGTTTAAAATGTTTTCATAGGTGTAAATAAACTCTAAAAATATCCTATAAAAGTCCAACTCACCTCTGTTTCACCCTTCACGCTCATTTCCTAAGACTACAAGTTTCATGTATAAAGGGAGTGCCTTATGTTTGAGACAAAATGCAAGGCACTCCTTTATTATCTCAGAAAATATTTATTGTTTAAGGAGATTATCTAAGTGGTATATCCACTTGACAAAAAATTTCATCCTTTTATTAAACCATTTGACCTTTCAACCTTCCATAAAACCAAAATAGACCATTAACCAGGTAGACTGTGCAGGCTTTCATCATAGGGACTATGCATTATTTGTTTAGAAATCTTCCTCTATTAAAAACTCAATATTATAGTTTTATAATTTTATATTAATCATTATTAATGTGCCCTAATATTGAAAATATTTTCAACCTCTTATGTTTTCCCTCACGCCTTGATTGATCCAGCCTGAGTGTCCATTTGACTATGTTCTAAATAATGAAAACTATAGGTTTATTATCATCTTTTAGTTAAATAAAGATGTTATAAACTTACCTAAGATCTTATAGGGTCATTTAATTCTGTTTATATCCATTTGGAACCATCTTCATGTCATATCTACCTCAAATAAATCAACCTCTTTGCTCTCTTCTTGTTGACTGAGACTCCTTGCAATCTGACCCTATTGTTGGTGTCTATTGGCCTCCTGAGACTTTGGTGTGATGTTTGAGAAACTACCCTAATCCACTTTTGATTAAAAAAATACTTGTTTAAATTTTTACTTCTTAATTTGTCCTAGATCACTACTTTAGGCCTCAAGAATGGGTCACTAGTAGACTGAGGAACTCTTCCCCTTTAGACTCTACCTATATGTGATGTTTGTGTGTTTAAGACTGTGAAATAGAGTTTTATAACCTTCCTTTAAGTTTTATAAAACCTTTAATCCTTTATCTAATTTTATATCCCATACTTTTAAATGGATTTCTCCTAAGACCAGTCTTAAGAAGTCATCTGTATCTCTATGTTTCCTCTTTAAGGGATGCTTCTTATAGGTATGTATTGACACATTTAAATTTTGGTCATGATGTAAAGAGACATTCCATGGATTTATGAGAAAAAATTTTAGCTTATAAACATTTTATTCACCTTGTAATTCATTTCTCACACTCCAAAAACTACCTCCCTATCAACATGTGTCTTACTTTGACTCTAACTATGTTTGCTTGTTTAGTACACTTGTAGGTGTACTTCCCATCAATCATGTCATTGGGAATGGTGTTTGAGGGTTTCCTTAAGCATGAGATCATATTATCATATATTTCATGTTTATTATTCACCTTTCATGCCTTAAATAACCACCTATGTATCATTCAATAACTCACTGTCAACCTACCCTATTGTAGGTGCCTATTTCCATAGTGTACAGACTAGGAATGTGCAAGTGTGGTAAAATAATAGTATATAATCCTCTCATTTGATGTTATATTATCCTATGTATGTTAATTTCCATTATTTTAATCCTAAATCCATGGAATCCAAGTTCAGTTTTTAATTTTTGGAGCTAAATTCCATTTTGATCTCTTTTCAATAGATCTCATTATCTTAATTTAGTGCATAAAATATGATTTTGGGCTCCTTAAAAACCTATCCTCATATAATTCTCTGCCTCTTATACTTATAAAAGTTATTTTAACTAATATATGCTATAATATGAACACAATAATATGCATAAAATTTCACTATAACCTTGTTATAAAGTTTCCACAAAACTCTTAGGTTCTCTATTTTGTTAACTTAGGGACACAAAGGCCTAAAACATAGTCATTTCACCTTGAACATGGACCTCAACTTGTTGATAAACATATAAATATTAAAAAGTTTTTAAATATGTTGCTAACCTGATATGACCTTAAGAAGGCTCAAATGCTCACTCCAATACTTCAACATGGCCTTTTGACTCTCTGTTAAGACCACCTGTAGGTGGCTATTGACTATAAATATGGGTAGTGAGTATGAAATCAAGAAAAATTTGGATGAAATGTCTTAAAAAAAACTCAAAGTATAAATTTAAAATATAAAAATTCCACCAAGGAAACTTTTAACAAGTTCCAATACTTCTCCTTCAACGTGAAAACCACTTGCACATGTGAATAGACTGGGTAGAGGTGACTTATGATTGTTTGATGTGACATGTGAGCTTGTCAACCATGATAATTTCCTTAGAGACTAAATATTAAAGGTGAAGTAGAATAAATAACACTTTTAAAACATTTAAATGAACATAAACAAGTTTTTTAAACCATGGAGCAACACAAAGTTTCAAAAAATGTTGAAAACTACCCATTACACTCAAAAGAGACTAGTCTACAAATTTGAGATTATTTTCTCATCCAAACACTAAAAAACATGAAACAAAGTATGAGGACCATTTTAGGAATAATTTAACATCATTTGGTAGCAACATTAGTATCTATATTATATGGATCCCAAACAAGAGCAAAAACCATAGGGTGCATGAAATAACTAGTAGATTTTCACAATCAACTTGTTAGAAATATTTAATAAATCACAATTGATAAATTTTAAAAATAATTATATGAAAATTAAGGTATAAAAGTTTACTATCATGTCCAAAGATCATTTGTCTTGAAACCTCACGAGTTGTTCGTACCAATTACAAACTTGCAAGTCCCTTTCACTTGCCAAGAAGGGTGAGAAGAGAGATGAACAATTTTGGGAAATAAATGTTACTTACAAATCTTACCAAGAATGTAAATAAGCATAGGGGAGATAAAGAGTCACATTTAAACCTTTTACAAGTGGCACACTTCATAAAGAGGTATTACAAGTGCCAAACTCCTCTTCTTCCTTAATAAAATTGCGCATTCTTCTGCATAACCTACCATATTTCAGATTTATAAATTAATTATGACTTTTAGGGATACATGGGTCATGAAATAATGTTTTAACCCATATAAATTTCTAAACAAACCCTTATGACTCATTAAATACACCCTTTTGACCCCTAAAATGACCTAAAATGATAAAGGGACATCAAAACTAATTGACCAAGGCTAATATAACATAATTTGAGATTAATTAACATGTAATACACCCCATGACACTTATATTACACCCCTTATATACCTATAAAGTCAAATTTTTACCTATAGGTGCCCCAATTTGACTAAAAAGTCAAATTTTGTCAACAGTAAATAATCCTCATAGACAATACCTCAAGTCTCTCAAGTGAAATAATGTTTGAGATGTATTATATTCATAAGCTCATCAAATTCATCTAAATTTAGTGTAGATAACCTATAATCTCCAGATCCATAATTAACAATAATGACATAAGGGCCTATCCAATTAAGCTTGAACTTGCCTTTATTCTTTTTCTCAACCATGTTATTCTTCTAGTTTTCTTTGAGGATAAGATCAGTTGGCTCAAAATCTATGTGCTTGAAATGCCAATTATAGTGACCACATAACTAGTTATAATATGCTTGAAGGCTATTTACAGTGGCCATGCATTTTTCATCCAGTAACTCTAGCTCTTGCAAGTAAGCTACTCTATAATATTCATCATCAAGGATGTACTTCAATGATATATGTAAATAAGGTAACTCAACCTCGATGGGAAGGATGGAATCAATGCCATAGACTAGGGAATATGGTATGGATCCTATTGGAGTATGATAATTAATATAGTAATCCCAAAGGGCATGGTAGATATGTAGGTGCCAATCATGTCTAGCATCATTGAAAATATTATTAAGAATATTGATAATGGTTTTATTAGATTACTCTACTTGGCCATTACCTTATGGGTAATATGAAGTGGAAAAATGTTGGGTAATGTTGAACTTGACATAGAGTGATTTAACATTTTTGATCTTAAATGATCTACCATTATCAGATATAATGCCAAATGGGTTTAATATTAATTTGGAACTCTATTTTCTAGTCATGTAAGTGAGGGGTATAGATTCAACCCACTTAGTGAAATACTCGATAGTGGTAAGAATATGTTTATGGCCATATGAGGAGGTAAGATTAATGTTCCTAATGAGATCAAGTCCCCACATAAAAAAAGACCATGATGTAATTATTTATTTGAGTGTTCTGTTCAAATCATGAATCAAATTGGCATGCCTCTAACATTTATTACACATTTTTACATAAACATCTACATCTAATTCCATAGTTGGCTGATAGTAACCAATACATAGGAGATGTTTGGTAAGGATAGTATTGTTGGTGTGTGCTCCACAAACTCCTTTATGAACTTCCCTAAACTCTAATGTGGTTTTTACTGAATTCAAATAATGAATCAAAGTTCCATGAAAGCTTTTTAGTATAGGGTTAGGACAAGTAGGGTATATCAAGAGGATTGGTGTGTGAATTCCTTTTATTTCTTTCATGAAAGGTCTAGTGGAAGGACTTGCTCATGAAGGTAGTTATATAATTCTAAATATCAAATAGAACTAGGACTAACAAAGTCAAAGATCATTTCAATAGTCAAAGGTTCATGAGTAGGCACTATAAGATGTTTAATGAGGAACTAATATTATTTTGCCTTGTCTATGTTGTGGATCAAAGAACCAATGATAGCCATGGCATCTATTATCTTTTTATTAACCTGTGGTATGTGTTAAAATTGAATGTGAGCAATCTACTACTTGAGAGTGTCCATCATGGCCTTGTATGGTACCAACTTATCATCTTTGGTCTAGAATTGGTTTGTAACCTAATTGATAATTTACTGAGAATCACTATAAAATAAGAAATGATAGATTTTCCATTATACTACTTGATGAATCCCTATAATGAGTGCTTCATATTCATCTATGTTATTAGCATAATGAAAACTAATATGAAATGATATGGGAATATTATCCCCCTATGGTGTGATAAATAATAGGCCTACTCTTGATCCATGAGATATGAATGACCCATCAAAATATAGCTTCCAGTGTTACTCCTCAGGAGGTGTTTCTATGTTGGTCATGATGGATTCATCTAGGAATATAAAAGTGAGTTTTTCAATATATGAAAGGGGAGCTTCAATAAGCTAATGTGTAAGTACTTATACCTTGATGGGTTTTTTATTGACATTCTCAATTTCAAACTCACTCAAAAGCATAATCCACTTAGGCATGTGGCCCTGTAAATCTATTTTTGAGAGTAGATATTTGAGTGGATATACTTTGGAAATTATGGTCTTGTTATGAAGCATATAATGATGTAGCTTTTGGGTTATAAAGACCATAGCTAAACAAGATTTTCTTATTGGTGTATAGTTATGTTCATATGCTACCAATGTATATATTATATATTACACAACATGATGTTTCTAATTTTCATCATGCTAAGATAAAAGTACACCCAATGCATTATTAGTAGTAGATAGATATAGTATAAATGGCCTCCATAGCATTGGTTGTAAAAAAACATGTGGGTTAGTTAAATATTCTTTCAGGTGATCAAAGGCTTTTTGACATTCTCCATCCCAAATAAATGTAATACATTTCTTCAATAAATGAGTGAATCGATGGAATTTATTGTCCAATTATGAAATAAAGCATTTGATATACTAATTTTTTTCCTACAAACTATAGAGTTGGTTCAAAATGTAAGGTGGTAACATATTAATAATGGCTTGTACCTTGGTAGGATCAACTTATTTCCTTAGCAAGAGATAATAAAGCCTAACTATTATCCTAAATTGACACTGAAGACACACTTCTTGGGATTAAGTAAAACCTTTTACTCATGAATATTTTCAAATATACTTCATAGTATGGTTGGATGATCTACATAGGTATTACATTTACCCAATATGTCATTGACATAGTATTCGATAATATGATGCATTATATCATGAAATATAATGATCATGGTCCTTTGATATGTGGCCCCAACATTCTTTAGGTTGAACAACATAACTTGATAGAAAAATGTTCCCCAAGGAGTGGAGAATTTTATTTTGTGTTATTCTTTTGGCATAATCTTGATCTGATTATATCTTGAAAATCTATCCATAAGGGAAAGCATCTCATACCTAGCTATGGATTCAACTATCATGTCAATATTTGAGAGAGGAAAGTCATCCTTCAGGTAGGCCTTATTAATGTCTCTAAAATTAGTGTATATTATGATCCCTTTTAGCTTTTTATTGACAGGCACAATGTTTGAGATCCACTCTGAATTGTTGATCGGTATAATGTATCTCACTTCCAAGAATTTTTCCAACTCTTTCTTAATGAACACAACAATATGATAATTAATTTTACATAGTTTCTAATAATGGGTTTAACATTATTATGCACAACAAGATGATGTAAAACCAAGGTGGGGTCCAGAGCTAGCATGTCCAAATAGGCCCATGTAAAGATGTCAACAAATTCCTTCAAAAGGCCTATAAAAACTTCACATTCCTCATTAGTGAGGGACATACCTAATTTGATCCACTTCAAGTCATATGGAGTCCCAATGTTGACTTCTATAGTATCTTATAATAGGATATTCTATCCATATTATAGAATAGTTGGTAAAGATGTGAATTGGCCTGCAATGGCAAAGTCCTCTAGCTAGATTAGTTCTTCAAGCTCTCCCAAATAAGATGAATATGAATCATCTAATGATAAAAATGGCCATGTAATAAATGTTGTAAGAAATTATTATATAATTTTATCAAATTCATGTTGTTCTTATATACAAATCTCAAAAACAAATTCATTGTTGGTGGTCTCTCAGGATTCATTCAAATAAGGGTGAACATCCCCGTCTAGTGGTGCCTAAAATAGGTTTTCAACAAAAGACTAGCCTTTTTATTTACTTTTACCTTGGTCCAAAAGTGACTCAAAGAGGTTTTCACTTTGGGACCTCAATGTTTTATTCTTTTTTTTTGGTTAAGGGTGTTCACCTACTCTTCAAAATAAGTTGTAAGATCTAGTTTGATAAATAACCCTTATTGTGGTATCCCAATGGAACATTATCTCTTAGGCCTAAAAAATCACAAAAGGCCTCATCATTCTCAAACTCATATAAAGGTAATGTGGATTATTTTAGGTCATAGTCTATAAGTTGAGGGTGATAAATAGGAAGTGGGGAATGTTAGAATATTGATGTAATGGTATAAATGGTTTATGGGTCAAATAAGTTAGTACTAGCAAGGTCTTCATATATGTTATGATTGGCCTATGCTTCACTATCAACATCATCATCACTAGTTATTGGTGTTAAAACATTAATATGATATTTGGGGTCACCCCTAAGAAGTTTAAATATAAGACCATGATTTCTTTTATATCTAATCATAAAAGTGGGATCAAGAGCACCATTCTAATTTACCCCTAGGTCTCTACCTTCATACACTTAGTTATCCAAGATCTTATTAGGGATGGTATACTTTGTAATATGGTATAAATTATCCAATTTGTCATTGTATAACCAAGAATCAAATTTGGCAAGTGGGTTTTGTTATTATCTAATAACTGGTGTGAAAATAATAGGCACTAAGATATGAAGCTTTCCTTTTCCCTTTTGTTTCCATTCCATGAAAACAAGTTTAGCTTTGGGTCTTCCATAGGCCTTAAGATTCTATGGAAGATTCGCTATGTGAAATGTTTCATGGGTAAAATACTCTCTTGGACCATTATCTAAAATGGTTAATGTTATCACCAAATTTTTCACCCTAGAGTTGGTTATTCAAGTCTACTCTAAGATTTGGGCAGCATTGGAATACCTCTAGGCCTATGGATTACCTATAGTATAGGTAGACCTATAGGTTTAAGGGTTAGCTCCCTAGATTGATCATTTATTTCTTATCACCTATACTAGCTATTTATTTTTATGAAAATGGATAGAGTAACATAGAATGTAAGCTATTCTAAAGAGGTGATACACCAAAAATATTTCCACTAGACTATTGTACCATTTCACTATGAAACATGACTTACAACACTAATCTCAAAATCTTGAATTTCTCTAACATTAGTATTTCAAACATGGAGGCGATATGCATGGGACTAAGAAAATTGAGTGAACTAGAGGTTAGATTGTAGACATTAAGGCTAATTTTTCACTTAAAGATAGTCAAACACACTAGCTACACTTCATGTGACTTTTATATTGAGAACTAATTTTACCAAACATGAAAGGATAAAGAGAAGGCAATGATAGATACTTATCACTAGAAAATTCAATATGCATCACTTCACACACTTAGACAAGAAAGTCAAGAACTCAAAATTAGATTACAATTATTATTTTAAAGGCAAAATACAACATCAAACTAGTAGGGCTTCACCATACCAAGTGTGGAATCCCCTACCAAAGCCAAAATCGCTTGCATTTATAGAGTATGTGAGGAGAGAAAGAAGAAGAGAAGTTAAAAAGTCACAAAGACAAGTGTCAAATCATGGAAACTAGTTACATTTTAGGATAATGGAGTGTGAAAAGAGGCCTAGAAGTCTTCTTGGAAAAATGTCCATTTGAAGCATGACAACTCTCTAAAACTAGCATAGGGTTCTTCAAATAGCCTTCTTAAAAACTACCTTCATGATGGGGCATCTCTTGACTACTCAAAAACAAACTAGGGAGAGTTGACACATGTGCACCATCTTAAGGGGTTTGGAAACATGCCATGATAGTCATTAAAAGCATCCATAATTTATAGCCATCTCCATGACACGTGTACTCACCATCTGTAGTCATTCATTGGTATTATAGGCCTCATTCTTCACATTTATCATCCAAGAAGCTTTTATTTACATAAAAATAATCCATGGAAGAGGTGTTAGGACACTTTTATAGAGTATATTTTCCTTCCACTCCATCAAGAAGACCTTAAAAGGTCCCAAAAATAGACTTATCATTCTCTCACTAGGTAGCTACTCCTCATTTTCACTATCTGTTTAGAACTACCTGAGATGAATGAGTTATCATAAGTGTTCTATGCCCATTTATGATTATAAATATACATGGGGAGTTATAAAAAGTCCCACTTGACCTCCCCAAATGATTCTCACTCTTCAAATCTCTTTTGTACTTATAGAACAATCTAATCCTTGAAAAAAACCCTATATTAGACTTGTTTGTATAAGTAGGGTACATAACAATCTAATGTTATGGATTTTGAGAGATTAATCCACAATTCCAAAACTGTTTCTAGGCCATAATATACCTCTTGGATGCATTTTCTTTCATGTTTTATCCATCGGGTCAAAACTAGGGTTTTAGGAGGGTTTAGAAGGTTTTTATTCTTAGCAATGGTTCATAAAACTATACATTGAAATTACCAAAAAATTCCACTAAATTTGAGCTCAAGACCTTCCTAAAATATCCCCAAATCCTTGGCTCACCATATAATTAATCTGTATAGATGTGAGTTTTTAAAGATGGTCTCTCAACCTTTAGAGTACATTTTAAGTACCCCTGAGGTGATTTTAGGCCAAAAATGACATCTCTATGAAATCCAATACAAACCAATGGTTTTAAATCATTATAAAATCTCTCTTGAAGGTCATCCAATGTATTAGACAGTTCATATGGTCATAGAAATAAAACTATACCCTTGAAGGTCTTATGTCTAGTTCTAGGTCTAATAGTTTTGGTTGTGCTTGATCACCTAAGACCACCTCTGAGTGGTCTCTTAGGGCTATATGGCCTCCTATATACTTATCCATAATAAAATCAACCTCAATAATCATCATTCAATGCATTCCCTCTTGTCACCCCTTTCTCTCATTCACATGCTAAACATGCAGTTTAGACTCTCTAGGAGTGCTCTCTATATGATACAAAATAGAGGGAATATCCCCTATTTTTCTTGACAAAGTGATACTATGGGAGGATGAATTAGGTCTTAAATACCATATTTTAAAGTTTCATAGATACAATACTCCTTTAGAGTCCTTAAGATCATAATTCTTCAAGATGGATTTATCAAGTTGATGATCGTGAAGGGTTTTTGAGCTGACTGTGGGTTGAGATTTGAAACCCTCTTTGACCTATCTCTTATCTCTAAGAATAATTTGAGGTTTATATCACCATTTTTATAATGTTCATCAACATTGCCAACCATCTATATTTATGCCACATTTCTAAGCTTACATGTCCCATTTTCTATAACCATTCTATAGACCAGACTGTAGGTACCTATTTGGTTAGAGATTGGAGGTTTCCTATAGGTGAAGGTATATGATTTAGCCCTATTTTATATGCCTAGGTATTTCTTGAAGTCCTCAAGATAATATGATAGTTTTTTGGACTCATTCACATAATGACATAGGGGTTTTTCTCATTGTTATTTTATTGACACTATCCTGAGTTAGTTTGTCTATTGTAGTAGATTATAACAACCATTTAGGAGATTTCAAGACTAATGTAGGTGATCATCTATGTATGATCATTTTGTTTCAAATCCTCAAATTTATCCTTCAGTCACTATTTTCATCTATCATTAAATAAGGTAACTTTTTCTATAGGCCATACTTTATTATACCATGTTGCATCATAAGATCATTTAGGTTTCAAGAGTATTGTAGATTACACTAAAAGTCTACGGTCAAACTTTGCTTGATTTTGAAACTTATTTACATAGTAATTCTCATGACCAAACAACCAATTTATTTATCAAGGCACTACCCCTATGCTTGGCTAAATGATGAAAACAACTAGATTGTTCAGAACTCAAGCTACTCTACCATGAGATGGCATTGAATATAGACAAAACCCTAATTTAGAGAAATTAATGTAATTTTTCCCCAAATGTAACTTTTGTCATGTCCCCTTTTTTGTGGACATTGACAGACTTGATGATTAGCCTATTATACGACCTTCGTAGGCTAATAGGATGGATAGAGGGTCATAATGGAGCTTGGATTGACTTTGATTCACAGAATTTCTACATTTGGTTTTCATTCAGGTTATTTCAGATGCATTGGGCCTGAGCTCCTACTTTTTAGGGATATTTGATATGCAGTGGAGCACCTTTATTTTGGTATGGTCATGTGCGGAATCACTCCCTGATTCACCTGCTTCGATCGGTTTGAGGATCTGACATATATTGAGGGAGATATTAATATTTGATTGATTTAATCAAATATTAATTATTTGGTCTCATTAATAATTAATTAATTAATTATTAATTATTTGGTCTAATTTTAAATTAGAAACCCTAATGCTAATTTAAGAAAACCCTAATTAGGGCAAGCATATCTTTTGAGGGTATAAGGGTTTCACATGGAGGCCATTATTGATTATGTATGAATTGATATTGATTTTGAGAATTTCTTCTGTGAAGACTGAGCCAAGGGTTCCAGGATTCTATTGCAGTGGAGAACGTTCCCTCTTCATTGTGTGTGATTTAGAGGCTGTGAGATATCAGCTGATTTATTGCCAAATTGAGAGATAGCTTCATCCAGAAGTTATCACAGAGATACAGATCTGAGAGATAGCTTCATCCAGAAGTTATCACAGAATTCCAGGGTTGAGAGATAACTTCACTCAGAAGTTATCATAGTATTACAGGTATTTATTTTATTAGTTTTGATTCAATAAATTATACAGATAGAAATATTCTGTATTAGAATAGTATATCTTCAGATCAGGGTGTTCAGCAATCAGGGGTTAAGAACAGACAGGGTGGCGGCCGTACTAAATCTGTACAGGTCCGTTCAGATCAGCTCAGGCACCAGCCTCGGCAGACAGAGGGCTACAGTGACCGACATCGGTCGACTGAAGACCGACATCAGCAAAAAGCTGACCGATAGGGACCGATGTCGGTGATATATCGACCGATGACAGCATCTGTGTGTCGACACAGGAAGGTTGAGACCTTCCAGAATCCAGTTTTCACTTCCAGTTTTGCTAAGCCAGAGTTTTTAAGACTGTATTTCATTCTTATATGCATAAGGAAGGACTGCAATTGTAATAGTTTAGAAGGACAAGTGATAAGATCTGTGATTTACTATTGAAAAAAACTATATTATTGTTATCATTCTGAATTTATTCAACAGAGATTATATCTTGGTTTAGATTTTTTGTGTTGCTATATTTCCTGTTTGAAGGGGATATTACAGTGGTATCAGAGCTAATGTCTTGCCATCCTGTTGGGTAGTTGGGTAGATTGAATCAGCAAAGTATCATGATGCCTTCATATACTCAGAAACAGTGGGACAATGATATGAAGAAGCTGGAACACAGTTTGAAGCAGTTGGATGAAACCCAGAGGAGGATGAAGGAAATTCTTTCATATCCTACATCCAAAAACAAAACCGCAAGGTATAAGACATCGAATGATGAGTGGGACTTATTACCTCCTCATGTTCAAGAGAGGATGACCTTTGATCGTTTTGTCAAGCTGAGGAGAGAGCACTACAAATCACTTAGACGAGAGAGCAACATGTCCCATAATTATTATGATTATGAGATAGGATATAGGAAGATGATGATGAGTTAGATGCTTGCACTCAGAGTGTACAGGTGGGCTCAGATGTTAGTGCACTGAGTGTTGATGGCCTCTCAGATATGGCAGAGATTGTAGAAGAGTCCCAGGATCCTATTATTGCAGATGACACTCAGGAGAATGCAGTGGACAGTTTTGAGGACTTAGTTTCACCGGTTGTTTCTCTCCGTATGGAAGAGTTAGACAGTGATGCTACAGTTGTTGATACTCCATTTGTTGATATGAGCTTTGGCGTTGATTCACAAAGTATGGATGGTAGTATTATAGAAGTCAATGATTATGAGTCTACTCTTTTGGGCCATGCATCAGAGGAGGATTGTAGGAGACAATCTAGCCAGTGCCACCGTGTGTCTAGTCAGCTGAGAGTTAGTGAGCGAGACATTGCTACCGCTTGCAAGCATTTCGATGCTGCTCATCAGTTGTTAGCAGTTTATGGATGGGGTTCTCGTACTAGCATCGAGCAAGGAGGCAGTTATTTATCCTTGACAGAGATCCACTCTTTATGGGAGGCTATCCAGATTCTGAGACAGGACTATATGCAGTTGGTCACCGATAGAGATTATCTTATAGAGTGGGGCGGCACAGTGTATGATGCATTATTGGCTAAGGAAGATAAGGTGAGTGAGCTTACTCAGCAGCTTGAGGTGACTTCTAAGATTCTTGAGAATACGTAGTTGGCTTTTGAGGAGTCACAGTTTCATTTAGCTGAGGTGACTACAGAGTTGGAGCATTTGCGGTCTTCACCAGTACCAGGCCCAGTCCATTTATATATTGAGATGGTTGATGGTGAGTACATTCCTACAGGGGTTGCTGAGGAGCATGTTATTGACGCTGACACACATGTTCAAGATTTGGGAGTACCTGATTCTGATGAGTTGGAGATACCAGTGGAGTCGAGTCTCCAGATTGATTCTTCTCACGCATATGACAGTGTGGTACTGTCTGTTGTGCCACCTTTACAGAGGCATCAGTTATGGGATGGATTAACACCATCTTTTATAGATGGAACTTGTAGTTGCCAATTACACAGCCTACAATATCGACACATCCAGGGCAGTTGTGATTTCAGAGATTGGTTGATTTGTGTTCGCCAATTTGATTATGGGTTCCTCTTTGTTTTACTTCTGATGATATTGCAGGTACTCACATTGATTCACAGTAGTGCAGGGCATAACTACATTTGGGATCCAGGAGGATTGAGTGGTTCATTGTTCTGAGATTGCTTGGAGACAAGCAATTTCAGGAGGGGCGGATTGTCATGTCCCCTTTTTCGTGGACATTGACAGACTTGATGATTAGCCTATTATACGACCTTCGTAGGCTAATAGGATGGATAGAGGGTCATAATGGAGCTTGGATTGACTTTGATTTACATAATTTCTACATTTGGTTTTCATTTAGGTTATTTCAGATGCATTGGGCCTGAGCTCCTACTTTTTAGGGATATTTGATATGCAGTGGAGCACCTTTATTTTGGTATGGTCATGTGCGGAATCACTCCCTGATTCACCTGCTTCGATCGGTTTGAGGATCTGACATATATTGAGGGAGATATTAATATTTGATTGATTTAATCAAATATTAATTATTTGGTCTCATTAATAATTAATTAATTAATTATTAATTATTTGGTCTAATTTTAAATTAGAAACCCTAATGTTAATTTAAGAAAACCCTAATTAGGGCAAGCATATCTTTTGAGGGTATAAGGGTTTCACATGGAGGCCATTATTGATTATGTATGAATTGATATTGATTTTGAGAATTTCTTCTGTGAAGACTGAGCCAAGGGTTCCAGGATTCTATTGCAGTGGAGAACGTTCCCTCTTCATTGTGTGCGATTTAGAGGCTATGAGATATCAGCTGATTTATTGCCAAATTGAGAGATAGCTTCATCCAGAAGTTATCACAGAGATACAGATCTGAGAGATAGCTTCATCCAAAAGTTATCATAGAATTCCAGGGTTGAGAGATAACTTCACTCAGAAGTTATCACAGTATTATAGGTATTTATTTTATTAGTTTTGATTCAATAAATTATACAGATAGAAATATTCTATATTAGAATAGTATATCTTCAGATCAGGGTGTTCAGCAATCAGGGGTTAAGAATAGACAGGGTGGCGGCCGTACTAAATCCGTACAGGTCCGTTCAGATCAGCTTAGGCACTGACCTCGGCAGACAGAGGGCTACAGTGACCGACATCGGTCGACTGAAGACCGACGTCGACAAAAAGCCAACCGACAGGGACTGATGTCGGTGATATATTGACCGACGACAACGTCTGTGTGTCGACACAGGAAGGCCGAGACCTTCCAGAATCCAGTTTTCACTTCCAATTTTACTAAGCCAGAGTTTTTAAGACTGTATTTCATTCTTATATGCATAAGGAAGGACTGCAATTGTAATAGTTTAGAAGGACAAGTGATAAGATCTGTGATTTACTATTGAAAAAAACTATATTATTGTTATCATTCTGAATTTATTCAACAGAGATTATATCTTGGTTCAGATTTTTTGTGTTGCTATATTTCCTGTTTGAAGGGGATATTACAACTTTCCAAAATTGTGATCAATGCCTCAAGTCTGTATTCTATTTTATGACCTTACCATTTTCACAATGAATCTTTCAATTCCCTTAGACTTGATGAAGGTCTCAAACAAGTTCAAACACTTATATTCTAACATTCTCATACCTCTGTGGATCACCTATAGGTGAACATCAGATTCAAGTCTGTATGTCAAACCAAAATATTGTCAACATTGGGTCTTTTCATGATTCAACTAGGTTGATGATGAAACATGACATCATATGGATGTTCAAAGGTTCAAAACATCAATCAAACCTTTGTCCAAGTATTCTCATATTGTCATGTAAGTGGATGTTGTAGGGCTTCTTGACTGTACCATGTTTTTGACTATGTACATATTGAATTGATTATCATAAACAATATCATAACCTTTATAATGGATCAATCTCATTGCCTTCACCTTGAGAGACTTCTTAAAACTTTGAAAAATCCTTTATTCTTCAACATGACTGGTCAAATCTTCTTTTCACTTGATTGTAGTTGAAAATCACAAGAGAAACTAATTATATGTGTATGTGTTAGACCTTTTACCTCATGTAGAAAATTATTTAGAAAACACATTTAGAAGGACAATTGATCATCATGATTAGAGATGTTGAGGATAACATATTACCCTTGTTCTAAATACCAATTCAAGAGGAAGAAAATCTTCTACTATGAAAAGATGTATGCATACTAGCAATGGAGTCTTTTCATTAACAAAGGAGATGGTATGTTTACTTCTTGACCTCCACATGTGAAAACCGAACAAATAACCTTATGAAAATAAAGTTCATGACCTTCCATGACATGTAAAATAATTTTTTTTCAAGGACCAATCTAAATAGAAGGGAAATTTGAAGGCCATAGGGATGTGTAGGTAGAAAAAAGGATCAAACCTTCTTAACAATGGTTCATAGAGCAAAAAAAACTAATTCTATTAATATTTCCATGGATTTGAATTAGATAAAGATTAATATCACCCAACAAGTGCACTTGATCCAACTCACTTCCTCATGTTTGTACCATGGAAAGATCGGTTGACCTTTTTTGCTTATCTAGAAGAGTGATAGGAACCTTGGAAGAGTTTTTGACATTTTTGATCTTGTCAAAGTTTCCCAAGCATGGGAATGGAATTAGGGGACCTGAAGGGTCACTAGTAGCTCTACCACATCTATCAGGATTATCCTATAGTCTATAAGGTGCCCAAACTCTCCATTTTTATATTTAAACTTCTTTATGTACATTGAACCCTATAGTTTGTTATCTCAAAATAGTCTCTCTGACATCTAACACATGGATGTTAAAGTATGCTTGGATACCTTTTTTCCATATAAAACTCATACAAGATCATTTAATGACTTAAAAGTGACCTGATATGACATAAAATGACACTAAGGACTAATGATAAAACTAAAACACATTATATGACCAAATTTAAGACCATGGAAGATATTTCAAACCCTAGGGGACCCAATGACAAGATTGAAATACATAGGGGGTTGAACTAATTTGACTTGTGGTCAAATTAGTCAATATTAAAATGATTAGACATTTTAATAAGATTTGTATGTGAAGACGAGGCAAGGTTATCAAGGTCTATATAATTGGCCTATGGTATTTCAACAAGTATCTCTTTGTTTTTGTCTTTCTTTGGCAGTGGGTCTAGACCAAAATAGTAATTTTAATTTCATATTCTACCTCTAAATGTTTGCAATGTTATATGGCTATAAATCCCCATGGATAGTTAACTCCATCCCTAAGTGAGGAAACTTGATACACTAGTGTAATGTTGAAGGGATTGCACAAATTTCATGTATCCATGGCCTACCCAAAAGCAAATTGCATGATAAATCTAGGTATAGCACATAGAAAAGTGTATTGTGGGTCAAAGGCCCAAAGATCACTAATAAAATTATGGTTCCTTGTAATTTATACTCTTAATTATCATAATCCTTGATAGCACATCTCTGGTTAAAGGTTAGTTATTGTATATCCAAGATGCTTGATTAGCTTCAAAGATAAAATATTCAAGCTCAATCCATTATCTATGAGGACATGTATAAATTTGTGCCACATGATGAAAAATTAAATGTATCATGGGTTTTTATGGAGAGGGATGAGGGATGACATATCACATTGATTGAAGATCAAATATTGGCTTGAGGATAGGTGTCCAACCAAAGCTTGAAATTTGTCTACTATAAATTCATTTGGAACTTGGGATTAACCTATGAGTTTTGTAAGGATATTCTTGTAGATGGTAGACATATGTAATAAATATAAAATAGAGATTTGTGTGGGTGTATTTTGGATTTGTTCAACAATTTCATACATCTTTTTCTTAATAGTGGTAATTGGTTTACTCCTAATTGACATAGTGGGTTGGATCAACTCATTGGTAAGGGGTTGTAGGCCTAGGATGGTGTTTTTAGACCATCAAGTTGTGATTGCATAATTAAGATTGGATACAAGAATATCATAAATAAAAAGTGATGGAGATGGATTGGATAGGATAATTATTGATTTTTGGTGTGTTTGGATATGATCACAGGGAAATGAAGAGTTATCAACATAGTGTCCTAAAATGGTAATCTTTAGTTTTTATTGTTCTTGAATGTGGTCACACATCAAATATGGATTACTAACATTGGTAGGTTGATTGGAATTGTTAGATAATGGTCCTAGTTTTTTGTCACTTGGTCTAGAATTGATGGTAATGGTAGATACATGACCACCTATAATATAGCCTATAACTATATTGTAGTCATGTGTAAATACATGGTAAGTCTATTGGTTGTTGGGATCATTTTGGCCTTGGTTCCTTCCATTTTATGGTTGACATTATTGTTTATATTATTGTTTTTGTCTTTATTATGGTTATTGTATTTATTATTACTGTTATTGATTGGCATTATTATGTTGTGGAAAAACATTTTGGTAGATACCCATGTTTTGTTTAGAAGTAGATGCTCTATTGTCTAATTGGATCTCTCCATTTTCCAACATATTTTTAATGAGGTGCTTCAGTTGCACACAATGATGTATAGAATTTTCATGAACATAATGATATTAAAATAATTCATGTTCTTTGTACTAATATAGATAAGATATAGACCCTCAGAAAAGTCTTTTGGAATTGGCCAACTAATCATATTAGCCATGGCTAGTTTGTAAAACACTACTTTAATAGGTTCACCAAGGTGACTAAAGACTCTAGGTGTGGGTCTTCTTCTTGGAGGAGGATTTTTCAAAGGTGATGGATATATAATTTAAGGATCTCACTTGGGTTGAGGCATAAATTGTCCTTGCTAGATAGCCTGCATTTATGGAATAAGATGCATTTGTAGCATAGGCCGAGTAGATAGTATTTACACCATTTTAACATGATGTAACTCAAAAAATCCATTACATAAAGCATAATTATTTTAGTTATATGGCTTAGGTTTGTCATAAAAATTAGCTTGAGTAGGTACAGGTGCCTACACTTGGACTGGGCTAGGATTTTGACTTGGGCTTGAGTTTAGGTTTTGGCTCTAATTTTAGTTTGAAGAAGACAACTTGATAATCCCTTTGATAATAAGGACCTTTTTAAATCTATATGACTTTTTTAATGATCTCCTTGACTATGTGAGAATAATGAAGATCTAAGTGATAAAATATTTTGTTATGCATATTTTAGGTAAACATAACTACCAATCATTTATCTAGTATATTATGGGTGAAATGACTAGCAAGTACTCTCCATATCTGTGAGTAGCTCAAAATGCTCTCACCAAATTTATGATTGGCCTGACTAATATCCACTACTAAAATCTTGTGATCAATATTATAGGAGAAATGTTACACAAACTTATCTAACAGATCATCAAAATTAGATACTTAATTCTCTTAAAACTTAATAAGCCACTCCAATACCTATCTAGCTAGACTTCAAGTAAAAATAAGAAGTAAGTAGATGTCATTATAGGATACTAGCTAGAATGTGAAAAAAACTCTTTTAAATGCTTTATAGGGTCTCCTTTACCCTTATACTTGTTAAATTTTGGTGGCTAATAACCTAGAAGAAATGGTATATGAAGATAATCCATGTTAAATGGGTATGAACATACATCATCTAATTTGAACTTCTTGGTCTACTTTATTATTTGAATGGATGTAATTTCATCCTTCATCTATTGCAATTCTTGAGACAAAAAACTTGATGGCATATTTTATTGTGGTTGTGGTTGGGTAGTCTAAGGTGGATTACCTTGACTAGGGTGTAATGGAGGTATGGTGTATTGTGGAATGTTAGTTTAGTGGACCAATCTACTAGGAATATGCATCCACACATTGGGATTAGGCTACTAATATTGCATGCATTATTGGTAAATATTTTGGTTTGGATTTAGAATATGGCCTTAGGTCTGAGAGAACTGTGGTTGTGATGGATGTACATGAATTTTAGGAAGGTATTGTGTTTACTAAGTTTTAGTAGGGACTTGCTTCCAACTAGTCAAACCTAACTAAATAATGGTATTTGTTGTTGACCAAGTCCCTATCTTTGAATATGTGGTACATGCTAAGTAAAAGGAAAATGTTTCCTAATAGTTATTTGTTTGACTTTGGCACCTCTTTGTTAAACAAACACTTATTTTGAAAGAGATGTTTGTTAGGTGTTTGGAATTTTTATTTGACCAATATAAATAATTTGTTGATTAAATAATGTCTAAAATTATTGAGGTACATTGGTCTATGACTATTGAGGTATATTCATCACTACTTGTTGAGTTAGAACATTTGTTACACCCTATTGAGGTGGCATAGTGTTATACCTCTGTAGACATGGTAAATTGGTGGGTGAATATGGTTTCATAATATTAGTTACCACCTATTGAGGAGGGATGAAATTAAATGCTTATTGAGGTTAAAACATTAGTTGGTGCCTTGTTACTTATCCCTTGTTATTGCATTCTTAAAGAAGTAGCTAGTTGAGAAGTGGGAGTAACCTATTTTGGTTGGGAACTAGAAATTATTACCCCTAATATTGTGAACCACTTTTGGTATTTTCTATAGGAACTTATTTTTGTGGATTATTTGGTGCTTCATTTACCCTATGTTGGCCTGAATTGGAAGACACTTGATGTTATCCACTGTATTTGACACATGGTCTTGAGTAGAGGCCACAATCACTTCCTCTATGAGTGAGACATTAAACATATATCTAACTAAATTACTTTGGGAAAATGTGTCCATAACCACATTGGCATGAATTAACAAATCAATTGGCACTATTATTCAAGGAGTTAGTCCTATGAGTGGATATTTTGATATGGCCATAACATTGAAATTTCATTCTAGATTAAGATAAGTTTGATATGATTGTTGTATTTATATGAATTGGTTCTCCATGGGGCCCTCTCATTTTGAAATTATATTCATATCTTGGTGTGACATAGGCATGAGCACTTAAGGGTAACTATTAAAGGCCTATTCAATAGTTTGAGTATAAGGTACATTTCTAGGCACTCTAACTAGACTAGTAGATTTTCATGGGGAAAGTCTTTTAAAAACTTGGCCCCTACCTCTATAGCTCTAACTAAAACCTTATCCTTATTTTAAAGTAAGTTAAAATCAAATAATTATTGGTAATAAGTCAATGGCATGGTAATGTATTACGATTATTATTGAACTTGTTCAATAAAAGATCGCACACTAGTAAGGTATTGATATGTGTGTTCTTGGTCCTAACCTAGATAAGGATGTGTATTAACCAGGTAGTGTGCTAATATATATTGGCCTTATTTTTCATATTAAGTAGTGTAAGGAGGATATCGATCCATATCAAAAATACATCATCACCATATGGATCTTGAATAAAGGTATCATTTGTGACTACATTTTTGTAACCTAGATTGTACATGTTTATATTATGTGTCTATAAAGTCATATCTAAATCCAATACTAATGTCTAATGAATAAAAAGGTCTATATTTCACAAAAATATTGAAACGTGGTCTAAAATAATGGGTCAATGCTTGGTATGTCTAGAAAATTAGTCTAAATGGAAAAATTGGTCTGTTATTATAGTGGTCTAGACTTGGCCTAGGAATTGAGTTCTTCAAAACCATCAATGATAAGATTGGTATAAAATGTCTCCAAGGTCTACTGTCTCACACACAAATGTTCAAGTGAATGACAACTTTGAATCCTAGTTTTTTTCAAAGTGTTTCAAATGAAAAATAATATAGGTCTAAAATGAAAATGGTGCCAAGTATTTGAGAAAAAGGCAAAAATATAGACTCAAAATATATGAATTTATTTTTAAAACTAAGGTAAATTTTAGGTCTTTGGAAACAAGTCACAAAGCTAGAGTTTGAAAATAAACTAGGTCTAAAAACTAAAAGGCAAATGCTAGGGCTTTGGAAAAAAGGCATAAATCTAGATTTAAAAAAAAAGGTTTGAAAATTGAAAGGAAAATGATATTTATTTGGAAATAAGGAACAAATTTAAACTTAAAAACAAACTAGGTCTAGTAAACTAAAAGGAAAATGCTAGGTATTTAGAAACAAGACACAAAGCTACACATAAAAACAAACTAGGTCTAATAAAAACTTTCAATTTAATCTAATCTCTAAGGTAAATAGTTTGAAACACTTGGAATCAATCTAGGTACATGGATTAAAAAACAAACTTTACCATGGTATAAGACATTCACTCTAGGCACATGCCTAAACCTAATTGGGAAAATCAATCTCAAGTAAGCAAAAATAAGAATGATAAGTAAAACATTCAAGCTCAAGTGATAAGAAAGGCTCAAATGTAAACTAATAATGCTTAAGGTTGTACATTAAAAGATATTTTCAACCTTATTTAAAGTCATAAATTTATATGAGGCACATAAAAAATATACCACTTCCTAGATCTAGGCAAAGGTGTTAGCATAGGTTCCTGGATCACCAAAACTTGCTAATTACGAGGATAGGTAACTAAAATATTGATAATAACATATTAAATGACATTTTATATACCTATTCAAGGTTTATACAGATAAATATCAAGTTTTTATCATGATTTAAGGCTATATCATAGATATTATTGGTTACAGGAACATAAATACACATAAATAGAACTCAAAATTGACAAATACAGAACATGGAATATTTCTTAGTGTGACTAAATACATTTAGATTTTATGTTATTCATATAATAAACATGGGAAAATTTAAGAAAATAATGGAGGAATTATTCCTATATTTATCAAAATACTTCATTACATAATATCATAGAGATTAAATTGCAAACTCTTACATTACAAACTCAATGAATAAGTACTACATTAATCTCATCACAAAGCAATTACAATAATAATAATTACACTAACAATCAACTCTTTTTTATATATATGCATCCATGATATATCTCAAATACATTATGGTTATAACCTATTATCTATTATAGGTATCTAGGTGTGCCAAGTCACTTGTAACTTCCTCTATTTGTTACTAACTCAAAACAGACCAACTGCATTCTAATCTGACTAACTATTTAACAATATTATATGGTTGGAAATGGAAATTGTTATTATGTACAAAAGATATTTTGAAAAAGTTAAATAGTAATATATTTGAATATATGACATACATATTTGAATATTTTCCCACTAACACTTTCCCAAACATAAATTGTTGTCATGTCTTGAGATAACATCATAACAATACAAAATAGTGATAAAATATAGGAGGACTTACATGAGTCATAGATCACCCAGGGCATCATTTAATGATTTTCACCCTATGCTCACTATGTATCTACCCTCATGGTTTTTTAACTAAGTAGTTCCCTATGACTTACTATATAGCCATCTAAGAATAAAGATTTAGTAGCAAAATGTCAAAATTTTGATACCTATGCACTATTTAGGAAGTGTGAAGAGTTGGGTCCAACTAGCTAGGCATCAAAGAAAAATGTAGTGGTAGAACCTTGAATTTTTGTAGTTGGGATTGCAATTCAATAGGCATAATGAACTAATGGGTATTGAGCATAGGCATAATTATAGGATCAAAAGCTGAAAAGTCAACTTTATATGATTACCAATCCAATAGAATCTCTTGAATGAGATGAAGTAATGCTCATAGTTAGCCTTGGGAAAGAATTAAAGATTGGGGGTCTTCATCTTTAGTTGTGGGAAAAGTAGTTTAGGAAGTAAGAGTCCACTGAGAAATATCTTGATGGATATCTATGAGCTTGTTAGCATACCTTTACACTTGAATATGAATAAAATTATTATAATGGATGTCAATTTTCCATCACTATAAATTCACTATCATGGTGTCCTTATCAAAATAAGAGGCCTAAAATGTGATATCCAAGTCATCTATAAAAGTGTTCAGGTTGAGGATTGTTGCTTTAGCCCTAGTAGCTTCTATGAATGATGGTTGTCTGTTACCCCAAATGCTATCAAGATCTTGATTCTAGTCCAATAAGCATTGAGTTACCTATGTGGCCTAAAAATATGCAACATGAATAGACTTTTGATATTCATCTAGTAACTCCAAAAAGAGTTTGGTATCAACTTTGATTCCCAGACCTTGGGTATGCAAACTCTGTAGCTATTGAATGTGTTAGAAATCATGGGTTAACTATGTAAGGAATAATGGGAGTTTTTGCATAAAATATAGACTCTCCACATCCAATATTTATTACACTAGAATGGGGCATCTATATTTAATGAGTTAACAATCCTAATGCAGGTTGGTACATAGACTTGTGTTATTTGATGTCAATTGGGTAATGTTTTTCACTAATGATGTTGATTTATGTGTGATGCTCTCTTGAAAAGTAGTTGTGCCTTCCAACTACAAAGCTAAAGGTAATTGAGAAACATATAATCATGCTTCTATTGTGGGCATGTGAAGATCCAAAGTAGAGATGGACACCATTGGAAGTGTCTACTACAAAGGTGAAATTGGAATGGGAAATGTTTTGTGGTAGGAGGAGGTTCGTGGAAGGTCCCATGACCAAAGATTTTGGGTGTGGGGTGGTACCACTGATCCATTATTAGAAAAATAATGTTCAATCTTGGGGGGTTTGGCCTTGGGTGACATAGCCATTTATTTTAGAGCATTTCTACTTCTACTACCATTTATAGTTTCACCTCTAGTTATGGTTCCTTATTAACCTCCTTGGCCTTCTTCACTTCCTCCTCTTATTGTTTCTTCATAGTGTCCTCAACATCTCTTCAACATTGAGCATCATCCTCCACTTTAGTATTTATCACCTCTTTTGCTACCTCCACTTTAGCTTACTAGTATATCTCCTTTCTATATTCAACCCTATCTTGGGCAGCCATCATAATATTAGATTCATTTATCCTTTGTTTTAGTAGTTCCTCCCACCTACATTATTCATCTTAGGATTTGGCTACTTCCTCTTAGGATTTGGTTTCTATAGCTTGAGGCTATGTCTATTGCTCCTAAATTATGTGCTATGCTTATACTTCTTTTTATTTTTCCTCCACTTTGGATTTTTTACTTTAATTCCTAGTTCACTTTATGTTCTAAAGATCTTTATGCTTCTTCATGGGCTCTTTGTTATTCTTTAGTAGTTGGTTGGGAAACTCTAACTTCATCAAGATTAGGAGCAAGAGCCTCAAAAAGGGATGGGAAAGAGATAAGTGTTTTCACCTAAACCTCTAATTTATAAACCTATGACTTCTTAATGAGACACCTCTTTGGATTTGGAGAAGAGACTGCTAGGTAGTGCTATGCTATGGAATGAATTTGAATTGGGTCAAGATCCTACATAAGAATTTATAATCCAATAAATGTATCAATTATGTCATAATTTTTCCATGGAGGTCACAGTGTACACTTCCTATGAGTGAGGATTTCTAAAGGACTATTAACCAGAGGATCAAGTTTACTAGGGTATAAAGGAGATAGAGGTGGTGGGTCTACTTCTAGGGCCTCTTGAATCTTGTGAAATTTATCTTCTTCTATGATCATGTCCACAATGATAAAAGATGGGAAAGTGGGTAAATCCATCCATAGGTGTGATATAAATTTATTTTTCACCTTCATCATGTTCATGACTGTCTAAAATAAGTACTCTTATTCATCTTCATATAATTCTCTAACCATATCATCAATCATGATCTGATACATTTTTTACTTGTTCATTCCCAATTAATAGTATCATAGTTAGCTACAATATGTGGAACAATTAGATCATCTAACCATGTAGCTTGGCTATGAGTTATACATCAAAGAGGAGATGGGGATCATCATATTTTAGGTATTTTTTGCTTTCTAGTATCTTTGGATTATGTGATATGGGTAGAGGGAAGTAAAATAGAATATCTCAAAGTTTTAGGCTATGGAGGAATAGATTGGAGAGGTGTCACTCATGTGGTAGCCATAGTGTTCTACATGGTGATCTCTTATTTTATAATTTTAATGTCAATAAACAAAGGAAATGGTGCACTTGGGACATTGGGAATTTCATGTATGTGAATGGTAATGCCCCTAGGCAACTTTGTGACAATGATATGTTGACCCAAGTAATGTATCATGTCAAGAGGAATGCATGGGTTTGTCATAATGAGTTCGATCAATTCTTTCCACCATACTATTAATTTATCCTAATAAGTGATATACCAATGTTCCCTTATCTATACTAGGTTGGCAAATTATATAGCAAGCCAGTAATCTACATCCAAGTGTACCTCACCTTCAGGATACTTTAATTGTGTAAATACCAAGAAAAATACCAATAAATAATACTTAAAAGTGAGGTTTATAGCCTAAATAACATTTTAAATGTTTGTGGTTAGTTTAGACACTAAAAACTTTGGCCAATCAAACTCTTCATTAAGGTGGACCATGTAGTGGGCAATGCCAATTACACATTGGTTACTTATTTTAAATTTTTAGTGGTCTACCAGTACCATATAGTGATGCATTATATTAATGTGCACACTGGTTCATCTATGATTTATAAAATCTCAATTCCCATAAAGCTCCTTGCATAAACGTCACACACTTATTGTAAATAGGTGATGCCTTAGACTTATATGCTTTCATATATTGCCCTCTCACTAGTAGACTAGTCATACATGCCATCACAACCATTTTGATGTACACTATAAACTCCTTAAAAAGATAAATCTTCCTATCATTGTAGTGGTTGAGTGAAGTCTACATGATTTTTCCCAAATCACAAAATTTGGGTAACTAAATCAATCACTCAACATCAATATTGTAAAAAGGATTCAGCTATATCAATTCCATGGGTTATGCACCTTAAATTTCTTGAGGGCCAAATAGTTGTTATTTAGCCACTCAAATTAAGTCAAGTCCTTTAGGGTTTGAAAACCTAGTTTTATGTAGTGTCAATATGATGCCCATATCTTATTTTTGTGAATCATTCAGTGGCATGATCAAGTGAGATATATCAATAGTTACCATTATGTATGATTATATGATGGATTTCTTGTAAAATTTAGTTTGGCTCTTGGCTCTCTATCTGATGCACAAGTCATTGCATAAAAATTGAGCTCAATTAAAAACTTAACACAATTATGATGGTAATGAGCAAGTCATATTTATTTTATAGCTTTTAACACAAGAGCTATATATCACATCACTTTAAATATTCATTGGTGTCATTTAATTTCCACTAATGTGCTTTGACTAGGCATGATCTTGTTGAGTGTAATTGACATCAATTTATTTAGCTGACATCCACTTTGGTAATTAGTAATGATCCTGATGTGATATGGCCTCTAACCTTTTTGATTTTTTTTGACATTCCTTGATTAGAAATTAATTCATAAACTCTTTGATAAGACCTTAACCATTAATCACCTACCTTTCTATTAAGGGTCATAACTAACCATATTAATAGTTATCATACTCTAATATGATTTCACCTATCATTTCCTAGATTTAATTATTATTTCCTATCATTTCTATGTTGATTTATGACTACCAAATTGCCATTTATATTGATAAATTACTCTACAAATCCTTATCTATGATCTTTATTGACACATCTCTAATCTACACATAAAATCAAATCACTCAAAAAAAAAATAGTTGAAAGGGAAATCCTAAGCTACCCTCGATCTGTCACCTATTATTTTTGTGTTCTAATTTTTACTTCCTATAGACTTTAAGCCTGCATCGATTGACTTGGCCCAATAAGATGTTACCTTATAAATCATGCATAAATACTATACCTAGCTATGATATCTCATTTATTATGTAAGGATCCTTTCACCTAATGTTTAACTTTCTTAGAAAAGTCTTGAATATACTATCATATAAAAGAATTGGCTAGTTTAACTTAAATTATTTCATTCATAGATTTATCTCATGGCAAGCCTTTTGTCTACACTTTTGAATTTATTGTGTCTATATAGTTCTGTATCTATCTTCATCCATGTGATTGAGGTCCAATAACCTATGTGTGAGGGATTATTCATATCCCATATGCATAAACTAGGCAATTCATAGACTAGGCACAACATATGCAATGGGCATCATAGCCTCTAGCCCATACACCAACTCAAACAGTGTGAATCCTATCACACATTTTTAATGTGTGTAATAATTCCTTAGTATTTTAGGAATTCTATCTTCCCAATCATATTTCTAGACATAACAAATTTTGGTCAACATCTTATAAATTACCTTGTTCACAGCTTCTGCTTGACCATTCACTTGTGGATGATATGATGTGCTCTTGTGATGCAAAATAAAAAACTCATCTACCAAAGTTTTAACTATTTTTTTCAAAAAATGAGTGCCTTAATCACTTACCAATTTGATTGGGTATATGAAATGGGTAATGATGTTCTTGTATAGAATTTTTGTAATATCTCTAGCTCCATAGCTTGGTGTCATAGTAGCTTTAACCCATTTTGTAAAGTAGTTTGTCATAGTGATAATATACTTACCTTTGTTGAATTTGCTTAGTGGGTTGATGTGGTCTACAAAATCAATGCCCCATTACTCAAATGGATGTTGTGCAAGCATTAATTGTAAGAGAATTACATCCATCTAATTCAATTTTTCCATTATTTGATAGATGTCACACTATTATGTGACCCATTATGCATATTTAAATAGATAAGGCCACCATAATCCACTTTGTAACACCTTTCTCACAATGTCATCCCCTATGAAGTGGCTTCTTATAACCCCTTGATTTACCTCCTGAAGGATATGTGGTATTTCATGTTTTAAGAGAGTTATACATAGGACCTCCTCTTTCCCTAAATAATAGAGAGCCATTAATTATACTATAAGGGAGTGATTTTGTGATCAACTAATTCTTCTCCCTCTTTATATAATATTTTAAGAAAGGACCTCTGTTCTATAAATTATATGATATCCTATAACTATTCTAGTATCACAATAACCCAAAATAGATGGAAATCAAGTAAATCATCTAGTATTTATTTAGGTTCTTCACCATTGGTCAGGATACTCAGATGATCTGGGCCTACATTTTCATGCCCTAAATTTACATTGATGAAAAACTAGAACTCCTAAAATAAGATCAAACATATAGAAAAGCATCCTCTAAGTAGGGGGTTTTTGACTAGGTATCACAAATCTTAGTGATATATAAATAGCTCAAAGGGTGTTTCCAAGAGGTAATGTCAAAAATTCTATCATGAAAACATTATGGTCAATATTTTCCACTCAGTTGTTTTGTAATCATTTTCAATAGTAGACAAATTTCTACTTATGAAATGGATTATATGGTCCAATATTACCTCTCTTGGCTATGTGAGAACTGATCCCAATGTGATTCTTGAAGTATCTACATGGACATGAAATGGTTTACTCTAGTCATGAAATATTAACATTAACACAATCACCAATTTGTGATTGAGGTCTATGAATGTTGTTTGGTATTTAGGAGTCTAAAAAAAAATGTAATCCCTTCTATAGAAAATTATCTAATGGTATTGAAATCATAGCATATCCTTTGATAAATTTTTGATAGTACATTGTATGCCCTAAAAAGGCTTGCATTTTAGATGAAGTAGTTGGTGGTGTCATACCAACTATCACTGTGGTATTTGATCAATCGACTAATATGCCTCTAATATAAATAACCTGACCAAGTAAAACATTGAATGGTGTTAAAAATAAACTTTTTTTAAAAATTCAAAGCTATCCTTAGAGTTCTTCACCTTTATACCATCAATATTAACTTCAAAAAGTGTTTTTTAAACAAAGAGAACACTGCCCAATCATCTAGATAGACCTCTAAAAATTCATGAATAAAATCCCTAAACACAATAATGATAGCTTTGGAGAACACCATTGATGTGTTTTTCAAGACAAATGGAATTACCTTATAGGCGAATGATCCCCAATCTATTATGAAGGTATCCTTTGTCCAGTCCTCTTCTATTATAGGTATTTGATGGTAGCCACTAAACCCATCCATGAATGAATATACCTCGTAACCTATGATATAATCTAGTTCCTCATTGGTGAATGGAATTAGGAGGGGAACATTGACACAAGTATCATTTAAAATTTGATAATCATTGTAAATATTGATTTCCCTATCTTCTTTGGTTGTACTACCATAGGGCTTACCCAATTAGCTTATTCCATAGGAAAAATTATTATTGATATGAGCATCCAATCAAATTATTCCCTGACCTTCATTTTCATGTTAGATGTTAGCCTGTAAGGCCACTTTTTGATTGGCCTTACACATTATTTAATTTCAATGTGCAATTATCCAAAAGAGGGTTAAACACCTTTTACTTTTATGAATGTGGTTGGAAAGATGTTGTGATAATATCTCAGAAGCTATAACACTTATGAGATGTCAACCTATGTCCAGTAATATCCTATATGATCTAGCTTAGGTACCTCCTCCATACTAATGTTCCTAATATATTCTTTGAGAGGATCTTGGTAAATCTTGCATTCTCTCCTTCAGGGATACGTTATCATAGAGTTTTTTTTCAACCTCTCATTCTATAAAATTAATATATCTGTAGCCTATCTTCTTTTATTTGTTCTGTGACTTCCTCTGGTAGTGGTTATAGGTCCCTTTTTAGTATAAATAAATCTTGAAGATATCCATATCATCTTTGATTGTCTTGGTCATATTGCTCTTATGAGTGATCTTGAATTCAATGACATGGTTGGACTAGCTCCCTGATTCCTACTCCTGAAGTAGTGTATATAAATTTGATGTCTCTTGTAGGTCATAGAACTAGATTATCTTTTAGAGTAGAATCTATCAAAGTTGGCAAATCCTTAACTCATCCTTGGCAAACAGGAAGTCTCCATTTTATTTAGAGCTCAATGGACTATGGGATGATTTCTCTTCAAATATAAAGGTCTATATAAAATCACTTTGTATTTATGCCCAATGCTTTCATTTCCTTTCTGTGATTCTTGGTGAATGTACCATACCTTAGGAATGACCCCAAGAGTATAGATAAAATTGTGAGGCTAGTATTTCATAGTAAAGATTCCTTCTTCAATCCATAACTTCAATACACCTATAGATATGTCAGCTGATAGGAGGTTATTCTTCCTTGAAAATTAGCCACTCCTATGTCATACGTATCTTATGGTAGCTAAAACCTTATGATCAATAATTCACATGTTTGGTCCCATGTCATGTGGCCTTCTCTATGCACTTACCACCAATTCATAGCAACCCTTTTGAGTACATAATTGAGAGTACTCAACCCTCTTAATTTGTATCAAGGATATGTAGTTGAAATTTCATAAAATAGTTCACCTACATCTTTAGTTGTGAAGTACTAAGGTATCTATATTGTATATTGTATATACCATATGCATAGAGGTCATAGTTCATGGTCACCCTTGGCCCAATTCAAGGGATGTGTATCTAAATATCCACTTACTAAAGATACGCTCATCCCAAGCTAGCACACCACAAGGTGTTAGCTCTATGTAATCTTTGTTAGTGTATTTTGTGTTATAGATGAAATCAACCTCAAACTATGTTGACAACCTCATAGATATCAAATATGCTTCCTGACTTCTTCAACTGATGGTTTTGCATAGTACTTCATAGAGGTATACCAGGTAACTTTGCATATTTTATAGACCTGTGTTTGTAGACTAGGCTAGTTATAAACAAAACTATAGTCCATAGTCTCGTAAAGCATATTGCCTGCTTGCCATCTATTGTCACCTTCATCTAGCTTATTTCCTATGATTATATAGGGATAATCTAGCTCATTGGGGATGATATATGGATTCATCCATCTACTTTATTCAATGGAATAATTATGATCTTATTAGCCTAGTGTGATTTAAGTTGATTCATGACTATATTTATAGTCATCCTCCCATCATAGGCCCACTTCTTCCCAACAAGAGTAGGATAGTGAGTCTCATTAGTCTTCATGTTGATGAATTCAAATTCACCTCATAAGATTGAGATCTATGACTTTAATCTCTATGTTATTCCAATAATCTTGATGGGTTCTACATTCCCATAATATACAAGGCTTAAGTGTCATAGGACTGTAACTCAATGCTTAGGTCATCCAATGACCTCCCATGTGGATCTAAGTAATCATGTTGATTATGTTACCAAAATCAAATACATTATTTGGTATTTCGTATCCAACTACTTCGATCTCCATTCTCACTTATATATCCCATAGTTTATTGGTCTTATCATACTAGACCATCTTGTCAATCAACTATTAGTCCTTTTTGTGCACATTCTAATAGATTATACAAAAGATTCAGTATGTTCTAGGATATACCCTCATTGCGCAAGGTGCTAAGGAGCTTCATAACATTGGTTATTATTGTGACAACTCCTTCCTATCATAGGATTCACATAATTTGGCCATACATATGAGTATCCATGGTTACATTTTCTTCTTCAGTGTTCCCTTATTGTTGAAGATTATTGAGAATCTATGTAGCTTCTTATGCACTAATTTTGGAATTATTCATAATATTATCAAATGACAATATGCAACCAAAATTAATGACACAAATAAGAATGGATAGAGAAAGTAAATCATAATAGATAGATATTGCTTACCATAATTTTAACCTTCTCATAACTCCATTCCAAGACTTGAACTTTGTGTGATTAAGCTTGAAGACTTGATTGTTTAATTTCTTGAAGATGCTTGAAAATGAATTCCAAGAGGCTCTAGATGTGAATAGTGGCTTGATAAGTTCTTAAATGGATTTCTTGTGATTCACTTGCTCATGCATTCATAGATTTATTCATTAGTCTTGAACAAAGGGAGGTGGTTTTTTTTATAAGCTTATGGGGGAAGATCTATGGTCTAAATTTAAACTTTGGGTGATCCAGATCTATGGTAGAGGAATTTCCATGGAATTTTTAATTCCATGGATTCCTCTAGAATAAGAAAATTATAGAGGGAAAGGGGCTAAATTGGAGATATTTCTAGAGTTATCCAATTCTATAAATCTCCCCATAGGGTTTTATGGGTTTAGGGAAGGCTAGTGTAGGATGGTGGGTGGGTAGTTGGGATTTTATTGAATTTAAAATTGGATAGTGGGATTAGAGGGTAGGTTAGTAGGTAATGAGATTTTGTAAAGGGATAAATGATAGGATTAATTAATCTTAGTATACGCTAAAAGTGGTATAGGACTTGGGCATAGGTATGAAAATTAGGCCAAGGGTTAGTATGACTAGAAAATATGGTAATTAGACCAAATTATAAATAATTATTAAATATAGTAGGATGAGCATATTTTAATGCATACACTTCCTGAATCAAGATTTGATTGAAACTAGGATTTGGATAGTTATTAGGCTACACTTTCTTTATCTCACTATTTATAGGCATATCTAATGGAGGAAGTCCTTTCAATGTGTGTTGTTGATGTGTGATGGCATGTGCCAATGTGTTATCTCTTGGCTACACTTGGAACATGTTAACATTATACACAACTTTGTCTCTACGTTGGCTCTCTAACACTGAGAAGTCATTTGTATCATGTTGGTCTAAAGTTTTGTAGTAGGCATAGTATGATTGATACTAAGGATTATGTGGATAGTTCCATTATGCATGGTTCAATTCACCGCATAGATAAAACCTAATAGTTTGTCTCCCTCATCCTCCTTGTACACCTCTGTATCCACCTCAATAATTGCCTCATCCTTTGGTACCTTGGAAACCCCAACCACCTTGTTATTGTGGCATAAAATTGGCTATCTTTTGGGGTGCATTCCAACCCTATTTATGTTGGTAGATGTCATACCCAACATATTGGGTCTATTTTGGGTTTCGATCCCAACTATCTGACTATTCTTGGGAAATCATAGGGTTCTAGAGAGCTAGATATTGAGGTGTGAATTTCTATGCAATAATTTTCCATTGCTACATAGTGGGTGGTCCAATAAATGATCTTTGTGTTTGATAAGATTATATTTTAGGATCCAAACTATAGTAGTCTATGATGCATTGACAAGAGTTACCTCCAATGGAGATGTAGCCTATGTCACATCATTTGTCTTTTGCGCTATGACTATAAAAACATTTTTAGTAATATCTTCCTTGAGTTCCTATAAGGCCTGACAATCCTTATCTTCATGGTTCATAGATTTGTAGAATGTATAATGCATAATCTATGGCTTCTTAATTTAATGTTTTATTAAATGATAGTTTATAGTAGAGTCACCTACCATTCAATAAATTTTGCTAAATTGAGTTTTAAGCCTTGGACACCCATTTTTGTGATGTCTAAATTAATTACATTTTATATACAAGATGTTTGACTTTTGTCTGTTAGTGTTATCTTGATATTGTTCAAACTTTTAGAGAAGGGTCTAAATTGTATCTTATACCTTAGATTAAGCAAGTGTCATATAACCATAATTCTAGATCTATTATACTCTGATCATAGTGGTACGAGCATCTAATTTAACATTAAGTTGTGTTTGGGCTATAACAAACATGATGCAAGGTCACAAACCTTCAACAAACTAGGTGGATTTATCCTTTTCTTCCATAATAAATTCCACTTTGTTCATGGCATTCAAGAATATGTGATCATAGTCTTCAATGGTCTATCTAGGCCATTATTGGATCTCCTTTAGATCTTGTATAGTCTATCTTTTGGTTTTCTTTATCGTGAACTCTACAATCACCTATTTCTATATCTCATCAAAAGTCACTATGTTGGTATTTTTGTGGTATATTAATTCTAAGGGTCTTTTAGCTAAAACACCAATTAATTCATACTTTATATTTTAATCTATAACTCCTTTAACTTTCCATTTTATTAAAAAAGTAAGAAGATATTATTTAGGGTCTAAGCACCCATCATAAGGTGATGGACTAATAAAATCTCTAACTTGAAGCATCATACTTAGTGCTTATGTAGTTTTAGGAATATGTTATTTTTGTGCATGCTTCTTCACAGGAATCTATGGTGATTGTGTTTGAAATTCTTGTGTGAAAGGATAGGATGCTTCGAGACATGACCCCAAAGTGGGGTTGGGTGATACTAATGAATTTGAAACTTCAAAATCACTATCATAGTCTACTTCCAATAATGATACAACTTATTCTAGGATAATTAGGTTGGTATCTATAAATAGAGTTGATTTGATGTAATAATGTTGCTCTCTTAAAAAAAATTGTTTTTTCTCCTAGTGATCTCTCTTCAATATCTTTATGGTTTTCTCATGTGTTTTTCTCTATTCTGGATCAGGCCAATATTGGGCTATCACTCTAGTAACTAAATTACAACTATTTGAATATAAATAGGGCTCAGGGGATTCATGTTCCCTAGGTGAATGGTCTAAACCTCCTTCAACTATTTCTTCATCACTTGAACCTATACTATCACTATGACTATGTGACATTCTGCTTCCTTCCTCTAGCAATAACCTTGTCTAAAGTTGTGAACATTCTCCTAGATATTCTAACACACTAATCTCTTCCTTATTTTCTCTTTCCTCATACTCTATATTACTTTCTTTTTCTTCATCTCTTTTAAACCTAATATTCTCACTCTCTTGATTTTCACTTCTCTTCTCTTTCTCCTCTTTTTACTTAGTCTTTACTCCTACTCTAATACTACTACCTCTAAGGTTCACAATCGACTGGGTATCTATGATTTGGTTCCACCTTCTTTGTTATTTTAGTGCTTGGTCTGAATCTAAGGTCTTCTTCCTTTATTATCATAGTGTTTTATCTAGATATTGAGTCTTTTTCAACTATTATTATATATTCTTTGACACGTTGGGTCCAAGTTCAAGCCTTCCTCATCATTTATTCTCTATTCACCATTCTATCACACACATCCTCATGGCACTTGTGCAACTACTCCATATTACGTGGAGTGGGAACCATGGCTTTTTATATACTCAAAATTTTAATGATAATAGGAATTCATTTTAAAAATTTACCTTAGATTCCCCTCACAAACTAATCCTTTGTAGCTTCAAATATAGTACAACCTCATACTATAAATTTGCTTATATAACTATCAATGGTTATGTCTACCAAGTGATCAATCACATGTGTCTAAAGTGCATCAAAGTTTTGTAAACTTTTATATTTTATTTATTCCATTATATATGATGCACACTTCTTGACGAGTGGTAAAAATGTCCCAATCTCACCTCTCACGTAGCTAGTAGACACAAGAATTTATACCAAAAGATATCATAGACATTTGCATATAGGTGATCCTAAATAGTTAATTTAGTAGTAATTCCTATCCTCCTTACCTCCCCTTATGTGAAATCATTAATTTTTAGATCTAACCATAATTCTATATCTCTCTAACTTGGCAACCAACACAACATACCCTTTTATAGTGATCTATGCTCACTACAACATTATTAGCAAAGGTTGTTGGATTAGCAAAACTTGCTAATTACAGGGATAATTAACTATGATATTTTAAAATAACATATTAAAGGATATATTATATACCTATTCAAGGTTTATATAGATAAATCATAGGGTTTGATGATTATTTAAGGCTATATTATAGATATTCCTAGTTGCAAGAACATAAATACATAGAAACAGAATTCAAAATGGACAAATACAAAGCATGGAATATTTCCTAGTGTGACTAAGTACATTTAGATTTTATGTTATTTATATATTATACATGGGAAAATTCAAGCAAATAGTAGAGTACTTATTCTTATATTGATAAAAATACTTCATTACATAACATTATAGAGATTAACTTGTAGAATATTACATTACAAACTCAATGAAAAGGTACTCCATTAATCTCATCATAGAGCAATTACAATAATAACAATTATGCTAAAAAACAAACCATTTCCATATAGATACATCCGTGATATATCTCAAAGACATTGTCTTTATAACTTTCTATCTATTATAGGTATCCAATTATGCCAGGTCACTTGTAACTTCCTCTATTTGTTACTAACTCAAAATAGGCCAACTGCATCCTGATTTGACTAATTGTTTAGCTAGATTGGATAGCTAGAAATTGAAGATATTTTTATACACAAAATATATGGTTGGACATGACAAATAGTAATATATTTGAACATATGACATATATATTTGAATATTTTCCCACTAAAAAAAATGAATATTTAAATAAATCAAGGAATTAGTCCAAGTTTCATAATTCAAAGGTAAAAGGTAAACACCCAAGACAAAATTAAGTAAGGCATAGGTGTAAACCACTTAATTTTGAATTTGAACTTCACAATAAAATTTTTTAACTTGGTTTAAAGACTTGGATGCTTCAAATGGATAACATCCTAAACTCAAAGGGATGGTATAATGGCACCAATTTTAGACCAAAGGCATTAATGGTTTTGAATTCAGTATGAAACAAAATAATGGTTTTTTAAATAACACAAGTAGTATAATGATGCTATCTTGCTCAAAAGGTATGATAATAGTTTTCAAAAATACAAGGCAAATACTTGGGATGAAATGGATAGTGTAATGATGCCTCACTTAAATAAGTGACACACACACACACAAATATTTTTTTGAATGAAAAGTCTAAGGTAAAAGTGTGGTTCTAAATAGATAGAATAACACCTCTTTGGATAAAGTGGTGTAAAAAAATGTGATTTGGCTTATGAATCATTTTTATGTCATAATACAAATAATTTTAGTCTAAAAACACACATGTAAATCAAATAAAAATATAAGTAACACAAATGGCTCATCCTATTGCCTATAACTAACATGGGTGTACATAGCTTCAACAAAAATTTCCACTTATATACTTATGCTTATGAGGAATTAAGTGTTAATATAAAAATTAAAGTACATCTTTAGGTATATTTTTTATTCCCCCCTCTATCTCTCAAGCATTGATATGTAGAACGAACTTAGAGTGAGGAACATTCAATATTAGGCATGAAATTTTGTGAAAAGTGGAGTTTGACTAAAATATGTAAGTTTCATGCATACTATAGGGTCCCAAGTGTGGATAATATAAGGGAAATAAACACATCAATTGAGTTTAAACTACTTACCATACTATGTAATGGTCTATTCCTTTGTATAACAAATCTAGACATGTACTAATTAGTGGAGTTTGATGTCTAGTTGTTGAATGGCCTACGTATCCATTGGGATGGTCAGGCTAATCTATCACCACTATCCCATCCAATAGTTTTCAAAATTTGTATAGCCTACCATGGAGATATGTTAGTATTATTCTAGGAGATAAAGCCCTAGGTCAACACTCCCCTAAAGAACTCATGGGGAGGTGATGAACTCCCACCCACAAGACAAGTGCATAAAATAAATAAATGAAAATAATAGAAAGAATTTAGAGGCCAATTTTGAATCACCCAAGCCACTCATAGCTTGGGGAGAGCATACATGACATTATTTATGACATAAATTTTTACAAATAATGGCAATAAACTAAGTGATTTTGGTCACCTAAGCTCCCTAAAGGGGATGGGAGGAGAGCATACACACTAAATTTTATGTTTTATTAAATTAGAGAATCTAATCTAATAATTTTGAAACCAATCTAAATAATAAATGATTAAAAAAAAATCTCTTAAGAGATCTAACTAAATATGTAAGTTTTTTTTACTAACACCAAATTTGAAATGTTCTTGAAAGTTTTGGCTCCTTGGCCATGTTTGCACTTGTAAAAGATTGTAAAATGTTAAAAACAAATTGTTAAGTTAATTTTAAAAAACCTTAAAAAAATGTGAATGAGTTTTCAACATTTGTAAAATTTGAATTTTAAAAAACAAATTGATTAAAAAACATTCAAACTTCTTCTTTTCTTTGTTTAATTCCATGCAAACAAGTTAGGTGATTAATTTGTGTTTGAGCTAAATTTATATCCCTAAAAGTTAGATAAACAAAAAAAATTAACTCTCAATATTTATTGAAAATAAAAACACAGAGTCATTAATGATTATACTAATCATGGTTGATTCTATTTTTGATCATGGTTGATTCTATTGATCATGGATGATTTTGTCAATCATGGTCAATTATATTGATTATGGTCAATTATGTTTGTGATCATTGTCGATATTAGTGATTGACACTAATTATAAAACCACACAAAAAACAAACATGTTTTGATATAAAATGCTTTAAAACCAGTGTTTTAAACTCAAAACTTCTCACTACCCTACAAGAATAATGTTAGATAGGAAATAAACAGACTATTAAGTATGAAGAAAAATAAGAAAAACTTGATTTTTATTACATTTCTAGCTTTTGGTTTGACTATATATTTGAAAAAAAGATCAATGGTGATTATAGTGATTTTTTTAATTATATAAATAATCCACAATTCTTTACATTCATCACCAATTCCTATGGCTTAGCTAAGAGTTCAAACTTTTTCCTTTTTTGGTGATTAATTCAAAAACTTGGCATTATAATAATTAGTAAAATGTCCTAAAAATTATCTAAAAGATATTTTTGGGGTGCATGTTTTTGGAATAAAAACCAATGAGATGTTGATTTAATCAATTTACAAACTTTTCTTTCAATTCCATATATCATTAATTAATCATTCAAACTAATATAGAAATATATCAATGCATAATCAACCATTCATATGAGCATGAAGCAAAAACATAACACATGAATATAAGAGCTATGTGGGAAACCCTCTTGTGGAATAAAACCCACTAAAAAATATCTTGGAAGATAATCCTATAATTATTGAATCATAATTTAGTGAGGTACCAACCCCTCACTAGTCAAGCACCAAACTGCAAGGAAGCACCAACCCCCTAGGTGACTTAGCACCAAATAAACAACCTAGATTATTTGATCACATTTTGACACCTATTTATCAATAAATTATTATGATCACCTAATTTTTGTCTTCACTCTTCTATCTCTCTCAAAAAGCCTATTAGGCCTCTTTGCTCAACTAGCCCTCTTCTTGGCAGATTTAGGGCATATAATATTGCTCATCATCTATTTAATAATTGTTATATATTCATGAAATATTAAAAACACGTATATTATGGTATCTAATCCCTATAGATAATTTCCAATACTTCTATTTCATTCGTTCATCTACTTAATATCTCAACTAGTTAAATTAGGCTTAATAGACCTTCTTCTTATACTTGACTCTTTCTCTCACATGCCTTGCTCAGATATAAACATATAAATACTTGGATTTAACTTATAATATATCAAAAAACATGTTTAAAATTTTAAACAACCATTACATAGGTTTTTCACCAATCATAAGGACCAAAAACACCATTAGGCCTAATAGAGACCTAATGCAATTAGGCCTTCTCAAAGCACATGTTTCACCTTGACCACCTTCAAAAATATTGAGAATAAATAAATGGATGAAAAAAATAAAAAATTATTCAATTATTCCCATTATAATCTCACCTTATGTCCCCATCACCATTTATCTCATTTCACTCCTTGAACCACATCATTAGGCCTACTCAAAGTTAGGCCTGCTCAGTGTCAGAAAGTCTACTTTGAATATCTAAAGCATGAACTTAAATTTGACATATATAAAAAAATAAAAAATAACATGTATATACAAATTTTTAACTCAATTTAAACACCATATTATTTATAATTCACCATACAAGGCAAAAGATCTCAAACTGACCACTTCCATATGCTCACTTAGAACTGCAAACAAACTTCAAAACCCAGTCAAAAACATTTGAATTTTCACACCTTCATAGGAATTTATCATGAATAAAAATACATTAAAATTAACCTATAATACCTATATAATTAATTTTATTCTTGAAATCTATGCATAAATACTCAGGAACATCAATCTTGCTAACACACAAAAAACTAGCTAAATGCTCCAAAACATAGTCATAGAAACAATGACTTAGAACACATATGTGAACACTTTTATAAAAAAATTGGTTTATATGATCATAAAACATACTAATATTAGCTTAAAATAAATATATTATAATCTAAAATATCAATATTAGTCTTGAATACCAATCTCATGTCTTCACCTTACACAAACCTCACTATGTTAGATAGGTCATTTTTAGAGCAACTTTTTGCTTGTATATAAGCATATCTAAATCCTATATTAAAATGGGATATTTTTTACATGTATTTAATAAAAAAAATATGAAATTTGATCCATCCCTAATCCATTTCAACACATTCTTAATCACATTCCCACTTTTACTTGTTTTTCTCACTATCTTCCTCACTAGGCCTTTTTAGCAATAGGCCAAATTTCATGACTAATTTAGCATATTTTAAGAATATAACCTAATAATAAAATTAAATTTAAATTAAATAAAATTATCACACTTCATACTCTAATCATTTTCATGCTTTGACCTGGTCAACCTTACCTGCTACATCAAAAATCTAAGAAATAAGGGGTTTCTTGTAGATTGCACTCACTCTTCTGATAGACCAATACCACTTAGAGGTACCTGAGAAAGTAATTGACATGATAAAATAACTATAATAGATCATAAAAACCATTTTTATCCATTTACAACAAGGTCTTCCATATCAAGTTATAGTTAGGGTTTTAAGGCAATAAAAACTAGTTTCCATTTTTAGTAATCATTCATAAAGGATTTCCCCTTAAATCCAAAACCAATGATAGGAAATTTGAGATTGTAACCTTCCCTAAATTTCATGAAATTATTACATCTTCATGAAATTTTTTCACATGTTAACAAGCATAAGAAAATCCTTCTCGGGTCTATAATACCTCATTATATGCACACACAAAATCTCAAAACCATATTTCATGATTTATCTTTCAAAATTTGACCTAAAACTTGGTAAAAACAATTTAAATTACCTTTAAAACTTTTTAAAATTATCTTAGTAATTATATTACCTTGAAAAATGATCTTGACCCCTCATTAGGCCAAACTAGGTCTCTTTGCTTACTAGACCTATACCTATAAGTTACACTTAGACCTTGAACACACATTGAAACCTCTTGAACTAATATAAAAACCTCATAATCATGTCATAAAACCTCATGACATGATCACAACTTGTCAATCTTCTTCTCATAAGCCTTGAACTATTTTCTTCATCATGCTATCAAGCTTATTCCTTCTCACTAGGTCTCTCAAGTATATGGCTTATGAACTCAACCTCAAGAACAAAAAAGACAACTCAAAATGAAATAAATGAAAACTTCATGCATACCTTAGAATAAATTCTCAAAATTTTCCCTCTTTGTCATTGATGGCAACCACTAATTTATGGAAACCATTTAAACAAGTAGTATACATCTCCCCTATATAGATCAATCTCTCAATTTAAAATTAATGACAAAGCACTACCTACAAAAAAACTAAATAAATAAGAATAAAATATCATATCAACAAGTTCCCCCTATATCAATGCATACCTCAAGCATCTTCTTCTTGACAAGCTGATATGAGTCCCCCTTTGACCTCACACTTTGTGCACTTATTTCCCATTCTTAGAGCTAAAACACCTTCTTATTATCTCCACCTAAGAACTTGAATTGCTTAGTGACTTATAGGAGTAATAATCACACCCAATTCCTATGTTAGATGTTCAAAGGTAGCCTTTAGAAGAGGATTAGTCAAAATATCTATAATCTAATCCTTAGTAGACACAAATTCAAGATTAATACTTTATTTACTTACCTATTCTCTTAATAAATTATACTTGATAGGAATGTGCTTGGTCATTTAATGCATGAAAATATTATTTGAAACACTTATGGCACTTGTATTATCACAAAAAATAGGACTAGGACCATTAACTCCACTTTATAATATCTTAAGGTTTGTCTCATCCATAACACCTAAGTGTAACATGAAGTTGTTGCAATGTATTCAACCTCACAAGTAGATCAAACCATTTATTTTTGCTTCTTGACTATCCATGAGACTAAACACTCACTTAAGAAGAAGGATCCTTGACTAATGTTATTTTTATCATCTAGACTTCTAGCCCAATCTACATCTATATAGACTACTAGATGAAACTTATTACTCCTTAGGTACCACAATCCATACTCCATAGTTACCTTGAGATACCTAAGTATCCTTTTGACTACTTGTAGATGGATTTACTTATGATCTACTTGAAATATCCTACAAGACCTACTATTTGCATGATTTCAAGTCTAAAGGTAGTAATATATAACAAACTCCCAATCATTAATCTATATTTTATCTAATTGACTCGTGAAGATTCATTCTCCTTGATTAGATTACATATGACAACCATATTTTACTTAATGTCTTGAAATATTCCATTGAATTTTTTTTTAACATCTCTTTTATATACTTAACCTATGAAATGAACATACCTTTTTTAGATTGATTGATTTGAAGTCTAAGAAAGAAGGATAGTTTTCCAAGCATAGCCATTTCAAATTATGACTTCATCACCTTTACAAAGGCCTTGGTAATGTTATCATTAGTTACACCAAATATTATATCATCCACATAGACCACCACTATCAACTGATGGTCATTTTCAATCTTAATATACAAGTTACCATCTACAACTCCTCTCTTGAAACCTTGGTCCAAAAGATATGTGTCTAGTCTAGCATACCAAGCTCTAGGGGATTGTTTTCTACCATAGAGAGCCTTTCTTAACCTAAAAACACATTCCTTGTTATTATTCAATATGAAAAACTTAAGGTTATTGATTTACAGTTTTTCCTCCAAGTTATCATTTATAAAAGCAAACTTGACATCCATCTGGAATATCTTGAAGCCTTTAAAACCTACATAGTCAATAAATATCCTAATAGCCTCTAACCTTGCTACTAAAGAAATTTTTTCCTCAAATTCCACTCCTTCAACTTGGTAATATCCTTTACATACTAGTATATCCTTATTTTTCATGACTTAGCCATTCTCATTCAACTTGTTTATGAACACCCATTTTGTACCAATGATATTTTTATCTTTAGGCTTAGGTACTAACTCCCAAGTCTCATTATTCTAAATTTTTTTTCACTCTTCATTCATGGATTTTATCCAAAACCTATCTTCACTTTATTCTACATAGATTTTAGGTTCAAATTTAGATATTAAGGTAGTATTCTCTTGATTAATAGTACTCACCATTATTATTCTTGTTTGTATACCTGCACTCTTATTGTTAATGATCTAAGATTCAGGATGATCCTTTTGAATTTACTTAGAAGTAACTTTTGAGTCATTTCATTCATAAATTTCTTCTTCATCCTCATATATCTCTATTTTTTTATAGCATCTATAGGTAGCACTAACTAATGAATATACCAAGAAAATACCTTCATTAGACCTTGAGTCAAACTTTCCTAAGTCCTCATATCTCTTGATATAATAGTTAATTTTAAATACCTTAAAATGTTCAACACTAGAAGGTTTATCATCCCACAATTCATATGAAGTCTTCTCACCATTGATTATAATTTATCCTCTATTCAAGGTGTAAACTACAGTACCCATAGCTTCTCTCTAGTAGCCATCAAAAAAATTTGACTCATTCAACATGGTCCTTACCATTTATTGATCTATTCTATCCTTTCTTTCAACTACCCCATTCTGTTGAGGTGTTCTAGTAGTTGAAAACTATCTTCTTATTTCATTTACCTCACATAACTCATCAAACACATTTAACCGAAACTCTCCTCCTTTATCATACCTAAGGCACTTGATATTCACCTTCATCTCATTTTTAATCAAATCCTTGAAAGTTTTGAACTTACCTAGAGATTTTGATTTCTCTTTCAATAATTCTACCCAAGTCATTCTTATGACATCATCTATAAGTAACATGAAGTAATTGTCACCTTGAATACATTGAATCCTTGTAGGAAACATAGATTGGTATGAATTAGTTCTAAAGGTATATTAGTATAGTATTATTTAGACTTGAATCTCCTCCTGGCTTTATTACCATGTTGAAATGCGTTACAAAGAGCATCTAGAGGTTTGGAAATTTTGGCCATGTTCTTCACAGACCCCTTGGCACTAATCTTGACCATATTGTCAAAGTCCAAATCACCTAACCTCCTATTCCATATCCAAATTTCATCTTACTCATAAATAACTTCTCTTTTTTGATCTCATTTAATACATATAGATTGTTCTTAGTTCTCTTGGCCTTGTAAATCAATCTACCTAATTTTTCTCTTCTTATCTCAGATCCTTTGTCATGAAAAGTTAAGGTATGTCCTTTCGTGCACATTTGACTTAGACTCAATAAATTGTGTTTAAATACATCTACATATAATAAATATTGTGTCTTGATCTTCCCATTATCCAGAAACAAGGCACCTTTGCCAACTATATTAATAGATGTGTTATCTCCAAACCTCACTGATCCTATGGCATTCTTCTTTAAATTGATGATTTTTTTCTTATCTCCTGTTATGTGGCCTGAAAAACCAATATCTATGTACCATTTTAAATCTTCATTTTTTGTATGTAAAGTAATTTAAACTATCATATATTCTTCTCCTCTAGATTCTTACTTCTCCTTCATCTTACCCATAGGGATTGATTTCTTGATCCATTATTTAGTATCATGATTACATATCTTCTTAACTTGACTGGTCTTCCTCATAGGTCTAATATTACAATATATTGTAAAATTTCCTCTCTAGTTGTATTTATAACATAGGATTATACTTCTCCATCTATAGTCAACATCTGTATGTCCAAATTGACCATAAGAGAAATAATAACCATTGAAAGAATCCACATATTTTGATTGTCTAACCTCATTTGTATTTTGATGATCATTAGATGATACACCACTATATTTGATATCCTTTGATATAATAAAACCCTTCTTGGCTTGCTGATGACTAACTTCAAACTTAACCATTTTTGCATAGGTCTTTATTCTACTAGCATTATCACTCCTTGATAGATTATTGACTTTTGGAAGTTGACTCTCCTTAAAATCCTTTTTGTCTTCTTTGAAACCCATACCTATATTATCATGAGAGGACCTTTGACTATCCAAAATATTATTAAGTTTTCTATTATTCTCCTTAAATTTTTGATATGTCTTCATCTTGGTTACATCTTGCTCTACTTGTGCCTATAAAGACTTTACTTTCATTCTAAGCTAGGTGAATTCTTCCATATGATTATTCTCTTTTGATTTTTTTTTTTCAATTAATATGGATATATATCTTCATTTAAATCATAATAAACACTTTCATGATCATAATCCATACCTGTTCTCCAACGATTTCCATTACAATGTTAGGTCTGCATAAGGAAAATTAATCTAATACCAATTATTAGAAGAGAAACTAGTTAGAGAGGGAGGGGTTAATTAGTTTTAAAAAAATTCTATCAATTCCATATATCATTCATTGATCATTCAAATTAATATAGAGATATATCAATGCATAATCAACCATTCATATGAGTATGAAGTAGGAACATAACACATGAACACAAGATCTGTGTGGTAAAACATATTTTGGAATAAAATAAATTGAAACATATATTGGAATAAATTATTATAATTAATTAATCAAAATTTAGTGAGGCACCAACCCCACAAGGAGCACCAACCCCTCATTAGTTAAACACCAACTCAACTAGTCCTTTAATAGGTACCAAAGTGTAAGGAGCCACCAACCCCTTAGGTGACTCAGCACCAAATAATCCACCTGGATCCTCTTATCACCTTTGTACACTTTTTTATCACTAAAATTATGATTATCACCTCATTTTTCTCTTCATACTCTTCTATCTCTCTCAAACAACCTATTAGGCTTCTTCGCTCAACTAGCCCTCTTCTTGGTAGATTTAGGTCATAAAATATTGATCACCATCTATAGAATCACTATTATCTATTCATGAAATATTAAAAACACCTTTATTAATTTCTCCAATCCCTCTACTTGGTTTCTAAAATTTCTATTTCATTTGTTCATCTGCTTAATATCTCAACTATTCAAATTAGTCCTATTAGACCTTCTTCTTATACTTGACTCTTGCTCTCACATGCCTTGTTCAGACACAAACCTATTAATAATTGTATCACAACTATAATATATCAAAAAATGTTTTTAAAATGTTAAATAACTATTACATAGGTTGGTCACCACTCATAAGGACAAAAAACACCATTAGGCCTAATAGATACCTAATTCAATTAGGCCTTCTCAAAGCACACATTTCACCTTGACCAACTTAAAAAATATTAAACCTCCATAAATGAATTACAAAATAAAAACTAACTTAAATTATACCATTTATAATCTCACCTTATTTCCTCAACACCATTTAGCTCATTTCACTCCTTAAACCACACCATTAGGCCTACTCACAATTAGGCCTTCTCACTATCAAAAAGTCTACTTTGAATATATGAATCATACACTTAAATTTTACACATAAAAATATAAAAAAAACATATTAATATAAAATATTTTACCTAAATTTCATCACCATGTTATTTATACTTCACCATATAGGTCAAAAGACCTTAAACTGACCACTTCCATGTGCTCACTTAGAATTACAAACAGGCTTCAAAACCCAATAAAGTAACTTTGAATTTTCAAACCTTAATAGGAATTTATAATTAATAAAAACACATTAAAATTAACCTATTATATCTATATAACAAATTAATATTCATTATATTATTCAACTCTATGCATAAAGACTTGGGAACATCAATCTTGCTAACATAGAAAACTGCCTAAATGCTCCAAAACATAATCATGGAAACAATGACTTGGATCACCTATGTGAAAAAATTTATGAACATAAAATAGGTTTATATTATCCTAAAAAATCATAATATTAAATTAAAAAAAAATTATTATAGGATTAAATATCAATATTGGTTTGGCAGATCGATCTCATGTCTTCACCCTACACAGACTTCACTATGTTAGATAGGTCATTTTGAGAACAACTTTCTAATTTTATATAATCATATCCAAATATTATATTCAAAAGTGATATGTATTAATTTTTTTGAATAAAAACCCTAATAAATTATATCCATCCCTAATACACTATAACACATTCCTAATCTCATTCCCCCTAGTTCCTATTTCTCACTATCTTCCTCACTAGGCCTTTTTAGAAATAAGACAAATTTCATGAATAGTTTATCATATTTTAATAATGTAACCTGATCATAAAATTACATGGACACAAAATAAAATTCTCACACATCATCCTTCAATCATTTTCATGCTTTGACCTGGTTAACCCTACCTGATACATAAAAAATCAAAGAAACAAGGGGTTTCTAGTAGCTTCCACTCACTCTTCTGATAGACCAATACTTCTTAAAGGTACCTAGAATATTCATTTAAATTTTAAAATCACTATAATATATCATATAAACCATTTTGATCCATTTTCAATAATATATTCCATATTAGGTCATAGTTAGGGTTTTAAGGCAATAAAAACTAGTTTCTGTTCTTAGCAAGTGTTTATAAAGGATTTCCCCTTAACTCAAAAACCAATGCCAATAAATTTGAGATATAAAACTTCCAAAATTTTCATGAAATTATTATATCCACATGCAAAGGTTTCACATGTCAATGAACATAAGAAAATCCTTCTTAGGTTTATAATACCTCATTCTATGCATAAAAAAATACCAAAACCATTTTTCATGTTTTATTATTTATAATTTTAACTCAAAATTTTTAAAAACACTTGACACAACCTTTAACACCTCTAAAAATTCTCTCATGAGTTATATCAATTTGAAAACTAAACTTGAACCCTCATTAGGTTACATTAGGTCTCTGTGCTTACTAGGCCTATACTTGTAAGTCACACTTAGACCTTGAACACACCTGAAACTTATTTCAATACTATCAAAACCTCATAATCATGTCATAAAACCTCATATAATTCTCACAAATTTTCAATCTTCTTCTCACAAGACTCAAACTATTTTCCTCATCATGCTACCAAGCCTATTCCTTCTCACTAGGTCTCTCAAGTACATGGCTTATGAACTAAACCTCAATAACAACAAATACAACTTATAATGACATCAATGAAAAATCCATGCACACCTTATAATACATTCTTAACATGTGTCCCAATGGGCATTCCATTATGTGATCAATACGAATCCAAGATGGGAGATTAGTATTGTGTTAGTATGATCAAAACCAAACAAAAATAAAATAATAAAACTAACACCTCTAGCCTAAACACTTAAAAATAAAGATAAAAATTTAGGTAACTATCAATATAAGACAAAACAACCATTATTTACCTTTCTTGAGAGTAATATTTGTATGTTGGCCATGGATGGATATGCTAGGTTCTGTGATCAAAGAATCTTTGGAAATGGTGATCCTTGCATCATCTCTCCTTATCACCTTGGTAATGTTTGGATTGGCTTTGGATTTGGCTTGGCTCTCTCAAAAAATGATAATTATAACACTAAAAATAAGGGCTCCTTGAAGGTATTTTTTCATTATAACATTACACCAAAAGAGCTTCTTGAAGGTATTTTAGAATAATAACCTTACACAAAAAAAGGTTGTTGAATAATGAGTGAAGCCTTGTATTTATAGCCTCTCAAAATAAATCTAACCCAATTGTATTTAGGTTAGAGTTAACCATGGTTGAGTTTAGAATAACCCTAGTTGAGTTAAGGAGGTGACAAGTAATTAATATTTTGGATAGAGATCCCATTTATTAAGCATGGCTCTCCATTTTTGAATTTAAGGCTTTAGGAAAGATATTTTCAATTCCTTGACTTTATAGATGATGAAATCATCATGACCTCATTTTTATTGGAATTTATTTTTTACAAAATTCATTTTCACTAATTTCACATGGAAATTTCACTTAAGAATTTAATTTGATTTTCTTAGAAAATTCATTTTGCTTAGCATATTTGCACTTTAGTAATTTTTTTAATGCCCTACTTAATGGGTCCAAATGCTAAACTATTAATTTTCTAGGTCATAATTTGATTGGAGATAAATTCATGAAAGGTTACTATTTCATATAAGATAATACCCTAAAATGGGTGCCTTAACATGATTCTAAGAACTAATGTCTAATGTCTAGATAAAATTCTGATATTCAGTGATTCTTTGGCTTAATTTACACTATTTAGTAAAAATACATTTGAAGTCTAATTAGAACATAATTATTTCTAAAATAGGGTGTCTATAGGAATCACTCAATCCCATGGTACATTCAAAATGGGCCATAAATTGAAACTAATAGAAATTAGTGCTAGAAGGAGGTCTTGAACCTTTATCTAGTTTGAAACTCTTGATTCCTTACATTCCATTAGTTTATTATCTACTATAAACTTATAGATTCTCTATATTTTATGTTTATTATTTTAACAGTGATTTGAATGTTTCTAACTCATATTTGACATCTTGAACAATCCAGATACTATCAAGAGAATCACTAGATCTTGAAATTTTATAGGTAGATTGATTGTGTCCCTATTGTAAATACTTAGGAGAGCACACACTAATAGGGGATATCTTTAGATGTTCATGTCAGTTCATCCTTCTAATCTACCTAGAATAGACCTCCCCCCATTGTTTTAGCCATGACTTAATTAGTAGGGTTAGCAATCAATGTCTTAAAGGATATGCATAATCTATCTATAAACCCATAGAGGTACCTTCAAAGGTTCACCTTGAGTAAGAGGAGGACTACTAAAAAATATGTCACATCTTAATAATTGACCTTAGGTTACTCAATGTTGAGCATGAAGATGTAGCCTGCAAGTTATTCCCTTTCACTCTACTTGATCTAACTTATGACTAGTTCTTTAATTTACTAAAAATTTAATCAAATGCTAAGGCAAATTAAGTAACATGTTCTTGGCCCAATTTGGTTAGGTGGTAGACCCTAGTGTCTTATATCAAATTTTCACCTACATGAGGATATAACCCAATGAACTGATACATAATTTCAATGCATTCTTTCAAATTATGTATATTATGGTGATGACAATATATAGACTAGATAACCGACTAACATTAGAAATGTTGTAGACCCATAAATAACCATGTTCTTGAGGATGGATCCAACTATCACTAATATGCCCCTCACCTATTTAGAGGTGATAAAAATGGATAGGTAACTTAATCCATAAGGATATATGTTATCCCATAGTCCTAACATCCTCCCAAACATGCCAGCAATAAACCTCATACCACTTGTAAATCAGAATGTCTTAATGATATAACCTTTTCAAATCATGAATCAACTTCCTCTACTCCATGCTTATCTAAATCAAAACATATGATTCCTAAATTTTGGCAATGAGGTTATGCCATAGTCTTACAACCAAGCTCTTATCCTATTTGTAACTAATAACACATAGAATTATAATCAAGAATTAACCAATCCTAAGCTAGATGTGATTTAGAGAATGGTCCATAGGTTGATCAATGATTTACTTAACTTCCAAAAAATGTGGGTAGTTATATCAGTGTAAATTCTTCCCAAAATTTTACATACCAATACAATTGAAAACCTAATAATAGGCAAGGTAAGCAAGCTAAGTCTCTAGTACATAGAATGCCTAAAATTAACATCATGGAGAACACCTTACCTAACTAGTGCCATGTGCACAACACTGCCTAGCATGAGGAACTTGATTGTGTCAAGTTTTTTCATGCCTTCAAGGTCTTAAAAAAGGAAATTGATGAATATGAGGTTGTCCCAAGTAACCAGAATATTGTGCACCACCCTGACTTTGCTAGCTCATCTAAATCACCTAATATTGTGATGGTTCTAGAGACCTTAATGTTTATCATTGAAATATACAATGATCTTGAGGACAATTTCAATGATATTTAGGCCATGGAAAATTTATAGATAATGGGTTAAACCTGTAGTAACAAGGCACACCAACCCTTGACAACCTCAATACCACCTAACAACATTTCTTCTCCCCCTAATGTATAAGTTATAAATGACTGGCCTCCACCAAAATTAGGTAATAATCATCCAAACACTAATAAGATGACTTAAAACATAGTGAAGGGTATGAAAAAGATAAAATCCAACTTAACCCTCTAGAAATTGGGACAAATTACTGAACAAAGAGATTTACTTCTTAAGTCTCTTATAAGCAAGGACACTCAACCCAAGAATAAGGCCATGACCATTAATAATGTTGTTATACACAAAGCCAAAATTGAGGTTACCCCCTTTTTACTCACAATCCAAATCTTTGGCAATAATTTTCATAATTTCCTAGTTGATTTAGGTGCCTTAACAAATGTCATGCCTATTGGAATTTTTAGAAATTTAAGATTGGTCCCTATAAAATAGATAAGGTAGTGGTCCAATTGGATAAGTTTGAATTCAAGGTCATACAAGCATTGTTGAATGTTAATATGCAATTTTAGGCTAATCCAAGAGTGTAATAGTTCATAGATATACAAGAGGTTGAAATCCTAGAGGCATATGGCATGCTGTTGAGTAGAAATTGGTCAAAATCTATGAATGGCTATATGGAAACAAAATTCTCCTATATGTGGCTATCCTGGAGAGAAATACCAAATTGTATAAGATTTAATAGAGAGCCAATCATGCAATTAATGATTAAAGAGTAAAATGAAATCAATGAACAAGTCAATTTCACTTCCATAGATTTGGGTATGTATTCTCTAACCACCAAACCGATATTTAGATATGTGGTCTTTATATTTTGATGAAGCTCAATCTAAGTAAGGATAAAGGGTAATCATAGTGATTATTTATCCCTATGGTAAAATTCATTTTGTTTCATATAGATTACAGTTCCACTATACTAACATCATACCAAATTATGAAGCACTAATCTTGGGATTACAATTTATAACTAGGCATGATGCTTGTTAAATAAAGGTACATGGTGATTTTGAATTAGTAATCAAATAGGTGAGGGATAAGTTTTAATACAAGTTTTATCACTTAAATAAATATGATCACCATGCTTAGGACTTGATAGAGTCCTTTGATGCATTTAACATTATCACTAGTTATTTCTAATACTAACTTTATACCCCTGTTCAATATGGATTCTCAATATTTTTCTATTGATATGGTTTCATGTCCATCTATACTTGATAATGTTAATAATTTTCAAGTGTTTTATGATGATATACATATCCTCAATTTATTTTCTAAATTGAATATTTTTGATGCACAAATAGTTGATGTGGATGAGAGGAGTGATCTAGATGGTAAACACTATGATGCCTATGGAATTATGAACCTCAAAGATAACCAAATTCCAAGGGGAATGATATCCTTAGAAATATTATTTAATTTGGAGAGGCATGTATCTAAACCCAAAATAACTATTCATCCTAATCATAAATCATGAGTTTTCAACATGGGAATGTCTAACTGGCCTCAAAACACCACTATGGGGATCGAGTATAGTGATGAAGATATGCAAGACTTAAAGAAGATGTTAATCCATTACCAAGATATCATTTATTATACCTATGGTGACATGAAGTTGTTTAATCCTAGCATCATGATGTATAACATATTCTTAAATTTAGATAAGAAACCATTCAAACAATTCTAGAGGCTAGTCAATCTTATCCTCAAACCACTCATATTAAAGGAAGTCCAAAAGTTATTATCTACTAGTATAATATTTCCTATGTGAAATTCAACTTGGGTAGCCAATTTAGTGCCTATTAGAAATAAAAATTCAAGAAATTTATCTTTATGTTGACTTCAAGAATTTTAACCAAGTTTTAGATGAGGAAAACTATTCATTAGCATCCCTAAATGAGGTTATCTATAAAGTTAATGGATTTGAGATGATGTATTTCCTAGATAGATTCTTAGGTTACACTCAAGTTTTAGTCTATAAGGAAGATTGATCCACTATGACCTTCACCACCAAATGGGGCACCATTACCTACAAGAAGATGCCATTTGGTCTAATCAATGCTGGTACAACTTTTCAAAGGGCCATAGACATAGTGTTCAAAAAATTTATTACTAAATGTATTGTTGTGTATATGGATGACTTAAACATTTTTTCCAAACATATATTAGACCATTTGAGACACTTATAGAAGGTATTTGAATGATACCATATATTTGGTATCTCTCTCAACCCAAAAAAATGCATTTTCTATGTTTGAAAGAAAGCTCCTGGGTCACATAATTATGAAATAAGGTATATCAATTGACCTTGATAGAATCGATGCCATTTATAAAATTAATTTACCAAATAGTAAGGAGATAAAATGTTTCTTTCATAAAATCAATTTTGTGTAGAAATTCATTTCAATTTTCACTAAGATAACTAAACCATTAAATGCTATGTTGAAATAGGGATCTAAATTCTATTGGATACCCACTTCAAATAAGGCCTTCTAATAAATTAAGGATACCATAATACAGGTCCCTATTTTGGTTAGCTTAGATTACACCAATGATTTTTACTTTTATTCATTCAAATATGATCATACCATTTCTACGCTTCTCACTTAGAAACTAAAAGATGAATAGCGTCCTATAGCTTCCATGAACACCAAATTTAAGGAAGTTGGGCTAAGATATCTTGTTTCAAAAAAACAAGCTTATGAACTGGTAAAAGAAGCCAACAAATTTATAAATTACATCTTAAGGAACAAGGATTATTCTATGGTTTTGAATCCTTATGTCAAAATAATGTTGGGAAAAGAAGAGGATGATGGGTATCAACACTTCTAGAGTATGCCATTGAGGTTAATCCCATGAAGCTAGTCTGAGGTCAAGGTCTATTACAGTTGATATCAAAATTTAAACCCAAGATTAATATTCTCCAAGTGAACCAATCTAAACTAAATAACAACCCATGATACAACTTTGTTATCCACTAATTGTAATATGGAGTCCTACCTGCCAGCCTAGGTAAAACATAGAAAAGATAATTAAAACTAAAGGCTACCCACTTCATTCTAAATAAATGTGTCTTGTATTGAAGAAATAATGAATGGATTTACTTGATATGCTTAAAAAAATAAGAAACATTGGATGTCATGACTTCCTTCCATGATAAATTAGGTAGTGGCCATCCTTCTGGTAGTGTGACATCCCACAACATGTTTTAGGCTAGCTATTATTAGCCAACATTATTTAAATATGCCCATGCTCATGTTATATCATGTCACCTCTATGAAATATTTGTAAAGAAATATATCCATGTTGTCATGCCTTTAACCAATAATCAAGGAGCATCCCTTTGCTCATTGGGTTTGGATATCAATGGAGTCATAAACCCAAACTCTTTAGTAGGACATAAATTAATTATTAAAATGAATGATTATTGCACAAGATGGGATAAATAAAAGGCCACCAAGAATAACTTTGATGAAAAAGTAATTATATTACTCAAATATCACATCATAACTATATTTGTCACCCCTATGACACATGTGTGTGAAAATGGGCCTAAATTTTAATCCACCAAGTTGACTAAGTGGGCATATCAAAGTGGGATTTCATTGAATTTATCCTCAAGCTATTACATCTAAATAAATGGTTTGGCTGATTCCACAAATAAGAACTAGTTAAATGAAATTAAGAAGTTGATAGAAGATAACCTATAGATCTAGAATCTCCTTCTCAAGTATGACTTATGGGCTGATCAAATAAGGCATAAGAAAAGCCTCAAAATATCACCTTTATTTTTAGTTTATGGTATAGAGCTAATACTTATAATGATGCTTAAAAAATCCATGTATCAATTCATCAATGAATACATGTGTAGACACCTAAATCTGGCCACCAATGACCTCTAACCAAGATTTTGACCAATTTCCACCAAAGTGCACAATTTGACCTAGAAAACTAAAGCACATTTAAATGAGTTAAAATTGATATATTCAAATACTAATTTTGGCTAGAGTATCATTAAATAGGGCAATGCAATTTATGGGCCAGCTAACTTTGATCAAATCATTTTAAGTCAAAATGCCAATTTCGCACCTAGTTGCTCTAGATTGCTCTTTTATATAAATTTTTTTGTATGAGACATGTAACTTTTTTATCTTGTGTTGACAACATACTAAATGGGATAATGGATCCAATGCATAAACATTGACTTCCAATTCTAATCTAGTCAAATTTTGGACCAATAATAAGGCATTATAATTAATTTAATTAATTTGTGCACAAAGTTCTTAATCATACTTAAGAGATAATTAATCCAAATCAAGGCATAATTAATAATTCCATGGAAACTTGTTGAAAACCTATTTTTAAAAATGAATATTAAATATCTGCATCATCAGATGACCTCATTTTTTAGGAAGACATCCCTAGGCCATAAATTCCATGAATATCAGGATTATGGGTCTTCCATGCCTCTCTATTACCTCCCATGCCTCATTAATATTCATTTTTCCAAAGTCATGATGAGGATAATTATGGATTTTAATTACATAATTCAATTAATCGATGACCACACATCTCAATCTTGAGATGAATGGTATGGTTAACTATGGTCATTCTTGAAAATATATAAATAGAGAGGCCATGAACATAATTTTAAAGCTTAATTTGTGAAAATTTATAATTCTAGATTGAGTCTAAAATCTTCATGCAAACTAGTGTTACCATGCCAAATTGATTCCAAACCAAGCCAAGCCAAAGCCAAAGGTGCCAAGGAGAGATGGAGGTAGCTAAGCTTCCATTGCCAAGGACTTCATGAGCATAAAACTAAGAAAACAACTACTACAAAGGAATTTGGAGTATCCAAGGAAGGTGAAGGAATTATTATTTTTCCTTACTTTTTAGTTGTGTTTGTCATTTGTTTTTGTTACTAAGCTCACCCTAGTAACTAGGCATGAAGATGTTAGTTTAGTATGTTTTTGATTTTATTTCATTCACTAACAAGATAATAATCTCCTCTTATTAGTCAAATTTATAGTTCAGATAATGGCACGTCCGGTGGGATGATATTCATGAGATTACAATCCACAAATATTTTTTGTGTTTCGTAGTTTTGATTCTCTTTTTTTGTTGTTTTTACTTTGAGTAAAAATGGCCAAGAAAGAAGTCATAAATTTTTATTTAATTAATATATTTATATAAATTATTTTATTAATATATATAAATATGTCATTTATATTATTTAAAAATTTCACAAAATAATTCTTTATATTTAGAAGTTATAGTTGTTTTAGTAACTCTCACTTTCTATTTTTTATTTTTCTAGTAAAAATGGTTAGAACAGAGTTCATAAATTTTTTTGTATTGAATTTTTGGACTTAAATTTTTTTATAGATGTGCATCCTAGATTTATTGATAACCTCCCAAATTTTTGTAGTAAACCTACATATATTTTAAAACTTATGTTAAAAATACTAACTACATGTTTTTATATTTTATGTGCAGGATTTTATGTGTTGTGTTATATTTTATTTTTAGTCATCTAATTTGTTGTTTTTAGGTGTTCATATATTTAATATATTTTTTTAATATTTTATTTATATTTATTCTAACATTTTCTAACTTAACATATTTACTTTTGCGGTGATTCCTTAAGGGTAGACAGGTAACCGACAAACTTCAAATTTGTTAAAACATGTTTTAGACCATCTTTGGCATGATTTTAAAATGAATTAGGACCATTATTTTGGTGTTTAAATTAAAATTTAAGGTGATTAAATAATATTTTTATCATTATTTTTCAAATTTATAACTAAGACCAAGGGGTCAAATGAACTCCACCTCATTTTTTGAATTAGGGCTTAAAAAGGAACTCACCTTTCCAAGTTTTTTGTATTCACTTAGTTATTTAAATTATATTTTTGTTTGAAAAAAAGAGGGGTGGTGATCCAAAACTCAAAATATTTGGTTGAAATATAATTCAATAAATAAGAACAACACAATAACAATAATGCTATCCCTAAGAAGAGATATCTTATTCATCAAATTTTCAGACACAAACATATGCCTATCTCTGAGAAGAGATGTCTGATTTCCATTTTAGGTTACATATTCATTTATACATGTTTTGAAGTTATGAGGATTATGTGGAAGGTCACCAATCTCTAGGAAGATTAAATTTTTTGACCTCCATAATTTACAACAATACAAAATTTGAGGATTACTATTTTTAGAAACTTACTATTTTTAGACTATACTACTAAAATTGAAATTTAGGGCACTTATATTTGTTATTCAGGGGTCAAAACCTAATTATAAAATCTTGGTGTCATATGACAATGTTTACCTCATTATTAGTTTTCCAACGGTTCAAATGGGGAGTCAAACAGAGCTATGGTGCAAAAGTTATGGCTCCCGAAAGTTCTTCCACCAATTGGGGTGGAACCATCACCCAAATTGTCACCTAAAATATTGTTCAGATCATTCCTCATTCATTGAGAATAAATGGTCCCCATTGCATCAATATTTTTCATCAAGTGTGGTAGTTGTGTTTTTATTTGATTCCTGTTACATACTTGGAAAGGACTATGCTTTATGGAGTTGTACTTTGTGGAGCTATGCAGGGCCTAATTATTCACCATTTCTATCTGACCATTAATTTGTGGATGGAAGGCCATGAAATTATTTAGATTGTTATCTATTGGATTCTATTTTTTTGTTATTTGTGTAGTTAGGGATGCAACATTGGCCCTTTTGGATTCATGTGGCTTGACTACCATGAAAACAAAATTTTTGGCACTAATTAGGGAGATAGATGTAAAAGGTGGTACCTATGGTACCCTATAGCACCATGTTCCAAGAGTGAGAGTGATCCTTTGATTTATTTATTCATATATTCCATGTCAATAATACATGAATGGATAACCAAAGAGTACATTAACAACATCTAGATTGACCACATCACATAAAACCTCATCTTGGAAAGGTTTTATTACATATGAGAGAAGACATTGGTGGGTGACACAGAGGTTTCTCCCTAGAATCAACCATCCAATACTGTATGGCTTTGGGTGAGGCTTCATGGACAAATTTAATATTTTCACAACATTAGCAAAGAGTAAATTCTTTGAACTCCCACTATCAAGAATGAAATGCAAAGGCTTACTTTTCACCGATAACTTAGAATGAAACAACCCTTCCTTCATGGGTCTGTGATGAAGCAAAGATGGCATCAGGCTCAACATCTACAATCTCTTCCTCATCCTCTTCAAATTTAGGCTATGTATGAGGTAGATCAGTATATGTTGAGGATTTTAACTCAGAAAGTAGGGACTTGATGGCTTGACATTCTTCTTTGGAGTGAGTTCCAGATTTGTGATAATCACACCACTTTCCAGTCTTTCCTTCCTTTTGCTTCTAATTTTGGCCTCATGTTTGACCTTATTTGTCACTTTTCCATTTTTAAGGTTAACTCATCATATTCATTCTTCCATGCTTCTACTCAATCTTCACTATGAACTTCTACATCTCACCAAGGGTTTCCAAATTGAAGAGTTCCATTTCTCCTTGTATGTACCATTATAGTCTATCATGATATTTGATAACCTTGTGTTCTCACTTTCTTAGATGCCTAATATCAAAGATAGAGAATGAAAAATGTTAGTTTAATATTGAATAGACTATTCCTTACCTTGGCGAAGTTGTTACTCTATATACAAATCATCATATGCTCCAATGGGGTAGTATTCTTCCTTTACAGCTTCTATGAAATCATCCCAGGTAGGTTCTACCTCAAATCCAATATAATCTATACTGAATATATTTTTTTACACTTCCCACCAATTTTTGATAGGCAATGATGCTTTAAAAAGAGCAAAAGTGATCTTCTCTTTATCGATGAATTTATTTATAGAAAAATAAGATGACAATTAATCCAACCAATTTTCTGCTGCATCAACATTGATTTTGCCTTCAAATGTAGGGATATCAAAATTCAACTAAAATTTGAAGGGTGTTGGGTAGGATGTTTAAGGTCACCAATCTTGAGGGAGATTAAGTGGTTTGACTTCCATGATTTACAATAATACAAAATTCAAGGAATTACTATTTTTAGAAAATTACTATATTTAGACCGCACTACTAAAATTAAAATCTGGGGTACCTCCATTTGTTTTTTAGGTTTAAAAACCCACTGATCAAATCTTAGTTCCATCTCACAATTTTCCCCTCATTCTTATCTTTCTAATGGTTCAAACAGGGAGTCAAACAGAGCTATGGTGCAAAATGTATGGCTCCCAGAAGTTCTGCCACCAATTAGGGTGGAACCATCACCTGAATTGTCACCTAAAATATTATTCAGATTAGGTGTTACATGTACACTCTTCCATTTTTCCCTTTTAGGTAACCCTTGGAATTAAAAGAGCCACTCCTATTCCAAATATCCTAGTCTAAGGCTTAGAAATAAAGTCATCTAAAGCACTCCCTAAAAACTCATCAAAGTTTCGGTGACCTTGAAAATGACCCTAAAGTCTTTCTATTTCATGATTTCTTTATTTTTATGTAAACTTGGATTATGAAGGGGATTTCATCACCTCCTATGAGTTCTTTAGGGAAGCTTTGACCTAGGGTTTCACCTTCCAGCATTGACTTCATTTGGATCCTAATTAGAGTTGCACATGGGACATAGTGACACTTTGGACATCGCACTACACTAAGCAAACAATAGGATATAATGGTTACAAAAATGACTAGACATTTTTGCAACAAGCCAAGTGATACAAACCCAAAATCCATGCTTTTTTTTTACATTTTTTGAAGTGAAAGTCATTATGCAATTGATTCCCGTAGAATGTTCATAAACTTGTAAATCTTAGACAAAGCCCCACTTGCCATGGATGTATTATTGGTGTAAGGTGTGCCTCAAGGTCCATGTCACAGTACTATCATTTGAGAGAAGGGGGGGTGTAAAAACCCTACTATACAATGTGCATTTACTTTTGTATGAACACTTAAAATCCTCTCAAATTACATATATTGATAGATTCCTACAATACCAAGAAACCTTGTTAGTTTAGGATCTAAGAATGATTAATTATTTGATTTTGTCTTAGATTAAAGTCCTATTTGGAGTCAAAATTTGGTGTAAAAAAGTGATACAAACCAAATATATGGTCTTTATTTTTCTTTTAACAAAGAGGCATTATGTTTCCCACATGAAATCATCAATTTTCCTTGTTCAAAGTTCATCAAAACTTAGAGAGTCATATCATCCACTTTGGTGTAATTATGTTGCCCAATTGAGTCTAGACCTTTGCCAAAATTGTTTAAGTCCTTAATTTATAATCTAAATTAAAAATTTCACCTTTATAAGTTCATATGGTTTATGTGTTAAGTGGATTCACCATTTTCATTAAACTTGAGGGAACTTAGGTTCAAATTTCAATTGGGGTTGAAAGTCGTTTAAGACTCATAATCATTATCACCACTAGTTGGACTTAAGTCATTTTTTGCTAAACACTTTCACTTTGAGTCTATGCACCACAACATTTTGAGTCAAAAAAGATAGTGTTATGTTTTCAAAATTATGGGAAACTATCTTTGCCTTAGATATTTTTTGAAACAAACATTTCATCACATATTTTGGGTAGTCTAGCATTGTTACACTACCCAAAACATTTCAAACATTATTTCATAGACCTCCTTGCATAGATTTCAAATTTGTTCCCATATTTATAGACCAATCCAAGTGTACCTTTTGTGAACCTTTGTCTAGCACAATTATGCCATTCACTTTTGTCTAGCTTATTTATCAAAAGAACTAAGTTTTATACCATTATTTGTGAGAAAATTAAACTATCTCTAAAGTGCCTTTTGTCTCATACCTTATACTTAGTTGGTCAAGTTTATATCCAAAATTCAAATGCCTAGTATTTGTTACAAGTGTATCAAATATGTTAGATTAAAACTTTAATCTATTTCAAAGTTTAGCTTTTGACATCATTTGGCCAAGAGTCCTAGCACATGCCTTCTTCGAGCCTAGATTTTGATGCCACGTTTGGCCAAAATACTTAAAAAAATTTGATTTCCTAGATTAGAATGATTTGAAACACTTAAACCTTAGAGTTTATCATTTTGATTTTTGACCTATTTACTTGCTCATCTTTTTGTTAATAGTGAGACATTGGACATTTAACGCTAGCTTGTTTCTTCACTAAATCTTTGCATAAACCTTTTGATCCTTTTGATGAATCTAGATCAATTTTTAACATCATCTATTTTAGACATTATATTTTTTAGATTTTATGGAATTATTTGACCTTTTTATCATAAAGGCATTGACTATGGACCCCAATATGTATTCTTACACTCGCAGTGGACTCATGTACAATCCAAGGATTAGTAATGTGGTTCTATAGAAAGAAATGGTGCAAGACCCCTATGCAAATAATATTCCTTATGAGATGGATTCTTATACCTCTTATAATACACAATTAGGGGCACAAATCCAATATCCCTTGGCTAACTATTTGGTTAACACACTAACTTATTCAGAATAAAGCCAAGAATAAACTACACAATACCTAGCTATAATACCCATAGTGGACGAGCCAGTTCTTCAACAGTCATATTATTATAATATGGCTTCCATGTATGATCTATTTTTGTTTGAGAAACATTTGTTATAGAAAAAAGACAAGATTTTAGTTAGAGCCATAGAGATAGGGGCCAAATTTCCAACAGACTTCCTCATGAGAATTTACCAAGCCTAGTAAGACTGCCCCACAACATAATTTACAATCAATAGGCTTATTCTAGCAATCCTTTGACTTTATTAAAAACAACATATCAAGACCCTAATCTACATAATAAAGTAAAAAAAATCATGGAAAACCACTTTAATCAAATGAAAATAGCATATCAAACCTACTTGAATCTAGCACATAATTTTAATCAAATAAACATAGTGAGCAAACCTCTTATTGAATTAATTCCTTCAATAGGTGTTTTGATAGAGTTAAATGGTCAAGAGAATTAGAGTTCAGACCCATTCATGCAAAAAAATTTGGTAGAAAACTTGCTACCTATGCCCATTATTGAAGAAGTGTCTTCTACTTATACATAGAATAATGAGCAAAATCTAGTGGATAATGTGCAAGTAATATCCAATCCAAATCAAAGTGGTACTAATACACAGATAAATAGTTAAAACATGTGCCTATCATATCAGATTTATTTCCAGAATTTGGATAATGGGAATGCAATGGAGATGTGATCACACGAGATGAAGCAAGTGCACACCACATAGATGCTAAAGCAATTTGAAATTATAAAAGAAGATAAATTACACAAGACAAAATGGAGAAAACCAAAATCTGATTAACATGAGATGGCCAAAGTGAAGAATACATATAAGAGAGAATGTAAGTAACTCCTCCACAAAAGGTGGTCAAGGCACCCAATAATAGACTATAACTCCTCCATGAAAGGTGGTGACAAGGTGCTAAGAATAGAGAAGTAACTCCCATCAAGGGAGTTACTTATGACACCTATGACACATCTATGACACACATCTTCACATAAGCTTGCCTATCCTACAAATGTAGGAAAAATCCATGTAAGAACAAAAAAACAATTTTCCTAATTAAAAAATAGGGAAAAATAAAAACCTACACTAATACCCCTTCATAAGCGCAGCTTAGGTGGGCAGTGTGGAAATATAAAATGGGTCCCAACAACTAGGCTTGATGAGGTACCCATGTACAAATGCAATCTCCCATAAGATAGAGAAAATGAGAAAACCTGTAGGAAAAATTCCCCCCCCCTAAAAAGAGAGACATAAAAGAAATTTAGAGGCTGGAAGGCCCCCCTTGAAGATGATGTTGCTACAGATGTAGACCAAACCCCAAGAAGAGCTCATAGATGAATGAACTTGATCTCGATGAAAGGTTTGGTGAAGATGTCTACAACCTACTCCAAAGTCTAGAAAAATATCAAGTCAATGACCTGACTATGAATGAGCTCCCAAATTAAATTTATGTGAATCTCTATGTGCTTGGTCCACTGGTGTTGAATTGGATTCCTACAAATCTAAATGGTACTCTGGTTGTCACAATAAATGATGGTGGGCTGTCTGATAGGAATGCCAAACTCAAAAAGTATCCCCTGAAGCCAAATAGCCTTAGTAGCTGCATTAACACCTCCCCTCTACTCTGCCTCTATAGATGATATAGCAATAGCATTATGCTTCTTGCTAGACCAACTAATAGGACCAAAACCTAGAGAGAAATTGTAACAAGAAGTAGACTTGTGAGTCTGTGAATCACCAGCCCAGTCTGAATCTGTATATCCAACTAAGTCAACCTCAATGCCAAATCTATAATAAATCCCATATCTCTATGAACCCTGTATGTAATGCAAGATCCTCTTAGCTACTTTCCAATGCAACTCATGAGGTTCTTGCATGAATCTGGAGACAAGTCCCACTGTATATGATATGTCAAGCCTGGTGTGAGTCAAGTAGATGAGACTACCAACAAGTTGTTGATATTGAGTGGATCAATAAATGTGAAGAATAGTTAGCCTCAAACTTGACTCCTGATAGAAAGGGAGTCAGAGATGGCTTGTAATCAGCCATGTGAAACCAAGCCAATAAGTCAAGAGAAAACTTAGGCTGTGTAAGAGAAATTCCTAAATCTGACTATGAGATCTTGATGCCAAGGAAGTAGTGTAACAAACCCAAGTCTGTCATGTCAAATCTATCTTGGAGAGATGCCTTCACCGCTACAATAGCTAATGAAGAACTCCCAGTCATCAAAAGGTCATCAACATATAAAACCAAAATTAGGAGTGAATCATCCTATCACAAGAAGTAGACATTGGGATCAGAATGGCACCTAGTGAAACCTATTGTGAGAAGGAAGGAATCCATCTTAGCATACCAAGCCTAAGGGGCCTGTTTGAGGCCATAAATAGATTTCCTAAGTCTACATACTAAGGAAGAATCTTGAACAAATCCTGACGGCTGCTCCATGTAGATCTCCTCCTCTAGGTCTCTATGAAGAAAGGCACTCTTCACATCCATCTGGTGCACATCCTAACCATGTGTTGTAGCAATAGCTAAGGTGAGTCATATAGAAGTCATCTTTACAATGGGTGCAAAGGTCTCTGAGTAGTCAATGCCTACCACCTATGAGAAACCCTTAGTGACCAATCATGCCTTGTACTTATCAACTAACCCATCTACTGCAAACTTGGTCTGATATATCCACCTACATCAAACCATATTTCTTCCCTTAGGAAGTGAAGTCAAATCCCAAGTGTGATTTTTGATTAAGGAAGAATATTCTTCCTCCATAGCACTATCCCACTCATGTACCCCCAATGCCTCTCAAAAATTCTATGGATCTGAAATTGAAGCAAAGAAGGCATGTGGATCTCTCTAAAAATCCCCCCTAGTACGTCTATCATCTATGAGATCTCCTACCCAAGTTGGCTAGCACTCTCAAGTGTCTTTCTAGCCCAAAGTGGCTCGAAAGTGGGTGAGTCAGGTGCTAACTCCTCATCCTTTGACTGAATAGAGGTGGATGACCCTACATCATTATCCTCATTACTTGAACTTGAAGAAGAAGAAGATGTCTCTGGCTCAAGAACCTACTATGGTTGATCTAAATTTGATGAGGAGTCATCATGAAGAAGTAAATCTAATGAGGGAGAAGAAGTGTCAAGTGTTGAGTCTCTAGGACTCTCCTAAAAATGGACACTTCTCTCAATGAACAACTCATGAGTGACTGGATCTAGAAGGTGATACCCCTTAATACCATCTGGATATCCTACAAAGATGCAAGGCTTGGACTGACATTCCATAGCTTTGCATTTCTTCTTCAAAATGCAGGCCATGGCTAGGGATCCAAAAACTCTAAGGTGCTCAACATCATGTTTCTTTTTATGCCAAGCTTTAAAGGGTGTTGTCCCTTTCAAAGCTTTGTGAGGAACCCTTTTTTGAATGTAGCAAGCATAATTGATGGCTTCAGCCTAGTACTATGGTGCTAAGGATTTGGAGTGAATCATATAATTACCCATCTCTTTCAAGAACCTATTTTTGCATTTAGCAACCCCATTATGTGAAGGATTGTAAGTGACTGTGCACTGAAAATCAATCCCCTCTATGGTGCAAAACTGCTCAAACTTGTTGCTGACATACTCCCCTCCATTATCAATTCGACGAGCCTTGATGGATTTCTCACTCTATTTCTCAACAAGAGCCTTAAAGTCTAGAAAATTTTCAAACACTTCAGACTTTTTTTTGAGAAAATATATCCAAGTGTACCTAGAGAAATCATCAATGAAAGTGAAGATGTACTTGGCCCTTATGAAAGATGGTTTGGGAAAGGGTCTCAATACATCACTGTGGACTAACTCCAAAGGTTGTGAAGCCCTCCAAGCTTTGCCTTTGTCAAATTTTGCTTTGGGGTGCTTCCCAAGGGAGCACCCCTCGCAAAGTCCTTTTGAGAATTAGACACGAGGCAAGCCAATGACCATGTCATTTTTGAAAAGTTGTTCAAGGTAGCGGTAGTTAAGGTAACCAAACCACTCATGCCAAAATTTGCTAACTTCGTCTGAATGAGTCAGCAATGCTATTGGAGAAGAATCTGGTGTAAAATGTGAGGTGTATAACTGAGCTTGGTGATCTACCCTACCCACTACCACTGTAGTATCACTATGTAATTCCCTGATAGCCACTAAATCTAGAGAAAACTCAACCCTCATGGCCTAACTAATGTGAGTGATTTGGTACACTGATAGGAGATTAGTTAAAAGAGAAGGAACACTTAGAACATTATTGAATGTTCCTCCTTCCATTTCAACTGACCCTCTCCCTATAACAGAAATTGAAGTGTCATCACCCAAACTAATTGAAGTCATGCTACAAAGCTCTAACTATGAAAACTTAACTAGTGAAGAGCCCATGTGGTGAGAAGCACCCGAATCAATGACCCATGATGTTGTAGAATCTATAGTAGCTACAAGGGCCTTGACCTTTTCTTTCTCCTTACTCTTGCCTTTTGCCTTGGTAGAATCTTGGGTAGATGAATTCTGCTTGATGGACTTAGGAAGACCTATGTTTTGCTTCTCTAGAAGATGAGTTAGGTGATCTATTTGTTTCTTCATGAATTTGTGTTCATCATGCCCTATATTTTTACAATAGGCACACTTAACCTTCTCCTTCTTAGGTTTAGCATTAGAAGAGGAAGACTTAATGTTATTTTTGGCAAGATTGTTGTTTTCTTTCTTCTTCTTCTTCTAGTCCTTGTTCTTTTTCTTCTTCTCCTTTGTTGAAGTCTTATCCTTACCATTTCTAGCTATCAAAGCTTGGGGTTGAGTAGACTTCATTGTGCCCATTTGAATTAGCTTATCTTGCTCTCTAGTCAAGTCAGCAATGAATGAATCCAAAGAAGCCATTTTCCATGTAGTGCCAAGGGCACTTTTTGTGGCATGGAAAGTGGAGACAAACACTGAATAGCTTGGACCTAACTTTGCGAGAATAGAAAGAATGAGTTGATCATCTTTCTTCTCTATCCCACATTATTTCAATTGCAATATAAGGGCCTTAAACTTAGTGAAGTAGTCCTTTAGGGTATCAAAGTTGCTAGGACTTAGACTTATGAGTTCATTTTTGAGCTCATGTCCTCTCATCTCATCAAGCTTCCCAAATAAGAGTTCTAAGGTGTCCCATATGTATTTGGGAGTATTGGAGGTTTCTAGATGGAAGAGAAGTTTTGTAGACACAGTAAAGCTTAGTAATCCATAGGCATCATCACTACGGTTGTACCACTTGACCTTTTCAATATCAGTGTTAGGTTCTACTTCAGTACCCATGGTGATCCTATACAACCCTTTGCTTCTAAGAATTATTGACATTTTAACCTTTCATTCATGATAGTTGAAGGGTGTTAGGGGTTTAATTTGAAAATAATTCATTTTATTTTGAATTTAGGTGAAGTGTTGATTGCAAGTTGTAAAATTATGCAGAAAGAAGAATGAAAGCAAAGATTTGCAAGTTGTGAAAATCAATCACACCCCCACGAAATGTTGAGCCCCCATAAATATGCAAGTACATGCTCAAAATACGTCGAGCTCAACTGAGAATGTGTCTTAGAGAAATCAGTGCAAGACTATAAGCAAATAGGATGTCGGACTCAGTCGAAAATGCGTCCCAAGAGAACCAAATTTTAGGCACTTTATAAAATAGTGAATTTTTAACAAATAAAAAGACTACGCTGTGGAGAATTAAATTACAAACACTTTTTCAAAAAATGGCACCCGAATTTGAGCTACCGTTTGTAAGATATTAAAGGTTCAATTTTCCCATAAACTAGTGTTTTTATTAAAAAAAGCACTAAAACATTAAAAAAATGCCTGTTTTGAGAGAGAAGGTGGCCTTCCAACCACTCATTAGATTTGGCATGGAGTGAGGAATCCAAAGGAGATCTTTGTGAGGGGGAATTGGATTCTTGCCAACCTGGGCCTCGCCCTTTGTCTTCGATAGGTGAAGATACAAGTTTAAATCTAAACTCCCGAATTATCAAATTGTCTAAAAAACTTAATATTCAGTCAAATTGATTGATTTTTTTTGACAAGTAAATTTTTAACTGAAAAAAATAAAACAAAATATAATTTGATGGATTCCAAGTATCCAAGGGTCCACATGGGATGCCAACAAAGGAGAGGGCGCCATTTTCAAGAAAAATAGTAGGTGTGGCAGAGTATTCTCACCAAAATAAGGCGTGCACTTCTAAATGTTTTTAGTCACCGTTTGAAGGAAAGATGGTGTATACACAACAAATAGCAAGGAAATCAATCAAGAGGGAATACACAACATACACATCAAAAGGCAGCACCTACAGCACGCAACAAAGTCAGCCAATCACTGCCAATGTGGCAGTAGTGCCCATGCCTTCCTCCTCCCAAACAAGTTTTGATTTGTTGGCAGAAAATATAAAAAGAATAACTTTTAAACCTATCACCAAGAAAAAGTGTGCAGTTCTGATGGTGTGGCTGATGATGCTCCTCCCTCTGCTCACAACAATGGCACCCAAGCTGAAGTAGCAAAATAAGGTGCAGAAGTGCAGTCAAGCAGGCCATTGCTGCCAAGCCAACTGCTAAACCAGCCGCTGTAAAGAAGGTTGCTAGAAGGCCTATAAGGACTGAAGAGAAGATAGCCAAGACACCTAAAAGCCAAAGATCCCAAGTAAAAGATACAAGGAATGATACTGAAAGTTTTTTTTAATTTTAGATCAGATCTAGAAAAAAATAAAGAGAACTCCACTCCTCTTGATTTTAACAATAAACTAATAGCATACCCGACACATGATTACCAAGTTTGCTCTGATACCATATCGAAGTTGTTTCTAGAATATAGATAATGAAAATGCAATGGAGATGTGATCACATGAGATGAAGCAAGTGCACACCACATAGATGCTAAAGCAATTTGAAATTATACAAGAAGATAAATTACACAAGACAAAATGGATAAAACCAAAATCTGATTAACATGAGATGGCCAAAGTGAAGAACACATATAAGAGAGCACGTAAGTAACTCCTCCACAAAAGGTGGTCAAGGCACCCAAGAATAGAGTGTAACTCCTCCATGAAAGGTGGTGACAAGGTGCTAAGAATAGAGAAGTAACTCCCATCAAGGGAGTTACTTATGACATTCTTATGAAACCTATGACACATCTATGACACACATCTCCACATAAGCTAGCCTATCCCAAAAATGTAGGAAAACTCCATGTAAGCACAAGAAATACAATTTCCCTAATTAAAAAATAGGAAAAAATAAAAACCTACACTAATATATAGTTAATACCATGAGTGGACCATCATAATAGGGAATAGGAGTTTATAAATCCAAACCTCAACCAGCTACTTCATCAAGTGTGTAACTAATAGGATTAGCTTGTTTCTCTACATTTTTGCTAATTACATTCAGAAGAAGAAGAAACTAAAGTTAAAGGTCAGGGGTTTGTACATTACCCAGATTAAGTTGCGCACCGTATCCAAGTGTTGTGAGAGCTCCTCTTTGGCTATGGAGGAAACACCTATTCTCTGAAATTAGTTTGTCACAGTCGCTGATGTCGGTAGTTCTACCGATGTTAGTTGGTCAATGATGCCGACATCAGTTATACTGCCGATGTCGGTAGGGGAAATGGGCCTTTGATGGGTCTTGGAATATGTCTATGGTTGACAGAAGGGTCTGGGAGTTTAAAGGTTTGTGCAGGGTTGTAAGAAAGTGAATATGGTCTAAGGAAGATCAAAGGTAGAGGATAGGGGTGAAAAGAGGGTAAGGATAAGGGGAAGGCTTTTCAGCCTCTCCGTGAAAGAAGTTGGGTCTGGTCTCTCAACAGTACTTAGATATACCAAATGGAAACTAATTACTAATGTATTGTAAAAGACTGAAATGAGAGGCAGAATATTTAGCTTTATTTGGTAAAGAACTAGAGGTGTTAGAACACTTATTCCTATTGTGGCTGATGTGGAGGTCCTCATACAATGTTTCAATCCAATCTGGAGTGACTTGTGCAGAGTTTCTATAGCCAGGAGAGTGAAAGTTAAAGTCTGATGCTTCATCCCAGATTGTACGCATCAATATGCGAAGAGGCTGGGGGGCAACTCAAGGTTAGATTCTAGCTTATGTAACCAACATCGGTGATCTTGTCGGCATTGGCTAATAGTTAACCGACGTCGGTGGCTAGAGAATGGGTAAAAAGGCTATTTTTAGCCCTTTGCCCATTTCTCCATCTACCAAGTGCATTTTCCATTAGAAAATGGTTAAAAGATAGGTTTATTAGGCACGAGAGTTAGTTAAGAGGTTAGGATGGAGTGAGAATAGGTCATGCTTTAGATGACCTAGTCTTAGGGTGACTCATAGGGTAAGAAATGGTCTTAGGGTGAGGTGTTTAGGTGAGGTGTCTAGGCGAGGTGTCCAAGTGAGGTGTCCAAGGTGAGGTGTCTAGGTGAGGTCATTAATTTAAGATAAGTAATTTATTTTAAATTAATAAAGTGTGTAAGTGGTTAGAAGGGGACCAAGGGGGGTTGACACAATATTGGTGTCTACATTTGCCCCTTTTTGTCTTGTGGTTTGTTCTGATAGACTGTAAGACAAAAATAGATGTTGGTTGCCCCAAGTATGGGATGAGGTATTCCCCCTCAAAGCGAGAATCTAGAGAGGATAATCTGAAGTTGGGTGCCAATTTGATAGGTAGTGGATGGGTAGGGTGAAGTTCAAGTGTGAATGTTTCAATAGTTGAGATTTCACGTATACCACTTCACTTGATAGGTAGGTCAAATTGTCATAGGCAAGGTCAAGGAGCACTAAAATTGACGTAACCAACCCCCAACTTATTAGTGGTAGCTGATTGGGTTAAATGATTAAAACTATAGCTATAATGGTCGAGGAAGACTAAAATCAAACTAATCAGTCTCCAGCTTATTAGTGGTAGCTAATTGGGTTAGATCGGTCAAAGCTGTAGCTCTAATGGTCATCATGTTTCAAGTATCTTGGGCTAGGAAGTGATCTCAAAAAACATGAAAATGTTACAAATATTGGGGATCAACTTGGGCACAATCCGACAATAGGTGTGGGGATCGTGGTCAATTTGCTAACTATTCGTGAGGTAGCATATGCAATCAAAACAACCAAGGCAGAGTTGTCTCAAAAGTGGTCGTGGTCTGAGGAGATAGTTGCAATCTCCAAGGTCTTTGGTCGAGTCAGGCTGAGATATAAGTGATCTCAAGTGTTGTGTTAGGGAGATGTATATGATCTCCAATGTGCCTCATGAGAAGTCTAAGGTGACTTCCACAGTGTCAAGACTGGTTGTTTGGTCATGATTTTGGGTTGGTTTAGATAGTTGGTCCATTAGATAGATGAACCAATGAATGGCCGAGATAACCTTAAAAGACCCCATGTCGACTGAGTGCTGCCTACATAGCCCCTATTTTAAGGGCCTCAGGCCAATGTAGTTCTCCCAAAATGGAAGAAGAGGGTAGGTTATGGATTGGTTTTGACTAGGTTAGGTCATGGTTAAAGGTTATATGGTTGGTCCATCAGGTTGATGAACAAACAAATGGTTGAGCTAACCTCAGAAGACCCCATGTCAATTGAGTGCTACCTACATAGCCCATGTTTTAAGGGCCTCAAGCCAATGTAGTTCTCCCAAAATGGAAGAAGAGGGTAGGTTATGGAGTGGTTTTGACTAGGTTAGGTCATGGTTAAAGGTTATATTATTGGTCCATCAGGTAGATGAATAAACGAATGGCTGAGTTAACCTCAGAAGACCCCATGTCAACTGAGTGTTGCCTACATAGCCCCTATTTTAAGGGCCTCAGGCTAATGTAGTTCTCCCCAAAAGGGAAGAAGAGAGTAAAATAGGTTGATAGTTGGTTTGGTCATGTTAGTGTTTTTAGCATTTCCCATATGTTTGATGGTACATGCTTGAAATGATGAGTGTATGATGATGTTACGGCATTTTCCATATTGTGTGATGGTGTATGCTATAACATAAGTTATGTGGTTTTTCATCCTTAGCAATTTTCCATATTGGTGATGGTGTATGCTAAAAATGAAATGAGTGTATGATGATGTTACAGCCTTTTCCATATTGTGTGATGGTGTATGCTGTAACATAGGTTATGTGGTTTTTCAGCCCTAGCAATTTTCCATATTGGTGATGGTGTATGCTAAAAATGAAATGAGTTTATTTATGCCTCAGTAGGTTTCCATATTGGTGATGGTATATGCTTAACACAAATTGTGTTTGGTTGTTAGTTTCCATGTGTATTGTTTTCCATAAAAACTAATGTGAATGGTCTATAATAATTTATATAACACAAATTGGTATTTGTATTAAATAAATCATGAGGTTATGTTAGTGGTTGAAAATGTTTTGGTTGTATTGGCATGTGACAAAGGTGTGTAAGAAGTGAAAGGCACGTTGCTCTTTCATTGACAAGGACCATAGTGATAGCATAGATAGGTTATTTGCAAACAAAATCCCCATTCATGCATTATGTCGTTGACCATTGGTTTTTTGTTAGATAAGTATCATAATCACTTGATGTTAAGTGAGCTCAAAGTCCCTTGAGTATGTTGGGGTAATAGGTGTGATTATGTGAGATGTGAGGATAGCGTAACCCTTTTTTAGCAGGGATAGCTTTGCCCCTTTTATAGGTGACCCCAAGAACGACTATAGGCAAGTCCATGGCTTAATAGTTTGTCAGTCATTTTTTTTTGGGTAGACTGATCAATGAGGGAAGTCTACTTGGGATGTTGTGTATGTAAAAAAATTTGGGCATAGCCATCCTTTGAGGGAGTGGTTTATGTATTGATTTGTATGTTGATGTCTTTGAATAGCTATCCTTCAAGGGAGCAATCTACTAATTACATCAATAATGCAGCTATCTTTCAAGGGAGTAGTCTACATTTATAGTTTATGATCTTTTAATATTTTGTTAGGCATCCCAGTTTTATATATTTTTTCTGTTGACTGAAGTTTTAGTCATGGACTAGACTATAGAGGTTTAGGGGTTTCCCTTTTATTAGAATAAAGCATAAATGCTTAAAAAAGGGTTGAAAGGAATATGAATGAGGATGACGGGGGTTGCTCAAGGGATGAGCTCAAGTCAAACATCAAGTGAATGATTACTTGGTTAACAGTAGAATGGTCATAGATGCAAGGCATTAAGGGGCTCAGGTTCTGGCCGGCCTTCGAGAGAAGACATATAGTAAGTCCCTGATCCATACTTGTGTATTATGCTATAAGGTCCAAGATAATTAGGAGCAAACTTGCCTCCTTTGCTTCTTTCCATATTGGTCACGTGTTAGTTTTCTTTAAGGATGAGATCTCTGATTTTGAAATCTCGCTCTCTCAGATTTTTTTTTTAGGCATGCTTGACACGATGTTGGATGTGAAGTAGGTTAGTATGTTGTTGGCATTTGATACAACACTGAACATAATTGCTCCAGTCTTGGTTAAGATTCGACCAATAATAACCTAGGTAGAGGATGCACTTTGCAATCGCGTTACCACTAAAATGTCCTCCACAAATCTCATCATGGACTTGTTTGATGGCATGAGATGTCTCAGTGGTAGTTAGGCATCAGAGGAGGTTGTCAAGACCTTATTTGTAGAGAAGACCCCCTAGCATGGTGTATCGAGTAGTACTCTTGATAAAATCCCATCGTCTATTGCTAGAGAGGTTAGGAGGAATGATAGAATAAGTTAAGTAGTCAACAAGTCATTTATACCAAACATCATGTGGACTAGAGAGGTTAGGAGGAATTGCCCCTGGAGATGTTGGTTGAGATGTGCCCAAGATATAAATCTTGAGTTTTGGTGGTTGAGAAGGCTTGGCAAATGGATATGTCGAAGGGGTAGAAATCTGCTCTTTTCCTTTATCCTTTAGAGTTTGGAACTAGGTGGCCACATTAACAGTGTTGATTTTGAATATAGGGGGAGAAGGTAGTAGAGGGACCATAGTTTGATGATAGGATCCTGATGAAGGTGAAGAGGTTTGGGAGGCATGGGATGGTGTCAGTAATTTGTCAAAGGGGTCCTTAATGAGAAGGGTGCCCTTTTTCAGGTGTTGGCGGATGACAACTTTAAGAGTGAAACAATGCTCAGTATCATGCCCAGGTGTGCGATGATATGCACAGATTTTAGTGTCATCAAACCAAGATGGTTTTGATCTGAGAGGTTGGTATGGCTTAATGGGTGGGATAACAATGCTAAAAGACTGCAACAATTGGTGCAACAACGAAGCATAGGACCCCACTAATGGGTATGTGCTCGTTGTTGTAGTAGGGGTTGACAACTACTATTTAGGAGTTATAGGAGGAGTTTTTTGTACCACTTTTTTGGTTGGTGGTGTGGCCACATGCATAAATGGAAATTTCTTGATGAGAGATGTCAATTTTTTTTGGAGGAGATATGTGTTTGATGGGTAGAGAGAATAATGGAGGCAATTTGTTTTTATGAGGTGTTAGAATAAGGAGCACTCCTATTAAAGTGGAAGGATGTGGACCCAAGATAGATGGTAATGGTCAAGGTGGGAGAGGAATTCTCTGACATGGTTTAGTAACCTTCTTTAGTATGGTGCAATGACCACTACTATGTGGGGCAAGGTTCAAATCTACCTTCACTTGTGGGTGAGTAAGGTTTGATATAGGGTGAACACCGAGAGATTTAATCTATTTTGGCATGATGGACACCTGCGAGGTTTTGGGTTTAGACATGGAAGGTTGAGCTTCTAAAGATTTGGAAGTGGAAGCCTGATCCTCGTCAGAGATTTTGGGGTAATTTATTGTGAAAGGATTGATAGTACGAGATGAAGCGGTATGTGTAAAATAAGGAGCCTTAAGTCACTCCCATAACGTCTCATGTTCTAAGTTTCTTGAATGGAGAAATCTTAAGTTTTTAGCCAATTGAGAGAAGGGTTTAGATGATGTTGTGCGAGGCTTTATAATTGGTCTTTTGGAAGATTTGGGTGGTTGCAAGAGGGGAAATGTGTTAGATGCAGAGATCTCGGGCCAAAAGTGAGAGAGAGCCATCACAGGATCTTCTTCGGCCATAGTGGGTGAAGTGACAAGTTCTTGTCTCAGTGGAGAAGGGATTGGAGAATTTGGCTCTTCGAGAGGATAAAGCACAGGGATGATCATGGTTTCCACATGTGGTCGAAGAGAAGGAAAAGTATGATCCTCCATTGGTAATAAGAAGGATGAAGACGGGGCTAGTGGTGTTGGTATCGTCAAAGCATCCTCCAATATGGGAGAGGTGAAAGTAGACTCTCCTACGTGTGAAAGGGGGGTTGATGGAAGACTATCCTCCATCGGTGGAGGACAAATAGGAGAGGAAGGCTCCTCTAAAGGGTGAAGTAGAGGGATTATGGCTCCTTCTACATGAGGGTGTGGGGTATGAATGGTAACTTCTTCCAATGGTAGAAGAAGAGGGAAGGTTGGGGTAAGAGGAATAGGTAATATGGGTTTCTCATGAGGTAGAATTATGTGTGGAGGAGGTGTTTGATGTCATACGGGTGATATGGGTAGAATAGGATCTTCTACCTATGGTGGAGAAATGGGTTGACCAACCTCTTCAGACTGTGGGAGAGGTTGGTTAGGAATAAAAGGAGAAACCATGTCAACCATGCATATGTTATGTTCTTGAAGGTCATCGACCATGGTCTTAACATTGTTTTGACTTGGGAGATGGTTAGGAAATGGTTGCCTAAAGACATCCATGTTTTGGTTGGCCAGCACCTTAGGGTTATCCAAAACAAGGTTCCCTTTGTCTAACATGTCTTGAACAACATTTTTGAGGGTTTTGCAATTGTCCGTGTCATGACCCTTGACACGGTGATAGTTAAAAAAATCATTTTCCCTATACCATGCAAGGATGGCTCGTGAGGGGTCAAATTTGATAGGTCAGATTTGAGGGAGGTTAAGGACTCCCTGCTTTACTAATCTATCTAATACGGAAGTGTATGATTCTCCTATTGGAGTGTATTGACACTTTATATACCATTGTTGGAATTATCTTATGATGTTTTGTGATGTGGAAGGTTCAGATTGATTGGTGGTGGTAGAAGATTGTGACCTAAGGACTACAACATTTGTGGATCCCTTAGACTTGGAGTGGGAAGAAGAGGGTTTGGAAGAAGATGGGTCATTGGATTTTGCGTTGGTATTTGTGTAATGCAATTTGACCTTGTCTTCCTCGACTGCGTGGAGTTTAAGCTTTCAGGACATAGTGAAAGCTTCATCAAATGTGCAAAAAGTTTGAACCTGCAAATTAGATGAGATGTGCTTGGCACATGCTCTTGAAAAGAGCTCAATGAGCTTAGGTTGAGGTAATGAGAAGGAGATTTGGTTGATCAAACCTCTCCAATGAGCGATGAAGTCTACTATTGATTCATCGTCAAATTGTCTAATAGAATAAAGGTCTGTGATGGAGACCTTCTTGGTGATGTTGATTGAGAAGTGGTTGAGGAATAGCTGAGCTAGTTGAGTGAAGGTAAAGAGAGAATGACTGGTAATGGAGCTATACCAATCAAGGGCAGTGCCAACAAGTGACATGGGGAATGTGCAAAGTAATAACGCATCATCATGTGCTATGAGGTAGCAAGCATGTCTAAACACTCGTAAAATGTTGTTGTGGGTCCTCTTTACTCTGAAAGCGAGTAAATTTTGAGAGTTCCCACTAGGTAGGGTATGGTCTAATAGGCACTAAAGGGTGAATAGGTTCATTACAGATTTGTTCATATGAAAGAACACTCTTTGAACCTAAAATAGATGTCTCAAGGTTGGACATCTTATCCATTAGCATCTTTATTAGATCGACAGATGGATTGGCATGAGGTGCACCCCCTAAGTTGTAGGGTACCTAGAAGGCATTGGGAGGGACGTATGACGTACTTGGTTTCATTTGTGTAGATGAAACATATTGGTAGTTTGTCATAGGGGCTAATGTCAAAGCCAAGGGGACTTGTGCCATGAAGTTGGAGGGCACAACTTGAATAGATGCCACTAAGGGTGGTTGAATGGTGGCAAGACTAATTAAAGGATGAGTAGCCACTCTCGTGTTTATAGGTGTAAGAGTGGGTGGGATAAAGACAATCAAGTTTTGGAAAGGTGTCAAAATTGGTTGAATTTTTTGTGGTTGAGGGGGTGCAAAAACCCCAATGGAGGTAGGGCCAAAAAGGAAAGAAGGGGAGGCCAAATCTTGATCATTGGCCATGGTTGGGTTACTGGTCGAGGTAATGGCCTGAGTGACCATAGGTTGGGTAACGGATGTTGTTGATATCATTATCATTTCAATCAAGGAAGTTGGCATCCCATAAATAGGGTTACCTGAAGGATCTCGCATTTGGCTTTTAGCGAGATAATGTTAGAGAGCCTTGACATTGTGGTTAAGGAATCTCCCAAATTCTTGATCCCCTTCGGGAATAATAGGAGGTTGATTAGGAGTTAGTTGGATAGGATTACGCTCAGTATCTGAAGTATGCTCCATTAGATGACTAGGTGCAAAGGGTGAAGGTGGGAGTGGTTGTTGACTCACGTGGTCAACAAGAGATTTAGCCTGACTGTGTGTCAAAACCATCCAAGGTGAAATAGGTTCAGGTTCAAAAAACTATGTTTTAGTTTCAAAAAACTAGAACTTGTGTTTAACAGTAAAAAATTCATGTTTTAAGCTTGCTATTTGAGATGAAAATTTGGTTGATAGTGACTGACATTGGTTTACTAATCGATGTCGGTTATGAAATGTTGCCGAAGTCAGTGAGATAACTGATGTCGATGAATCTTAATTGCCAATGTCGCTGTAAAAACTGATGTCAGTTTCTGTGTAATTCTAAAAACACAAAAAATTGATAGTTTTGGGAAGAAGGAGAAATTTTGAGTTGTTTTAAACCTTAAAATAATGTGACCTTATCAGCTCAAACAATCAGATAAAAACAAAAAAAAAAAGGTGATTTGGCAAGCAACCTCTAAAACATTAAATTCCTATGAATAAATTTTAGATTCGTGGTGGCTTATGCCTTAGAAAAATTTGTTTGGGAATTGGGCTTGTAGAACAGGTCCTAGAGAGGAAGTTTATGGCTGGTTTCAGGTTGTGTTTTGGTGCTCAAAGATTTGTGTTAGGTTCAGTACATGGCCTGGTGTTGGGGCTTGCTCCCTTCACTTCATGAACCTAGAGTTGAGCTAGGCCGCTTAGCCAATATATACTTTTCCTATAGTTTATACTCTACTAGAGAATAGAGTGGGTCCTCCTCTTGGTAGTGAAATCCAAGTAGGATCGCTAGGTGGGGTAAGGTATCTGCTAGGTGATGAAATCCTAGACAGGCCTTGTCTCAAGTGAGTTTAAATGTTTTATTTGATTGTGATTGTGGTCTAGTTGTGTAATATTTGTGCATTATGATTTATTCATAATGCTTTTAATTGCTAAGTGAGCTAAATATGCATTCAAGTAGGATTGAAATGCAATAGTTTTTAACCCAAATTGAAATATGTTTGTTCAAATGCAAACAATTGAGAAGAGGTTAAGAGTATGAATTTTTCACTACTCTAAGATGCAGGCAAGAAGTGACAAGAAGAAAAAGAGAGATATTATTTTTAAGTTCCTCTTATGATTTCTTTTCAAAATAAAGAGATAGAAGAAGGATGCAAGAAGAGAATATTTTCCTAATGCATCTATATGAAAGTTTGCTTTTCTAAAAGAATGAACCCAAGGAAAACTCCAGGGGTTCCATCAGGCGTGCTAGAATGTTTCTCTACATTTTTTCTAATTACATTCAGAAGAAGAAGAAATTAAAGTTAAAGGTTAGGGGTTTGTATGTTACCCAGATTAAGTTGTGCACCATATCCAAGCATTGTGAGAGCTCCTCTTTGGCTATGGAGGAAACACCTATTCTTTACAATTAGTATATCATAGTCATCGACATCGGTAGTTATGCTGATGTCAGTTGGTCAATGATGCTGACATCGGTTATGCTACTGATGTCAGTAGATGTTGTCGATGTCAGTTGGGGCAATGGGCTTTGGATGGGTCTCAGGGTATTTCTAAAATGGTCAGAGGGGTTTTCTGGAACTAGGAGGTTTATGCAAGGTTGCAGGTAGGTGACTATGGTCTGAAGAAGGGTTGAGGTAGAGGATAGGTGTGAAAAGAGGGTAAGGATAAGGGGAAGGCTTTTCAGCCTTTCCATGAAAGAAGTTGGGTCTGGTCTCTCAATAGTACTTAGATATACCAAATGGAAACTAATTACTACGTATTCTAAAAGACTAAAATGAGAGTCAGAATACTTAGCTCTATTTGGTAAAGAACCAGAGGTGTTAGAATGCTTATTCCTATTGTGGATAATGTTGAGGTCCTCATATAATGTTTCAATCTAATCTGGAGTGACTTGTGCAGAGTTTCTGTAGCCAGGATAGCGAAACTTGAAGTTTGATGCTTCATCCCAGATTGTGTGCATCAATATGTGAAGAGGCTACGGGGAAACTCAAAGTTAGAGTCTAGCTTATGTAATCGACATCGTCGATCCCACCAGCATCAGCTGATAGTTGACCGATGTCGGTGGCTAGAGAATGGATAAAAGGGCTATTTTTAGCCCTTTGCCCATTTCTCCATCTGCCAAGTGCATTTTCCATTGGAGAACGGTCAAAAAATGGGTTTATTAGGAATGAGAGTTAGTTAGGAGGTTAGGATGGAGTGAGAATAGGTCATGCTTTAGATGACCTAGTCTCAGGGTGACTCATAGGGTAAGAAATGGTCTTAGGGTGAGTTGTCTAGGAAAGGTGTCCAAGGTGAGGTGTCTAGGTGAGGTCATTAATTTAAGATAAGTAATTTATTTTAAATTAATAAAGTGTGTAAGTGGTTAGAAGGGGACCAAGGGGGGTTGACACAATATTGGTGTCTACATAGCTAGTCAACCAGCAACCAATGTCGCACCTCAACAGCTAAATGTGATGTATCCTATGCGTCCTCAACAAGTGACAAGTATTATTACACAATAATAGGTAATATCTAGTGTACCCATGTAATAAAGGCCAAATATATTACCACCCCAATAATGGGAAACTAATGTTCTACCTCATCAAGTAGTGGCAAATATACCTCCTCAATCACAGACTAGTGTACCAATCTAAAACTAAATCTTGACTAGCCAACAATGTGTAAATATTAGTTAGTGACAAATTTCAAATATTCAACATGCTTTCACATCCCAATGATGATTCTTGAAATAAATAGGTTCCCATGTTTCTCAAGTATCAACTAGATAACAACTGGTTCAAAGTGTGCCATAAGTTCAGAGATAAGGTCTTGGTCCATAAATTCCCACTCAATACCAAGGTTTAATTAGTCGAAAACATGTCCCTTTTCAACCACAAAAATCAAAATATAGTTATATCCCTCCATTCCAACTACAAAATCCTCTAAGTCAAACCTTTATCACCAACCCAAACCAAAATATCACACAACCAAATTTACAATTCTAAGTACATCCTAATCCACATATGCATATTTCTAATCCATTTCCTAACCAAATCAATATACACAAATAGATATCTCCATCATACCATAGTCAAAGTGTCCCACTTGTGACCTCCCAACCATCTACCCAAACCAATATTCTCCCTCAAACCAATGTTCTTTCTAGTTTCCTATCCTAAGAATTATAACAGATGAAGGATGCAATTGTTGCCATTCATGTTGGAAAATAGACTAAAAATTTTAAGTTGGATGATGTGTGTTCTTATCCATTTAACATGGAGTACTTATAGATACCATTTCCTCTAGGATACAAACCACTGAAATTTAGCAAATATAAAGGGAAAGGTGACCCTAAGGCCCATTTAACTAAGTTCTTTGTCACATGTCTACCAGTGGCATATAGTGATATATACCTTTTTTTGTTGTTTTTAAGGAGCTTGGTTGGAAAATCCTTGGAGTGGTTTTTAAATTTTCCCAAGAATTTAATAATAGATTTTGATGATATTTTTGATATGTTTATGTATCAATTTTCCTATAATCTCGAACTTGAGATTTCATTGGTTGACTTAACACAATTAAAGCAAAAAGATGGTGAGAGTTTTGAAAGTTATCTATAGTGATGGAGAGCCCTTGCAAACCATTTCACCCACATTTTAATAGATAAATAATTATTCATTGTGTTTACTAAAAAATTCCATAGTGAGATAGCTTATCATCTGAAACTACAATGTGCACATACTTTCAAGGAGATCATTGATAAAGGTTTGTTGATCGAGTGAATTTTCATCAATAAAAGAGTCATTAAGGTTAATTCCAATAATTATAATCAAGGTACCAATTAGGAAAATGGCCAAAATCAACATCCCATTCATGTGTAAGCATCACAACTAGCACATGCCAATAACCAAGAAAGATGGAAGCAATTCAACCATAATAGGAATGTTGTGGGAAATAGAGTAACCAAATCACATCATGTCCAAATGGTTTAAACATCATCTACACCACCTTTTTATCTTAATCCTACTCAAAAAACTCTCCAACCAATGTTACAAGCACAACAACCAAGACATGTACAATAAATATAGTATCATATACCATTATAAAACCCTCCTCTAAGGAGAACTTTGCCTATGCGTCATGTCTTTAGTGACCTAAAAGAGCTTATTGAATTTGTATTTCAAAAATATGCTACTATTAATCTAATTAGTTGGCCTATACCAAAGCATTATCCACAAGGCATTCCATATCTTAATTAGTACCATGAAAACAAATTCTATGAATATCATCGGGTTAATGGGAATAATCTATAAAGATGTGTTCAAATCAATCATTTGATTGATAATATGTTGGATAATGGGGAGATAACATTGAATAACTGTGCTTATACTTACAATCAAACTCTTGGGATTTATCAAAACCCCTTTCCCCAACATAATAATCAACAATAACAAAAACAACAACATCAACCAGTGTAATAACAAAATCAATAGTATCAAAATCAAAGGCCGAACTAACAAAACTAGTAGAATCAGAAAAATCAACATCAGAACCCATAATGACATAATAATGGACAAAACCAAGGTTATAATAGTAATAACCAACAAACTTACCATGCAGTTGCACATGACTACAACAAGGTTATAGGTTATATTATAGGGGGTAGCATTAATACCATCTCTAATAATCCTAGACCAAGATTTAATCAATATAGACCATTGCTAAATAATAACACTTGGTAAAATTACATGGATAATCCTTTTTTGACCTAGGAATTCATACAGGTAATCCAACAAACTCAGACTTCCACTTTTGGACCTTATATTGACAACTCATCCTTACCACGTGACCACATACAAGTGCACCAACAATCAAGACTTGTCTTATCTGGCCCCACACCATTCCCAACATTTGTTAGTGCTCATGGTCCAATATCTAATCCCAATTGTGAAATCACAATTTAGGGTTCAAATATTATCATCTCAATCCCACAACCATTTACCACTTTACTTTTATCCAACCTACTATTTAGCCTCAGAATAAACCATTCAATACTGACCAAGAAAAGAAGTTTGATATTATGGAATTATTGTATAAGACACCAACACAAATTTCTAATTTAGATTTTTTGTGAATGTCATTAATCCACAAGAACATCTTTAATGACTTTTAACCCAATCCACTGTTGCTAGTGACATATCCCCTAATAAATTTCAATCTTTAGTTGGGTACCTAGCTCTAGCCCAACAAGTCACATTCAACCAAAGTGATATGTCTTCCCTTGGCCCACTCCATAATAACCCATTTTACATAGAATTTTATATAAATTATCATAAATTGAAATGTATCCTTATATAAAATGGATCAAGGCTCAACACAGTGTCTCTAAAGCTCATCAAGCTTCTTGGGTACATAATGGTAGATCTCTAACCAAAAATGATAAACATAAAAGCCTATGATAATTAGGAAAGAGAATCACAAGGAACCATTATTTTGCTAGTTATCATTGGGACTTTGACCCATGATACACTTTACCATGTGTTTGATCTTGAGTTATCATACAATATGCTTCTAGGTAGGCATTGGTTACATGAGATTCACACAGTCCCATCAACACTGCACCAATGTATCAAGTTTTCTCACTTTGATATGGAAGTGAATATTCCAAGGGATTTACACCCATATGAATACTATAAACATCTTGAGGCTGAATTACAAATCCACAATTATCAATATGACATGAATCCAAGTTCCAAGAAGGATAAATGAAAGGTTGTACTTATTGATCGTTCACTAGATAATTACATAGATCCTAATATCTTGGATTCCCTTTCCCACATACTGCCTCCTAAAGCTTCTAATCATTTCACCATTTTAGATAATAGACTGGGAGAGTATTTGACCCATGATACATTTCATATTGCCAATCTTCCTCAAAATTTGAAAACCTTTGGGCAATCTAAATTCACCCCACATATGCATTGACAACAAAAGAATAAAGATAAGGGACCTATCACATTTGTACCAACATCTAGCCTAAAACCTTACCCTCTTGAAGGGGATGAATCATGGTTATACAATAATGACCAAGTTGATTCTTATAAAAGTGCAAAGTATCATATTCCCAATAGGATCATGGAGCATTACAATTATTAATGAAGAGGCCCCAGACCAAATAAACAAGGAACCATCAAGCCAATTTTCATGAATAAGTATGAAAGACCTTATGGACTTAGATTTAAACTACCTAGGGTGACCCCACATATCTTATTCAAATTCTACCACTAGTGCCTATTGAGGATGATGTCAACAACAAAGTAGAGTTTGATCACAGCCTCAGCTTTGATGACCTAATTGAGACTAACATGTTTGATAATAATGTCATATATACTCTTACCCCAATCATTTTTCACAACCCATTGCCATTATACTATCCCTAACTGATATATTGGGACCAACAAGAATCCACTTTGTTGATTGATGCATTTTAGAATGATGAGACATTCTATGACTTTTTAGGCCTTATAGACAATGTTTCATTAGGAGATCATTAATAAAGATTCTCAATCACATTAGATCCTGAAGCCTATTTTGGAGAATGGGTGAACACCCTTAGCCAAAAATAAATAAGTAAAACATTGAGGTCCCAAAGTGAAAACCTCTTTAAGGCACTTTTTGACCTAGGAAAAAGTAAAGATAAAGGCTAGTCTAGTGGTGAAAACTTGTTTTAGGTACCATTAGATGGGGGTGTTTATTCTTCTTTTAATTTAGACTAGGAGACCATCAACGATGAACTTGCCTATAGATATGAGTTTATTTTTGCACAATAAAAAGTATTTGATCAAATTCTTCAAGAATTTCCAACTATTTTTGTCACATGGCCAGATCTCCCATTGGGGGACTCAAATTCATCATGCATGGGAGATGTTGAAGAGCAAGTCCTAATAGAGAAACCTGATATAGTCCAATAGTTCAAGTCTTTGCTTACTATCCTAGAAGATGATTTGAACATTGTAGTTGAATATACAATAGAGGTAAACATCAAGACTCCACTAGACCTAAAATAGATAAAATTAGTCGCATCCCTCACTGAGGAGGAATGTAAAGTCTTTAAATCTCTATTGAGATAATTTATCGATATCTTTGCATGGGCTTATTTTGACATGCTAGGTTTAGACCCCACCTTGGTTCTACACCACCTTGTGGTCAATCATAATGCCAAACTGGTGAAACAAAAGCTACGTAAGATGCATCCTCACATTACTATCTTGGTAAAGAAAGAGTTGAAAAAATTCTTAGAAATAAGATGTATCTGGTCTATTGACTACTCATAATGGATATTTAATGTTGTACCTGTTAACAAAAATCTTGAAGGAATTATAATCTATATTGATTTTCAAGACATAAACAAAGCATGTCCTAAGGATAAATTTTCATTACCTAATATTGACATGATCATTGACTTCATGGTAGGTTATGAAATGATTTTACTCATGGATGGCTTTTCAAGATACAACTAGATCAGAATAGCACCAGAAGACCAACATAAAATAGTGTTCACCACTCCATGGGGAACATTTTTTATCAAGTAATTCCATTTGGTCTTAAGAATGAAGGAGCTACATAACAAAGGGCCATGATTTTCATATTCCATGATATGATGCATGATATTGTTGGAGACTATGTCAATGACATATTAAGAAAATCTAAAACTAGGGCTGACCATCTAGAAATGATACATAAGATATTTGAAACATTATGAGAGTATAAAGTTAGACTCAACCTAAATAAATGTGTGTTTGGTGTAACCTCAAGAAATTACTTGTCTTTATCATGTCTCATAGAGGTATTTAAGTTGATCTAGATAAATTCTATGCTATACTCAAGATGCCACTACCAACCAATTTGAAGCAAATCCATAGTTTTTAAGACAAGATCCAATCAATCTGACACTTCATCTCTTAGTTAGCAAACAAGTGTCATCCATTTACACATATTTTCAATAACTTAAGGACTATTTAGTTAATCCACCTATTTTGTTACCTCTTATGCCAGAAAGGCTATTCTTGTTGTATCTATCAGCTACCAATAATGCCTTGGGGGCACTTTTGGCTCAACATGATAACAATGGAAAATAACATGTAGTATAATACTTAATCTATACCTTGGTTACATATGAACACAACTATTCACCTATTAAAAATGCTTGTCTAGCCATGGTCTTCACAGTTCAGAAACTATGTCATTACATGTTGAACAATAAGACCATGGTCATTTCAAAAGTAGATCCACTCAAGTATCTACTATCTAAAACAACCTTACAAGGTAGAATTCTAAATGGATCATGCTTCTTAGTGATTTTGACATAGATTATGTCAATCAAAAGGCAATAAAAGGACAGGTCCTTATAGATCAACTTGTTGAAGTACCCATTGTAGACACAAAGACACTCACATTTCATTTTATTTATGAATCTATAATGACCATCATTGACACACCTTTTGTGGAGGAGCATTGGAAGCTATATTTTTATGGTTCATTTACTACACATGAATCGGGGGTAGGTCTCTTATTTATTACACCATAGGGGGATCTAATCCTTAGATCATTCAGAATCAATTTTCCTTGTACAAACAACATGGCCAAGTATGAAGCACTTATCACAGGGCTTTGACATAGTATAATGGAATATATCTCATCTAAAGGTTCATGGTGATTCTAAATTAATCATCAATTAGGTCATAAACCATTTTTAAACCAAAGATGACAAGTTGGTTCCATATAAGGCTATGGTCTATACCTTAAAGCAACAAATTTCAAATATCCAATTTGAGCATATACCAAGGGATAGTAATAGAACTACAGATGTCATGGATACTATTGGCTCTTTCATTTGACAAACAAACAAAGCTAGAGAATATTAGTTCCTTATTGAGAATTTATTCACACCAGCTCATGAACTTTCAACTGTTATAAGTATTTATGATATTATTGGTCCTAATTCTATTTGGTACTTAGACCTTTACAAATAACTTCATGTCCAATTTCTACCACCTAACCTATCTTGAAAACAAATCAAATCCTTTATTCATCATTCCACTCATTATACTCTACTTGGATCCACCCTTTACCATTGTAGTTTTGATGGAACTCTAATTCATTATTTAACTTCAATAGAGTCTACACTAGTGTTAAAATAAGTTCACAAAGGATTATATGGAGCTCATTCTAGTGGGGTAGTCCTATCCAAAAATCTCTTACATACAGGATATTATTGGCCCATGATGGACGTAGATGTAGCTGCATATGTAAACAAGTGTGATAAATGTCAAAGGTATGCTAATCTGATTCATGCCCTAACACAAAATTTGAAATTGATGTTGACACCATGGATATTTACTACATGGGGACTTGAACTCATTAGGAAGATCAACCCCACTTCATCTAATAGCCATAAATATATCCTTACCACCACTAAGTCTTTCACTAAGTGGGTGGAAGATATACCTCTCACTTACGTGGCTGGAAAGCAAATTTTTCAAATTTATCTTCAACCATCTCATTTGTCACTATGGTATCCCCTCTGACATTATATCTAATAATGGAGGATCATTCAAGAAAAAGATGTAGACCAATTATGTATCAAATATAACATCACACAACATTTTTCTACATCATATTACCCTTAAGCTAATGGCCAGGCTGAAGCATTGAATAAAACCATTGTCAATATTCTCAAAAATATTGTCAATTATTCTAGTCATGATTGGCACCTATAGATATTCCATACCCTTTGGGCATACCATACCAATCATCATAACCCCTTAGGATCCACTCCATACTCACTTTTTTATGGTACTAAATCCATCCTTCCCATTAAGGTTGAATTCCCTTCACTACACATCTCTTTCAAGCATGTTCTAGATGATCATGACTATCGAGTAACTTGCCTACAAGAGCTAGACCTACTTGTTGAAAAATGTATAGTTGCACTCAATAATCTTTAGGCATATTAGAAATGACTCAAAATCCACTATAATCAACATGTCAAATATAGAAAATTTGAATTTGGTGATCTTGTTCTTAAATAAAACCAAAAGAATACCATGACTAAGAAGAAGTATAAAGGTAAATTCAAATCAAACTAGATAGGTCCTTTCATCATTACTACAGATTATAGATCAGGGGCATACAGGCTTACCACACTATATGGAGATGAACTTATTCAGCCAATAAATATTATTCACCTCAAGTAGTACTATGCTTGAGCACTAAGGTATATTATTTGTAAAGACCATTTCAGTGGTGTTATTTTATCACTATTTTTCTTTGTACAAATATAATTCTTATCCATCCTCTTATCCTTATACATTTTACCATTCCATTCTATCGACTAGATGTGTTTTAAAGCCTAACATGTTTGACCTTGGTTTTTTCCATTCATTACAACACCAAGGAATTTGATCAAATTCATCAGTTGTTTCAATTACTTTAGACAGAGATCATATTTTGAAGTAGTATGATAGAAGTTTTGGTAGTTTCATCCTTTGTTTGTTATTCCTTTCTTATCACTAGTCTTACTACTAATTATAACCACTTTTAGGCAAATTAGTACCATTTATCTATGACATTGTGTCCTAGTTATAACCACCTATGGGAAAACTAGGAGCAACATTTGTTTATTAAGTCTTGATGTACCAACATTCCACTTTTTATGCCATACTATGCCTTTTTACCACATGTGCTTATTTTATTTGAATTTACTACTACACTAGTCAAATTTCTCCATTGTAGGGTGGAACTACAGTGAATTGAGGTCCTACTTTGGGACTATGTAGGTAGTGCTTGATACTTATTAAGGTCAGCTCAATCACCCTTTCCACCATGTTCTTGCCATTTTGTGAGCAACCTAAGTTTGAACACTCACTATTTTATGAGAAACCTAAGTTTGAATGCTCTCACCATTTTGTGATCTTGAACCATTTAGTGTCTCATCATTATTTATTGAGTTGAGATACTTCCAAAATTCCAAAAACATTTATTAAATAGTTAGAAAAAACCAAAAACATTTGATCACTTCTTTGCCTTAAGGACTCTAGGAGCCCTTGCTAAGTTTCATGAAAACCACTTATCACTTAGTTGCCCCATCCTTTTTGGCCTTTTATCTCATGCACTTTCCATTTTTCAAGACCATTCCTCTTCTTCTATCACATTCATTCTATTTATTTTTATCAATTATCATTTTTCTTCCCATTTCGTGGGAGAACTACATTTGGCCTAAATTTTTTTATTGGATATTATATTCATGGAACTATGTAGGTAGCATCCACTTTTCTAGTGCATATGGAGATAGCTTGGCTACCCCCTTTATTTTATTCTATTCCCCCATTTTATTTGTTTTTTAAATTGTCACCTAGTTTCTAGAGGTAATGTTCATATTGGTTTTATTGAGTGTTTCTTTATTTGTTTATTTGTTTTTTTGTTTGTGTATCTATTTGTATGATGTCAAAAATATTTACTTTATTCAATTTATGTGTGTTCATTGGGTGATTACTTACCTACATTCACACTTGAATTTATCCATATTGGTATGCTTATATTGTCATCATGGTTTCTATCATTGGTGCATTATTTTCTATTGAGTATTGGATTATGGGAGCCAGTCCTTATGCATATTTAATCCAAGTTCTCATGATGTTATACCATGATTTATATTGACACATGCTAAAAAAAACCTTAGCTTCAAGATGTCTATTCAGTAATGATGGCATCAACATCTCTTCGACATTGGCATCTCTATTCAATCCCAATCATATCCCAAATAGAGTAATTAACCATGAAATATATTCAACATTTATTGGTTCAAATGAGAATCTCCCTACTAGTAGGTTGTTATAATTCATCATTACCCTTTGTGTTAATTTATCATCATCATTTACCAAGTTTATCTTATTTACCATAATCAGGGTCTAATGATTATAACCACCTATGGGAAAATCATTGCACACTGCTCCACCTGCCTTTCTAAATGATTATAACTGCCTTTAGGCAAATCATTGTGTTGTCACCACTTTAAATTTTTTCCCCCTATTATTATCTTGTTTTTATGTCCTAACTAAGGTAGCTCCATCTTCTCAATGATTATAACTGCCTTTGGAAAAATCATTGTGTTATCATACCACATTGCCACTATCAAGGTACAATGCTTATAACCACCTTTGGGAAAACAATTGTACACCATCCCACTTGCACTATCAATTATTTTGGCTACCTTTTCAAAATCATTATGTTTTCACCCCATCATATTTCCTTTCTTTGGTCCCCTCATTTTGTTTCTTATCGAGAGACCATTTGTTGGCCTACTTGTGCCAACCATTCCCATAAGTGGGAAAACCATCATATAGTTAGTGTATCATCATTGAAATTTTAGGTATACAAGACCTTTTCATTCTTTGAGAATATATTACTATGCTTATATCTTACAATGCCTTCCCAAACAGGGGCAAACTATACACACCTAAATCTTGCCACCAATGACCTCCAACTAGGCTTTTGATCAATTTCCACCAAAGTGCACAATTTGGCCTAGAAACACTAAAGCACATTTAAATGAGTTGAAATTTATATATTCAATTACCAATTTTATCTAGAGTATCATTAAATGAGGTAATATAATTGATGGGTTAGCTAACTTTGATCAAATCATTTCGAGTCAAAATACCAATTTTGCACTTGGTTGCTCTAGATTACTCTTTTCTATCAAATTTTTTATATAAGACACATGCCTTTTTTATCTTGTGTTTATAACATCTTAAATGGTATAATAGATCCAATTCATCTAACATTGGCTTCCAATTCCAATCTAGTCAAATTTTGGACCAATAACAAGGCATTCTGATAAATTTGAGTAATTTGTGCACAAATTGCTTAATCATGACTAAGAGCTAATTAATCCAAATCAAGGCCTAATTAATAATTCCATGAAAAATTATTAAAAAATTGTTTTTATAAATGAATATTAAATATCTGTATCATTAGGTGACATCAATTCTTGGGAAGACATACCTAGGTCATAAATTCCACAAATATCAAGATTATGGGTCTTCCATGCCTCTTTGTTACCTCCCATGCCTCATTAATGTCCCTTCTTCCAAAGTCATGATGTGGAAAATTATGGATTTTAAGTACATAATTCAATTAATTCATGACCACACATCTCAATCTTGAGATGGATGGTCATGGTTGATTATGGTCATTCTTGAAAATCTATAAATAGAGAGGCCATGAACATCATTTTAAAGCTTAATTTGTGGAAAATTATAATGCAATATTTATTCCAAAAGATTCATGAAAACTAGTGTTACCATGCCAAATTGATTCCAAGCCAAGATAAGCTAATCCAAATCCAAATGTGCCAAATAGAGATGGAGGTAGCCAAACTTCTATTGCTAAGGACTTCATGAGCACAAAACAAAGCAAACTACTACAAAGGCATTTGGAACATCTAAGGAATGAAGATGTTTTTGTCATATTTTTGTTACTAATCTCACCCTAGTAACTAGGCATGAAGATGTTAGTTTAGTGTGTTTTTGATTTGGTTTCATTCACTAACACGATACTAATATCCTCTTCTTAGTCAAATTCCTAGTTCACACATGGAAGCAAATAAAATGAGTTAGCCTCATATTTTATACCTAATTAGGTTGGATGAGTTAAGAGATGAATCCTTACATAATTTTAGTAGGCACTAGGTGGTAATGAAAATATGGTTTGATAGAAAATCTCAAGTTAAATGATTTCTCATTCTAGACCTAGTTTTATTATGGGATAAATCCCTTGAGAAAAAGGTCAACATTCTAAGCTAAGTCCTCTTTGGATAGGTCCTTATCAAATTATGGAATTTATAGGATAAAATGATTTTATATTGAAAGACATATAAGTAAATGACTTAAAATTTTCAATCAATGATAGTTTTTGAAGCATCACTTCTTAGTTGTCCCACCCAACATCATTTTAAAATGAGTCAGGACGTCTATTGCATGTATATAGTGTACATTGTTTCATGATTCCTTAGATTAGGTTTGCTTCATAATATTTTTTTGATTTTATCTACCATTTTCATATTCATTTCCCCCAACTCATTTGGGTTGAATTATTTTGGCTTAGGCTATTGGTGCCTTTTTTTGGTGTGTCCCCTGAATTAGGAATTGATTGAGTCTAATCACTTTCCATATCATGAATAATTATCCTTGATGAGAGTGATCCCTTATAATTTCTGTTTTAAATTTCCCTTGTAGCTCATGATATTAATTTGGTCCAAAAATAAGTCCCATTTTAAACTAGAATTTCACCAAAGCAAGCCTAAAAATAAGTATAAAGCTAAGCAATAGTATTGGTTGTTGATTGAAGCCATGAGGTATATGAGAAGGTCAAAGGACATATTCACTAGGTTATAAGGTGATAATAGGATCTTTATAAGATTTTCAAGGTGATATATTTCAATGATAGGGTCAAAAATCTTAATCAAGCCTAAAAGTCCTACATAGTCACCCATAGGCCTGTGTATTAAAATTGAAGGAGACTTGTAGGTTTTGGAGTGTATTAAAGATTGAGTATTCCCAAAGAGTGAATAAGAATTAAAAAATAATCTCATGATGTTTGAGATCAATGAGAAGGAAATAAAATGCTTAGGAAGGTCTACTAGGGTCATTTTAATGTGACTCTCTATAAACCCTTGCTCAAGGCTTAAGGCAAGTTTCAATGAATTGAAGGGTCAATTCCTTCATAGTGTAGACACTCAATTTTGACCACTTTCATTCCTAAACTAGGATTCATTTAAATTTATAACAAATGAAACAATATAAGCATAGAAATCACTTGAATTTATAAAATTCATCCGTATTAGGGATTTAATTACTTAGAAATATGGTGATGTTAGCTTATTTGATGCATTACCCTATATGCACCAATAACCTAGTTTGATTTCAACCCTAGTCAAATTATGACCTGGTAATTTGAAATTTTTGGCCTATTGAACTATTAATTTAAAACATTTAAAATAATTTACAAAAGACAAAAATAACTAAGATTAATTAAATAGTAAATCTTAATTAACTTGCCTAAGTAAAAATTTCAAGATAAATTACTGAATTTCATTTATAAAAAAAAAAAAGAATTTGTAGCCAAATATGAAGTCAAAGGTCAAAGGAGATAATAAAGTGATTTATTAATTCCTAAATATTCTAAAAAGGTGAGTCACAACCTCATAAATATCTAAATTTTTTTGTCATGGATCATAAATATCTTAAAAATGAGTTGTCAAGACTTCATGAGTGCTTTGACCTAACCCATGGTTAGCTTGAATCATTCTAGGTTAATTTAGACTCAACCAAAGTTATAACTTAACCTAACATCCCTAGGGTTAGATTTAGTTGTTAGAGTTATAAATACAAGTACCCATACCATATGCCAATAATATTTAGTGTGTAAGGTTACTATACTATAATACCTTCAAGAATCCATTGAGATCAATTTTATAACACCCATTTTATGCAAAACTTCACACCAAGCCACAAGTGACCATTGGAGAAGTGATACCACCATGGATAAGCATTCTTAGAATACTATAATTATCACACTCTAATCATGAACATCCTTATCTCAGTAAGTAGACATCAAATTTGACAAAGGGGGTAGATTAATTTTATTTTTTTATCTCTATTTTGTGATCTTGTTTACTATGTTATTCTTCCTCTAGTTCTTAGGCAAGAGTGTTTAGTTCTAGTGTATCATTATGCTTGATTTTTTAATCATTTGGAATAACAAGGAACTAATCAATATTTGTGTGCTCTTATATCTCTTATGTTACATAGTGGCATGCCCAGTGGGACTATGCATCTTGTATGGCCAAATAAAATGATATGTTAGCTTTAGTTTCTTTAATAAATGCATTTAATTATTCAAGTTTAGAGTTTTAGCCTTGAAATTAATGTCATTATATTTTTTTATGTAAATGGTGGCTTCACCATTATATATCTATATATGTGATCTTTAATTGTGTTGAAAAGGCATATTTTACATGATAAAAAGTGGCTTCGCTATCTACAATCACTAACTTTGATCCTACTAAACAACAGCTTTGCCAAGTAAAATTGCATGTGATTTTAGAAACTTCACTTACTTTTTAACTATAATAGGTGGTTTTCTAGATATAATTAGTGGCTTCAACCTATTTAAAAATGAACTCACCAAATTTGTCTATATCTACCTCTATGTTTATAGGAAAATATTAGCTTTGATAAAAATGGTGTCTTTGCTTTATGTTTTTGAAATACACAAGAATTCAAAATGAAATGTTGTTTACTCATTTGTTTTTTGGCCCAGAGACAATCAAACCCCCTAATTTTTTTTTAGAAACTAAGGTGGAGATAGAGAGGATTAGACACTTCAAATTATCACATACACTTTTGTTTAGTTATTAAAATAAACCTAACCACACTTGTATTTTTAGTAATTTTAAAGTTTTTACAAGTGAAAACAAGGCCAAGGGGCCAAAATTTCAATCACATTTGAGTTGGTTATATTAAAAGGAACATACATTTTAGTTAGAGATATTAAGAGATTTTTCACTTTATGTTTTTTTTATTAGCTAATTTAAAATTTCATGAAATTAGTTTTTTTTTTTTATGGAAAATTAGAAACTATTGCATGTATGTTATCCCCCATCCCCTTTATGAAACTTAAGTGACCAAAATCACTTATTTTATTGACTTATTTGATTGGTATTGTCATAAATAATGTTGTGTATTATCTCCCCAAGCTATGAGTGACTTGGGTCACCTATAAATGACCTTTATAGTCTCCATTTTATTTTATTACATGTGTCATGTGGGCGGGAGCTCATTTCTCCCTCCCAAGATTTTTAGGGGTGTGTTGACCTAGGTTTTCATATCCCAACATTTTACTAACCCCACTCCATGGTGGGGTTTATAAATTGGGCACATGATACTAGGATTTATAGAGGGATAATTGTCTATCCTCTATGATCCTAATGAAAACCTAGGTTAGGTCTTGCTAAACACTAGACTCTATTAAGCAGTATATGGTTGAAGTCACTTTGTAAAGGAATATACTTTTACATACTAAGTTAATAGGTATGAACCCAATTGATTTGATTGTGACCTTATGTTAGCCACACTTGAGACCATTTAGTGCATTCAAAACTTTTTGCCTTAGATATTTATTCCAAAACTATTTATGTGTCTCTTATTTAAATGGGGTGTCATTACACTGCATATTTTGTCTCAAACTTTTGCCTTAAAATTGAGTCCAAAATCATTGTCATGCCATTTGTTTGAAGGAGTGTTGTTATGCTACCTAAATCATTTCAAAAGAACTTGTTATTTGTAAAACCAATTTCCAGACCATTAGTATATATCTTATTTAAAACACATCATTACACTACCCATTTTAGTCTATCCCTTTTGCCGTAGAGAATTTGAGTCTTTTTGCCTTAAATTTGAAATTCAATATTGCAAAGTACAAATCCTAAACTAATCAAGTTTATGCTAAAGACTCTTATAATTTGGGCTTCGATTGTCTACCTTTTATATTTTGATTGTGTTACATAGGTTGGTTTCATATTTGATCTAAATACCCCTTTTCCTAGACCTAAAAAATGTTGTTTGTCTTATTTATTATTTGAGAGTCCTTTGATCCAAGTTATTTCCATCTGCTTTATTTTAAATTTGTTATGTTGAGTTTGAAAATTTCCTATTTTCATTTTTCAAATAGTCTATTATGAATCAAATATTGAGTCTTAGTGATCTAATTTCCAAGTGTCACCTAAGCCAATTTCCTTAAAATATATTATTTTTGAGTTCTTGTTTTTTACCTTTGTTTTTGATTTTAGCCTTATTTTTCATGTTAAATGATTATAACTACCTTTGGGAAGATCATTGTTATTATTTGATCATAGTTCACAAATTATTCTACCTTTTTAAGCTACTTTTGTCACTAATTATAACTGCCTTGGGGTAAATCATTACCTTATCAATATATGAGATTTGATCTTTTGTGTTACCTTTGTCACTGATTATAAATACTTTTGGGAAAACTAGTATCATTTTTTAGATTGATTTAAAGTTTTTTTATTCTACCTTTGCCCAATTTATTTATTTTACCCTTTGGGAATATTTTATAGAGCCAAAGGTTATTTTTATCTAGACATCAATTGTTTTTTACCTTGAGACCTTTGTATTTTACAAGACCTAGCTATAGATCTGAACATGCCTTGTTACACATGTAGTGGGACTATGTATAATCTAAATTATGATAAATTTATGACCAGTGACCATTTTATTCAAGTGTCACATGATGTTATAGATTATGATATGGATCCTTATCCATATTATAATATTCCATATGTTGAGCAAAGGTTAAACCCATTAGTGCAGTATTTGGTGACTTCACCTTTTTATCCAAGCCAAGAACAAGAATAAACAACACAATACCTTGCTCATATGATGCCTAATGGTAAACAAATCCAATAATAAAATACCTACTGTGTTAAGATGCCAATGTAAACAAGTAATATTCATACTTGTTTTATCATAATGGATTAGAGAACAAAGATAAAAGTCTCATCAGATCCATCGTAGCAGGAGCTAAAGTTTTGCTAGATTTCCCACATGAAAGTCTAAGTATTTTGATTATAAATCCTAGTAATGCACCACAAATACAAAAATTAAAATAGGAATCAACTATTTATAGTCAAGCTTTAGTCTAAATTCCACATCAAAATCAAAATACACTTACAAAAGGGAAAGGTCCTATGGATGAATAAATAGAATAGCTGCAACATGTGTACTAAAACTATCTCAACTTAGCTCTCAATATTAATGCAAGGGTTTTTTATAAAACATAACTTATTGATATAGATTTCTAAATAGATCAAAAAATAGATGCTTCAACTTATGCAAACCAAAACATAGACCCATTTTCCAAAAACATGTAGGTTGGTGACATGTTTAATGCCCCTATTTTGACTAAAGAAACTACTTCTCAAACAAAATAACTCACTCAAAATATTATGGATATCATGCAACTACATTCTAATTTAAACCAAAGTGGTTCTAATTTACTATTGATTAATACAAAATATACTCTAACCAATGCCATGAGTGGACTACAACAATAAGGGATAGGTATGCCTACTTCTCAAAATCAGCAAACAACCTCCTCTACCCAACTAAATTCTTATTTGAGTTTGTAATAGGGTGTAATGATCCAAAAATACACCTATTTACCAGCACAATAAGTGAAAAAAACTACATCACCTCAACAAAGGGTAATAAATGTTTAGTCACAATAAGTGTAGACCAATATACCACAAAAACCATAAATGTTACCTAATACACAACATGTTTATATTGGTCAAAAAGTGCCAGTTGGTTAACAACAGTAAATATCCAACCCCTAATAATTGATGAACAAAAAAAAGTGCCTATTCAACAACAAGTGCTAATAAAACAATAGGTGCTCAACCAACAACAAGGTTTTTATATATAATAGGTACCAGGTTCTCGGTAACAATTGTCTTTCACCCAATGGGTATCACACATGTAATAAGGATCCAAATTTAAAAACCTTCAACATTAGGTTTCTATTCAATAACATGTTCCCTATATGCAATAGGGTTTGATGAGTAGGCAATAAGTTCCCTCCCAAATTGATGAAGAGGATAAGATAAGAAGAGATAGGTCAAGGAAATTGACCTAGAGATAGAATCTGGAGTTAAAACTTTGAGCATAGATAGAGCAAGATAAAGGGTATTGAAATCAGGTTTTTGTTTCTTCATATGATTTTGTATAGATCATACTAACTAAATTTCTATAAAAAGGCTACTAAAATTAAGTGTTAAGGAGGTAGAGTTGTGTAAAAGTGAATTGTTACTTTGTAAAATGGTATAAATTGAATGAAGATTACTTAATGATTGTAATAAGAATGTTTAAGATGATTAAAATCATTCAAACAAGAATTGAATCCAATAACCACTAGTGAACAAGTGAACCTATGAGTCATTAGCAAAGAAGTGTATCTTAAGATAAAATATAGTATGAGATAAGTTGTGAGATTGAGATAGTTGTGTTACTCCCTCTACATCACAAACCCAATGATACCAACTCATCCCATAGAGCCAAATATTATTATTAAAACCAAAATTTACTAGCCAAGGTTATGTATCCAATCCAGAATAAAATGTGTTTAAATAGTAGCATATTCCATATCCATGATATAATACCAATGTAAATATACATATTGTAGACACCTAAATTTGGCCACTAATAACTTCCAATCAATATTTTAACCAATTTCCACCCAAAATGTATAATTTGGCCTAAAAACACTAAAAAATGCTATATGATGTGAAACTAACATATTCAAGTGCCAATTTTGGCCAGGGTATCACTAAATGGGACAATGTAATTTATGGGCCAACTAACTTTAATCAGATTATTCTAAATCAAAATGCCAATTTTACACCCAGGTGCTCTAGATTGATCTTTCCTATCAAATATTATAGACAATACACATGCCTTTGTTATTTTTTATTGTTAATATCTTAAATGGTATAACATATCTAATGCATCTAACATCACCTTCTAATTCCAATCCAGTCAAATTTTGGACTAATAACAAGAAATTCTGATCAATTTAAGTAATTTGTGCACAAAGTGCTTAATCATGCTTAAGAGATAATTAACCCAAATCAAGGCCTAATTTATAATTCCATATAAACTTTTTGAATATTTGTTTTTAGAAATGAATATTAAATATCTACATCATCAAGTGACCTCATTTCTTGGGAAGACATCCCTAGGCCATAAATGCCACAAACATTAGGATTCATGCCCTTCATGCCTCTTAATTTCCCCTTCTTCTAATGTCATGATGAGGATAATTATAAAATTAATTCAAAAAATTGAATTAATCCTCAACCACACATCTCAATATTGAGATGTATGGTTCAGGTTGATTCTAGACATTTACAAAAATCTATAAATAGAGAGGCCATGAACATCATTTCTAAGACTTAAGAATACAAAGTTATAATGCACAAATGGTTCCAAAATCTTCAATAAATTAGTGTTACCATGAAAAATTGATTTCAAGCCAAGCTAATCCATAAGCCAAAGGTGACAAGGAGAGATGGAGGTAGCCAAGCTTCCATTACCAAGGACTTCATGAGCACAAGCCGAGCAAGCCACTACAACAAGCATTTTGGAGCATCTAAGGATGGTAAAAGAGGTTTCTTTTAAATTTTAGTTGTGTGTTTCATTCATGCTTGTTAACTAAGCTCTCCCTAGTGTCTAGGCCTAGAGATGTTATGCTAGTTAGTGTGTTTCTTTTATTTTATTTTCATTTTGGAACTAACCCCATAATAACCATCCTGTCTTGAGTCAAATTCTTAGGTCACATAATGGCATGCTTGATGGGACTAGATTCATCTCACACCTAAATAAGATCATTTTACTACTTTAAAATATTAATTTGGAACTTAAAACTCTTACAAATTGATTTTATAACTTTATTTTGCCATTTTTATTTACCACAGTTTTACATAATAATCAAGGTCAGTAAGGCTAACATTGGTTGCATATATTAACTAGCATCAATTAGATACCTATCGAGATGGTCACATTATTATAACTGATGTTGGTTAGATAACCAATATTAGTTAGCCAAAGTCACCATCATCAGTTGTATATAACCGACGTTGATCACTATGTTTTTCTTAAAACACAGATCCAAGAGCTCTTTTTCTAGAGTTCATTGTTTCAAACCAAAAAGATCTTCAAAGCTAAAGAGTATGCTAACATTTTTTCTACAGGATCAAGCTTGACATTTTCTCAAAACATGTTTAGATCACCTTTTTCATGCCTAAAAATCAATTAGGAACCTTGTTTTGGTGTTTAACAAAAGAATTTAGATGTTTTTGGTGAATGTTTTCAAAGTTTGAAACTAAGGCCAAGGGGTCAAATGAACACCACCAAATCTTTCATTTGGTCTTAAAATTGAACACACTTGTCAATTCTTATTTGCAGTAATTGTTGAATAAGATTTTGTTTGGAAAAAAGAGGAATGTTGCATGTATGTTCTTCCATTTGTCTCCTTTAAGGAACCCTTAGAATAAAAATCACCATTTGTATTACAAATATCCTAGTCCAAGGCTTAGAAATAAATTCATCTAAAGCACTCCCCAAAAACTCAACAAATTTTGGGTGATCTTGAAAATGACCCTAAAGTCTTTCTAATTTCATGCTTTCTTTATTTTTATGTAAACTTGGCTTGCGAGGGGGACTTCATCACCTCCAACAAGTTCTTTAGGGAATCTTTGACCTAGGGTTTCATCTCTCAACATTGACTTCATTTGGCTCATTTTTAATTACACACGAGACATAGTGACACTTTAGACATCACACTACACTGAGAGAATAACAAGATCTAGTGGTTGAAAAAAGGACTAGACCTTTTTACAACAAGCCAAGTGATATGGACCCAAAATATATGCTTTTATTTTGCATTTTTTGGCATGAAAGTCATTATACAATTGATTCCCCTAGATCATTTAGAACCTTGTTAGATTTTAGACAAATCCCCACTTGTCATAGAAGTATTATTAGTGCAAGGTGTGCCTCAAGGTATATGTCATAGTAATATTATTTGAGAGAAGGGGGTGTAAAAACCCTACTATATAATGCACATTTACTTTTTGATGAACACTTAAAATCCTCTCAAAATGATGTATATTGATGGATTCCAATAATACCAAGCAACCTTGTCAATTTAAGATCTAAGAGAGATTAATTAGTTAGTCTTATCCTAGTTTATAGTTTTGTTTGAAGTTAAAAATTGGTGTAAACAAACAATCCAAACCAAAAACATAGTCCAAATTTTCCTTTTAACAAAGAGGTGTTATGCTACCTATGTGAGAACATCAATTTGCCTTGTTCAGAGTTCATCAAAAGCTTGAGAGTCATATCATCCACTTTGGCATAGTTATGTTTCACAATTGAGTCTAAACCTTTACCAAAGTTGTTTAAGTCTTTCACTTATAATATAAATTTGGAATTACACCTTTATAAGCTCATAAGGTTGATGTGTTAATTGGGTTCACCATTTGTACTAGACTTCAAGGAACTTAGGTTTAATTTCCAATTTGCGTTGAAGGTTGTTTAAGACTCATAATCATTATCATCACTTGATATAATTAAGACATTTTGTGCTAAACACTTTCACTTTAAGTCTATACACCACAACATTTTAATTCAAGAAAAGTAGTGTTATACTGTCAAAATTATGAAAAATTAGCTTTACCTTAGAGATTTTTTGAAGAAAACTTTTGCAGTCACACCTTTTGGGTAGTCTAGAATCATTACATTGCCTAAAACATTTCAAATATTGTTTCATAGACCCTATTGCATAGAGTTCCAAATTTTTTCCTACATTTTTAGGCTAATCCAAGTGCACTTTTGTGATCCTTTGTATAAATCACAACTATACCAATCACTTTTTTCTAGCTTATTTATCAAAAAAACCAAGTTTTATACCATTATTTATGAGAAAACAAACTATTTCTAAAGTGAATTTTATTTCATACCTTATACTTAGTTGATCAAGTTCATGACCAAGAATGAAATGCCTAGTGTTTGTTAGAAGTGTTCCAAATCTGTTAGATTAAAACTTTCATCTATTTTCAAAGTCTAGCTTTTGACACCATTTGGCTAAGAGTCCTAGCACATGCCTTGTTTGAGCCTAGATTTTGATGTCACATTTTTCCAAAAGACCTATCAACTTTTAAATTCTTAGATTAGATTGATTTGAAACACTTTGACCTTAGAGTTTAGCATTTTGTTTTTTGGTCCATTTACTTGCTTATCTTTGTGTGAATAGTGAAATGTTAAAAACTTCATGCTAGCTTGTTTCCTCACAAATATTTGAATAAACTTTTTGATCATTTTGATGAATCTAGACCAAGTGGGGACATTATCTGCTTTAAATTCTATCCTTTTTATATTTTGTAGAACTCTTTGATCTTTTATCGCAAAACATTGACTATGGATCCCAACATGTACTCTTACACTCGTAGTGGACTCATGTACAACCCAAGGATTAATAATGTGGTTACGTAGGAAGAAATGGTGTAAAACCCCTATGTAAATAATATTGCTTATGAGATGGATTCTTATCCCTCTTATAATACTCAATCAAGGACATAAAGCCAAGATCCATTGGCTAACTATTTGGTTAACACATCGCTTTATTTAGAATAGGTCCAAGAACAAACTACTTAATACCCAGCTACAATTCCCACAGTGGACAAGCTACTTATTTAATAGTCATATTCTACTAATATAAATTCCACATATGATCCATTTTTTTTTGAGTGACATTTGTTAAAAAACAAAGATGAGATTTTGGTTAGATCCATAGAGGTAGGGGCCAAGTTTCCAGTAGAATTCCCTCATAAAAATTTATAAAGTCTATTAAGAGTGCCCCAAAATATCATTTACAATCAATAGGCTTCTTCTATCAATCTTATGGATCTAGTCCAAACAATGTATCAAGACCCTAATATATCCAATCGAGGCAAAACCATCATGAAAGGTAACTTTAACCAAATGGAAATAGCATATCAAACCTACCTAAATTTATCATGTGATTTTAATCAGATGAACATGGTGAGTAAGCATCTTATTGACCTATTTCCTTCAACAAGAGTGTTGATAGAGTTAACTAGATAAGAGAATCCAAGTTCTAACCCATTCATAAAAATTGCTTTGATAGATAACTTGATGCATATGCCCATTATTGAAGAAGTGTCTTTGGCCTCTACATAGAATAATGAGCCCAACATAGTGGACAATGCAAAAACAACATTCAATCTTGATCAAAGTGGTACTAACATACAAAAAACTAGCCAACAACATGTGCCTGTAGTTAATCCTATGAGTAGATCATCATACTAGGGAATAGGAGTTTCAAAACCCTAACCTCAACTGGTTACTTCTTCTAGTGTACAACCTATGAGATTAGGAAACCAAACAATGACTAACATCACACCTTAATGATATAATGTGATGAATCCTACTCCTCCCCAACAAGTAATTAGTATTATTCCACAATAGTAGACACAATCTAGTGTATCAACATAATAGAGGATATATACATTACCACCTCAATCAAGGGAAACTAATGTTCCACCTCACCAGGTAATGATGAGCATACCTCTTCAATCACAGACTAATATACCAATTCAAAACCAAATAATGACTAGTCAACAACATGTAAATATTGGTCAGTGAAAGATGCTAAATCTATAACTTATTTTCACTTCCTCACAAGGATTCATGTAACAAAGAAGTCCCCATGTTTCTAAAGTACCTACTAGATAACCATTGGTTTAAAATGTGCTACAAATTTAGAGATAGGGTCTTGGTCTACAAGTTCCCACTCCATAATAAGGTTTGATTAGTCGATAGCATGTCCCTTTTCAGCCATAGCAGGCACAATATAGATATATCCCTCCATCCCAACCGAAAAATCCTCCAAGTCAAACCTTTATCACCAACCCAAACTAGAATATCACGCAACCAAATGTACAATTTCATGTACATCCTAATCTACGTATGAGTATTCCTAGTCCATTCCATAACCAAACCAATATACCCCAACATGTATTTACATCATACCCTAGTCAAAGTGTCCCACTTGTGACCTCCCAACCATGTAGCCAAACCAATTTTCTCCCTCAATCCAATGTTCCTTCCAGTTTCTTATCCCAAGAATTACAATAGATGAAGGATACAATTGTTTCCATTCAAGCTAGGAAGTAGACTAAAAAGTTCAAATTGGATTATGTGTGTTCCTATCCATTCAACATGAAGTATTTATAGATACCATTTATTCTAGGATATAAACCACCCAAATTTGACAAATACAAAGGGAAAGATGATCCTAAGGATCATTTGACCAAATTCTTTATCGCATGTCAACCAGTAGCATATAGTGACATGCATTTTGCTGTTGTTTCTAAGGAGCTTGGCTGGAAAATCCTTGGAGTGGTTTTTAAAGGTTCTCAAGGGTTTAGTAATGGATTTTGATGATCTTTCTAATAAATTTATGTATCACTTTTCCTATAATCTCAATCACAAGATTTTATTAGTGGACTTAGCACAGGCAAAACAAAAAATTGGGGAGAGTTTTGCAAGTTATTTACAATGATAGATATCCCTTACAAGTTGTTTCACCCATAGTTTACTAGATAAACATTTAACCACTATGTTTACTAAAAACTTTCATAGTGAGATAGATTATCATTTGGAACTACAATGTTCACATACTTTCAAAGAGATCATTGATAAAGGTTTGTTGATTAAGTGGGAACTCATCAATAAAGGAGTCATCAAGCTTAATTCAACTAATCAAAATCAAGGTACCAGTCAGGTAAATGGAAAACATCAACATCCTATTTAAGTGCAAGCATCACAACCAGCATAGGCCAATAACCAAGATATATCAAAGCAATTCAGCTACAATAGGAATGTTATGGGAAATGGAGTAACTAAATACTATCATGTCCAAACTATGTAAACATCATTCACACCACCTTTTTAGCTTACTCCTACCTAGCAATCTCTCTAACCAATACAAACAAAATGTGCATAATAAATACAACCTTTACCATTGTAAACCCCTCCTCCTAGGAGAATCATGCTTGTAGATTGTGTCTTTAGTGACCTAAGAAAACCTATTGAGTTTGCATTTTTTAAGCTTGTTACTACTAATCTGATTAGTTAGCCTATACCAAAGCATTATCTGCAAGGCATTTCTTATCCTGATTGGTACCATGAAAATGAATTCTATGACTATCATCAGGTCAATGGACATAATCTATGAAGATGTGTCCAAGTCAAGCATTTAATTGAGAATATGTTGGAGAATGGGGAGATAAAATTGGATAATGGTGCTTCTAATTCCAATAAAACTCTTGGGATTTATCAAAACCCCCTTCCCTGACATAACAATCAATAGTAGTAAAATAATCAACAACAACAACAATAGCTAGTACAGTAGCAAAATCAACAATATCAAAATCAAAGGCCAAACCAATAGATTCAACAAAACCCACAATGATAGAACAATAGATAAAACCAAGGTCAGATTGATAACAACTAAAAAACCTACCATGCATTTGTATATGAATACAATAGTTTTATAGGTCATATTACAGGAGGTAGCATTAATACCATCTTCATTAATCCTAGACCAAGCACTAATCAGCGTAGACCATTGATAAACAATACCATTCAACCAAATTATATGTCTAATCCTTCTTTGACCTAGGAGTGCATATAGGCAAACTAGTAAACTAAGACTTCCCCTTTTGGACCTTATATCAATAACTCATTCTTGCCATATGACCACATGCAAGTGCATCAACAACTGAGACTTGTCATATATAGTCCCACACCATTTCCATTATCGATTAGCAATAATGGTCCAATTTTTAATCCTAATTATGTAATCATAACTTGAAGGTCAAAGATTAATATCCCATGCCCACAACCATCTACCACTTTTCCTATCATCCAACCAACTATTCAGCCTCAGAATAAACCATTCACTACTGACCAAGATAAGAAGTTTGATATTGTGGAACAATTATAGAAAACACAAGCACAAATTTTTATTTTAGATTTGTTGTGAATGTAAATAATTTAAAATAACATTTTGAATGGGTTTTTGACCCAATCCACTATTGATAGTGACATATCCCCTGATAAATTTCAAGCTTTGGTTCGACACCTAGCTTTAGCCCAACAAGTCACATTCAACCAAAGTGACATGTCTTCTCTTGTCCCACTCCATAATAATCCATTATACATAGAATTTTATATAAGATGGCATAAAGTGAAATGTATCCTTATAGACAATATATCTGGCCTCAACATAGTGTCTCTAAAGCTCATCAAGCTTTTTGGGTACATAATGGTAGATCTTTAGCCAAAACCAATAACCATCAAATCCTATGATAGTTAGGAAAGAGAATCACAAGGCACCATTAGTTTGCTATTTATAATTGGGCCTTTGACCCATGATACACTTTGTCATGTGATTTATATTGAGATATCATACAATATACTTCTAGGCAGGCCTTGGTTATAGGAGATTTGTGTAATCTCATCAATGCTACACCAATGTATCAAGTTTTCCCACTCAAGGGTGGAAGTGAATATTTCAATAGATTTACACCCATATAAACACTATAAGCATCTTGAGGCTAAATTTCAAATCTATAATTATTAGTATGGCATGACTCCAAGTTTTGATAAAGATAAAGGAAAGGCTATACTTATTGATCCTTCACTAGATAATTGCATAAATCCTAATACCTTGGGTTCCTTTTCCCACATGCCACTTCCTAAAGCTTCTAATCATTTCACCATTTCAGATGATGGATTGGGAGAGTATGTGACCCATGATACATTTCATATTTCCAATCTTCCTCATAATCCAAAAACCTTTGGGCAACCTAAAGTCACCCGACATATGCATTAGAAACAAAAGAACAAAGATAAAGGACCTGCAACATTTATACCAGCATCTACCTTAGAACCTAACCCTCTTGAAGGGGATGAATCATGGTTATACATTGATAACCAAGTTGATTGTTATAAAAATGCAAAGTATCCTATTTCTAATAGGATCATGGAGCATCACAATTTTGAAGGAAGAGGCCTCGGACTAAATCAATAAGGAACCATCAAGCCAATTACCATAATTAAGTATGAAATAACTTATGGAATTGGATTTAAACTACCTCAAAGTGACCCCACATATCTTATTCAAACTCCATCATCAACAACTAGTGATGATGATGCTAACAGTGAAATAGAGTCTGATCATATCCTCACCTTTGATAACCTAGTTGAAACCAATCTATTTGATAACAATTCCATTTGTACCCTTACCCTAGCCATTCATCACAACACATTACCATTATATTATCCCTAACTAATAGATTAGCAACAATAAGAATCCAGTCTACTGATTGATGAGTTCTAGAATGAGGAGGAATTCTATGATTTCTTAGGCCTTAAAGATAACATTTTGTTGGGAGATCACAAATCAAGATTCTTAATCACATTAGATTTTATAGCCTATTTTGGAGAGTGAGTGAACACCCTTAGCCAAAAAAATAAGTAAATCAATGGTGTCCCAAATTGAAAACCTCTTTGAGGTGCTTTTTGACTGGGGAAAAAGTAAAGATAAAGGCTAGTCTAGTGGTGAAAACATGTTTTAGGTGACATTAGATGGGGGTGTTCATTCTTCTTCAAATTTAGACTAAGAGACCACCAATGATGAACTTTCCTATGGATCTAAATTCAGCTTTGGGAAACAAGTATTTGATCAAATTCTTCAAAAATTTCCAACTATTTTTGTCATATGACGTGATCTCTCACTAGGGGACTTAGATTCATCATGCTTAGGAGAAGTTGAAGAGCAATCCCTAATAGAGGACCTAACATAATTCAATATTTCAAGTCATTACCTACTATCCTAGATGATGAGTTGACCCTTCTAGTTAAAGATATAACATAGGTAAATATTAGGACTCCATCAAACCTAAAATGCATAAAATTAGGCACATCCCTCATCGAGGAGGAACATGACATCTTTACATCTCTATTGAGAGAATTTTTAGATATCTTTGCATGGGCCTATTATGACATGCCAAGTTTAGACATCACCTTGGTTCTACACCACCTTGTGGTTAATCTTGATGCCAAACTAGTAAAACAAAAGTTACATAAGATGCATCCTCACATTATTATATTGGTAAAGAAAGAGTTTGAAAAACTCTTAGAATCAGGATGTATTCGATATATTTATTACTCAAAATAGATCTCTAATGTGGTACCTATTAGTAAAAATCCTGAAGGGATCAAAATTTATACTAATTTTTTAGACATCAATAAATCTTGTTCTAAATATGATTTTTCGTTGCTTAATATTGACATGATAGTCTACTCCATGACTGGTTATGAAATGCTTTCACTCATGAATGGCTTTTTAGGATACAACTATATCATAATAACACCAAAAGACCAACATAAAATAGTGTTCACCACTCCATGGGGAACATTTTATTATTAGGTAATGCCATTTGGCCTTAAGAATGATAGATCCACATATCAAAGGGTCATGACTATCATATTCCATGATATGATGCATGATATTGTTAAAGACTATGTCGAAGACATATTGGGAAAATACAAAACCAAAGCCAACCATCCAGTGGTGTTATGTAAGATATTTAAAAGATTATGAGAGTACAAAGTTAGACTCAATCCAAATAAATGTGTGTTTGGTGTAACTTAAATAAAATTACTTAGCTTCATCATGTCTAATAGAGGTATTGATGTCAATCTGGCTAAAGTCCATGCTGTAATTGAAATGCTGCCACCAACTAATTTAAAGAAAATTCATAATTTTTAAGGTAAGATCTATTCAATCTAAAACTTCATCTCTCAGTTAGAAAAGAAGTGCCATAAATTTACCCACATTTTGAATAAATGAGTTTCATTTCATTGGGATGATCACTACCAAATAGCTTTTCAACAACTCAAAGACTATCTTGTTAATCCACCTATTTTATTACCTCTTATTCCAAGAAAGCCATTCTTGTTATACCTATTAGCTACCAACCATGCTCTGGGGGAATTCTTGGCTCAACATGATGATAATGGACAAAATTACACCATATACTACCTAAGTTGTACCTTGGTTACATATAAACATAACTATGCACCTATTGAAAAAGCTTGTCTAGACATGGTTTTCGTAGCTCAAAAACTATGCCATTACATGTTGAGTAATAAGACCATGGTCATTTAAAATGTGGATCCACTCAAGTATCTACTATTTAAAATATCTTTGAAAGATATAATGTCTAAATGGATCATGCTTCTCAGTGAGTTTGACATAGAGTATGTCAATCAGAAGACAATCAAAGAATAAGTTCTTATAGATCAACTTGCTGAAGCACCTCTCATAGATACACAACCACTCACATTTCAATTTTATGATGAATCCATCAAGACCATCATTGACACACCCCTTAAGGAACAACCTTGGAATCTATATTTTGATGGTTTATTTACTTCACATGGATCAGGGGTAGGCCTATTGTTTATTACACCACAGGGGGATCTAATATTTAAATCATTTCGAATAAACTTTCCTTATACAAAAAACATGGCTAAATATGAAGCACTTATTGCAACACTTTGATAAGTAGTGTATTGGAATATATCTAATATCTAAGTTTATGGTGATTCTCAGTTAATCATCAATCAGATCACAGATCATTTTTAGACCAAAAATGACAAGCTAGTCCCATATAAAACCATGGTTGACACTCTTAAATAACAAATTACCAAAATTTAGTTTGAGTACATACCAAGGGCTAGTAATAGAACTATATATTCCATTTCTACTATTTTCTCTCTAATTTAACAAATAGATAAAGCTAGAGAGTATCATTTCCTCATCGATAATTTGTCAGCACCAACTCATGAACCTTCAACCATTGCGATGATTTATGATATTATTGGTCTTAATTCTATTTGGTACTAAGACATTTATAACTACCTTCATGATCAAGTTATACCACCTAAACTATCTCAAAACAAACCAAATCCTTTATTCATCATTCCACTCATTATACTCTACTAAGATCCACCCTTTATTGTCATAGTTTTGATAGAACTATGCTTCATTGTTTAACTTCGACAGAGTCTATGCTAGCATTAAGAGAAGTTCATGAAGGAGTATGTGGATCTCATTCTATTGGGGTATTCCTATCCAAAAATCTCTTATGTACTAGTTATTATTGGCCCATAATAGACATACCTGCAACTATATATGTAAAAAAGTGTGACAAATGCCAATGGCATGATAATTTGATTCATGCCCTAGTATAAATTTTAAAACTGATGTTGACACCATGGTCATTTTATACATAGGTACTTGACCTCATTGGGAATATCAACCCCACTTCATCTAATATCCATAAACATATCCTTACCACCACTAAATATTTCATTAAGTGGGTTGAAGCTATACCCCTCACATGACTGGGAAGCAAATTTCTAAATTCATCTTCAACCATCTCATCTACCACTATGGTATCCCTTTTGACATTATATCTAATAATGGAAGATCATTCAAGAATAAATATGTAGACCAGATATGTACTAAATATAACATCACACAACATTTTTCTATAGTAAATTACCCTCAAGGTAATGACCAAGCTAAGGAATACAACTAAACCATTGTCATTATTCTAAAAAATATTGTCAATGATGTCAATCATGATTGACACCTCTAGATATTCTTTTCCCTTTGTGAATACCATACCAATCATCATACCCCCACAAGAGCCACTCCATACTCACTTGTTTATGGTATTGAAGCCATCTTTCCCATTGAGGTTGAATTGCCTTCACTATGCATCTCTTTTAAGCATGTCTTAGATGATCATGACTATCAAGTAGCTCACCTACAAGAGCTAGACCTACTTGATGAGTAACACACATCTATGCTCAATAATCTTCAAGCATATCAGAACTAGCTTAAAGGTCACTCTAATTGACGTGTTAAGAATAGAACATTTAAACTTGGTGATCTTGTTCTTAAAGAAAACTAAAAGAATACCATGACTAAGAATAAACATAAAGGAAAATTCAAACCAAATTGGATATGGCATTTCATTATTACTACAAATTATGGATCAAGATCATATAGGCTTTCCACACTTGATAGAGATGAAATTCTTGAGTTGATGAATATTATTAATCTCAAGTAGTACTATGCTTGAGTGCTAAGGTGTATTGTCTGTAAAGACTATTTTAGTTATTCCATTTTATCACTATTATTATTTGTACATCATATCATCCTTATCCATCCTCTTGGCCTTATCCACTTTCCAATTCTGATCTATCAGCCCAGTCCATTTTAAAAACCTAGACCATTTGACCTTGGTTTTTTCCATTCATTATGTAGCATTAAGGTATCTGACTAGTTTCAAGTACTTTAGATAGAGATCATATTTAGGGATAGTATGATATAATTTATAGTAGTTGCATGCTTCTTTTTTTACTCCTTTCTTACCATCAGTATTGCTACTAATTATAACCACCTTTGGGTAAATTAATACCTTTAATCTATACCATTGTGTCTTAGTTATAACTACCTATGGGCAAACTAGGGGCAACATTAAGCCTTAACATACTAAATTATAAATTTCTATGTCATCCTATGTGTTTTTACTAACTTTGCTTGTTTTATTTGAATTGACTGCTACACTAGTTGAATTCCTCCACTATAAGGGTGAAATTATAGTGACTTGAGGTCCTACTCTAGGACTATGTAAATAGTGATCAATACTTATTGAGGTCAGCTTAGTCACCCTTTTCCCCATGCTCTCACCATTCTTTGAGCAACCTAAGCCATGCTCTCATTGTTATATGAGAATCCTAAGCCACACTCTCACCATTTTATGAGCAACCTAAGTTTGAATGCTCTCACCATTTTGTGAAAAACCTAAGCCATGCTCTCACCATTTTGAAAATAATATTAGTTTAAATGATCTCACTATTTTGTGATCTTGAACTATTTAGTGTCTCATCATTCTCGATTGAGTTGAGACACTCCAAAAACATTCTAAAAACATTTGAAAATCATTAGATAAAAAACAAAACCATTGACCACTTCTTTGCCTTTAGGATTCTGGGAACCCTTAATAAGTTACAAGTAAATCATTTGTCATTTAGTTTCCCCATCCTTTTTGGTTTTTTTTTTCATGCACTTGTCATTTTCTAAGATCATTCCTATTCTTCTATCACATCCATTATGTTTGTTTTCCTCAATTATCACATTCTTCCCATTCCCTAGGAGAACTACATTTGGCCTTTATTTTTTTATTGGATATTACATCCATGAAAATATGTAGCTAGTGTCCACTTACCTAGTGCATATAGAGACAACTTGACCACCCCCTTCCTTTTCTTTTATTCCCCCATTTTGTTCATTTTTTAAGTTATCGCCTATTTTCTAGGGGCAATGTTCATAGGGTTTCTATTGCATTGTTTATTTACTTATTTCTTCTTATTTTATTTATGTCTATTTGTTTATTTACTTTCAAGCACTATTGACTTGATTCAATTTATGTGTGATCATTGGGTGATTCCTTTCCCATACTTACACTTGCATCCATCCATATTCATATGTTTACATTGTCATCATGGTTTCTATCATTGGTGTATTTATTTCTATTGAGTATTAGATTATGGGAGTCAATCCTCATTCATATTTTGGCCAAGTCCTCATGATATTATACCATGATGCCTACAGACACATGCTATAACAAACCTAATCTTCAAAAAGCCTATTCAGTAATGGTGGCATCTCTTCAGCATCGATGTCTTGATTCACTCCCAATATTATCCCAAATAAAGTAATTAACCATGAAATAGTTTTAATCTTTATTAGTTTAAATGAGCATCTCCCTTGTAGTAGGTTGTTCCAATTCATCATCACCCTCTGTGTTAAGTTAGCATCATCCTTGGCCAAGTTTATCATGTTTACCATAATTGGGATCTAATGATTATAACCACCTATGGAAAAATCATTGCACACCATCCCACCTACATTTCTTAATGATTATAACCACATTTGGTAAAATAATTATGCTGTTACCACTTTTTTTTATGCCCATGCAAGGGCATGTTATTCTTGTTTATCTATCCTAACTGGGGTAGATCCATTTTCTCAATGATTATAACTACCTTTGAGCAAATCATTGTGTTATCATACCACATTTCCACTATCAAGGTATAATGCTTATAACCACCTTTAGGAAAACCATTACACACCATCCCACTTGCATTTTCATTGATTTTGACTAATTTTTCAATATCATTATGTTTTGAACCCATCATCTTTTCTTTCTTTGCTCCCCTCATTTTGATTCTTATCGAGGGAACATTTATCAACCTTCTTGTGCCAATTATTCCCTCAAGAGGGCATCATATAATTATTTTATCATCATTGAAATTTTAGGCATACAAGACCTTTCCATTCTTTGAGAATATTTTACTATGCTTATAGCTTGTAATGCCTTCCCAAACTAGGGCAAATTGTAGACACCTAAATCTGGCCACTAATAACTTCCAATCAAGCTTTTGACCAATTTCCACCCAAAATGCACAATTTGTCTTAAAAACACTAAAACATGATAAATGATGTGAAACTGACATATTCAAGTGCTAATTTTGGCCAAGGTATCACTAAATAAGGCAATGTAATTTATGGGCTAGCTAACTTTGATCAGATCATTCTGAGTCAAAATGCCAATTTTACACTTAGGTACTCTAGATTGCTCTTTCCTATCAAATCTTCTGCATAAGACACGTGTCTTTGTTATTTTTTGTTTATAACATCCTAAATTGGATAATGGATCTAATTCATCTAACATCACCTTCCAATTCTAATATAGTTGAATTTTTCATCAATAACAAGACATTCTAGTTAATTTGAGTAATTTGTGCACAAAGTGCTTAATCATGCTTAAGAGATAATTAACCTAAATCAAGGCCTAATTAATAATTTCATATAAACTTTTTGAATACTTATTTTTAGAAATGAATATTGAATATATACATCATCAAGTGACCTCATTTATTGGGAAGACATCCCTAAACCATAAATGACATAAATATCAGGATTCATGCCCTCTATACCTCATCAATGCCTTCCATACCTCTTAATTTCCCCTTATTCCAATGTTATGATGAGGATAATTACAAACTTAATTCCAAAAATTAAATTAATCTTCAACCAAATATCTCAATCTTGAGATGGATGGTTCAGGTTGATTCTAGACATTTACAATAAATATATAAATAGAGAGGCCATGAACATAATTTCTAAGACTTAGTAATGCAAAGTTATAAAGCAAAAATGGTTCCAAAATATTCAATAAATTAGTGTTACCATGTCAAATTGATTCTAAGTCAAGCTAAGCCTCAAGCCAAAGGTGCCAAGGAGAGATGGAGGTAGCTAAACTTCCATTGCCAAGGACTTCAAGAGCACAAACCAAGAAAGAAACTACAACAAGCATTTTGGAGCATCCAAGGAAGGTAAAAGAGGTTTATTTTATATTTTAGTTATGTTTTTCATTCATGCTTGTTAACTTATCTCTCCCTAGTGTTTAGGCCTAGAGATGTTATGCCAGTTAGTGTGTTTCTTTCATTTTATTTTTATTTTGGAACTAACCCGATACTAACCATCCTCTCTTGAGTCAAATTCCTAGATCACACATATACTTAATCATCCATCCAATTCAACCAACATTCTATAATATTACTACCTTAGTTTAGGTAATCCACCTTTAACTATAGAACCCCAATAGTAATAGGCCACTCCATCTGACTTCCTTACCCAAGAGTTGTAGAAAATGAAGAATGAAATTCAAGCTATATAGATCATAAAACCAACAAAGAAATTAAAACTAAATGAAATATGTTCTTATCAGTTTAACATGGAGTATGTACAAATACCATATCTACCAGGTTATGAGCCACTTAAATTTGAAAAATATAAGGGAAAAGGTGACCATAAAGAACATCTAAAAGAATTATTTGTTGCATACCAACTAATGACATATGGTGACATATACTTGATTCGTCTCTTTCTAAGGAGTATATCTAGATAGGCCTTTGAATGGATTTTAAAATTGCTGAAGAATTATGTACCTAACTTTGATGATTTTTCTAAGAAGTTTGTATAATAGTTTTCATATGATATCAAGAATGGGATTATAGTTGTCAAATTGGGCCAAGCTAAGAAAAATACTGGTGAAATATTTATTGCATACTTACAACATTAGAAAGTGTATATAATCATAAATGCATTAGATCTATAAATCAATCCTAATTTAGAGAAGATAGATATTAATTACACTTTTGATTGGGGGTACATTAGATAATCAGGGACATGACTAATATGTGGATCCACTAAACCTAATTAGGTGAACTCTTATCATAATAATATCACTAAGGAAGGTTCCAAAGACTCTATTCAAGTAAAACCATGCAATAACCCTTACCAAGTCTTATATTTTAATATTCACTTTACTAATAACAAGTAAATAAAAGTCTAATCTAGTGCTCACCAAAGTTTGTGACACAATATGGGGGTTAGTAAATAAAAAAAAGTAAACATGAATAAGATAATCATAATTAAGCAATGTATAGGTAAGACCCTAATGCATAGAGAAGAAGAGTAATATTATTCAAAAGCCAATACTTATGCTACTTCTATCTAATAAAGAGAGGATCAAAATTAGAGATACTTACATAGAAGATGAACCCTTCAAGACTCAATCTCTCCCTTGGCCAAAAGGGATTTGCAATAGGTTGTTGTGGTTTATAAGGATCACCAAGAAAGGCCAAAGCATCCAAGACTTCTCCACAAGACTATATTTTCCAAGTAAAAATCTTAAGATAAGACTCCTCAATTAGAATGGTATAAGATCATATTTTAAATAAGTGCACATGAATAATAACTTTTGATGTCTTTTGAAATAATAGTGAAATTATCTTGTATATAGGCAAATTTAACCCTAATCCCTTATAAAAGTTTTGATCGACAAGGTCAACCCAGTCAACCTAGTATCAATATTGAAAAAAAAATCATTAGGTCATGGGCTAGGTTATCCAAGATCTGACCTAGATCCTAAATGATTTTCACCAATAAGATTACAAGGTCGACCCAATTGATTTAGTAATATAAACTATCAAAAGGGGTTTTAGGTTAGGAAAAGGTGTACAAAAGGTGGTAAAAGACTAAAGGAGTGTGAAAAAGAGGAGTAGTAGCTTAGGGTAATGTTTTTAAGAGCTAGTTAGATTAGTAATAAGTGGAAATAAGGGACAACAATCTACAAAGAACTAATGGTTTGCCCACCCCTTTCTCAGTGTACCCCTTAGGGCATACACTCATAGATTTTGAGACTCAATGGGTTACTACAAGATATAAAACATCATTATTTGATAAAATTTGAAAATATTATGTGTATAAATGTGCCCCACTCAAATCTCATCATGTTTCACTCAGGTGCAATAGGGGATGGTGTTTTGAGAAAGAACATAGTAACACATAATGTTGAGGCTAAAAAATGTCGTAGTATTTTAAAGAAAAAATAACTAAAAGTAAAATGATTGAAATGGAAATAATTGAAAAGTAAATGTAATTTGTACCTTGATTTACCTTTATTACTAGAGGGTTGTCTATTGTGTTTTTAGTCTTGATTGTGTAGGGTGTAGAGACTATTTTTAGCAAACCCAAGAATACAAAAAAAAAGAGAAAAAATAAACAAACGCAAGAAATCCAAGATAATTGGTGCTATGTGAATGAGATATACTTAGAAATTTGGAAAGATGGGGTGACAAATACTATGTTAGACTAAATGAACAAGTCAAAATTTTAGAGTAAATTAGGTAATTGAAAATCCAAGGCTACTAAAAACCAAAAAACTCAAATAAGTAAACCTTAAGCAAGAAAGGAAAACTCACTAATTCAAACCAAGGATACATGTCAAAAAAGATGGAAATCAGACATCAATATGAAATTAATAATAATCATTTATTAAACAAAGATGGGCAAGCAAAAATGGTAAAACAACATTGTTGAGTGAGAAGTAACAATCCTTAATCATCAATGGAAAAGGGTGCATAAAAGGGCGAACAATATTGATGAGTGAGAAGTAACAAGCCAACCTCACTCAAAAATGGAAAAGTACATGAAATTAGAACTGAACTCAGGTGTTCAAAAAAAAGGTAGTCAAACAATGATAAATGGTAAAAATAGATTAAGGTACATCTCTAAATGTAGAGCCATGGTGTAAAAAAAGTAATCCATAGTTTCACAAGAATTTTATTTTGTTTTAAGGATAGATAAAATTGAAACAAATTATAGCTATCATGTTTTAAAGAAGAAAAAAATAAGGAATTATAGAAGAGGGACAATAGGTTTAAAATCATAATTTACTTTCCAAAGGGGAAAATGAAATGGGTGTAGGGTATTATGAAGAAAAAAACCAAGGTAGATGAACTCTTTATCAAAGTCAAGACACTCAAATTAGGTTTATCAAAACAAGAGGACTATCGACCTTAAAGACTCTAAATAACTTCTCTTAGCCACAAAAGTCTTAGGTCAACAAATGAAGTATGTAGATCATCTAATGAAGGCTATATGCATGAAACATAAAATTGACCTACCTTCCCACAATGTGTTCCTCATTCCTCATGACCCCTTAAAGAGTCGTCAGTCTACTATGAATATTGGGCACTTGCTTGAGAAAGTAGGTAGCACCATATAGTTTGTTTAATTCTCCTATTTGAATCTACTAGCCTACCCACACTCAAATATACCTAGACTCTATTTTGAGGCCAACTGTGGAGTTTGTTTTTTGATTATAGATAGGAGATGTGCTTCTAATCACATATTTTGGTGTGAATTTAACTTTTGAGATTTTTATGTTGCCTTTTGTATATCATTGCATTTTGTTTCAAATGATTTGGATTTTAACTTTATTGATGGATTTTTCTATTCCTCCTCCATATGGATTTAGAAACCAAACATGGGTGTTAAATATGACTTTCATTTGAATACTTTGTACTTGGTTGCTAAAAGAGAGAACTCAAAGAGCATGGTGTCTAAGAGTCTCATAAATCTAGGTGAAATAAAAGTGTTATCTTTACTTTAACCTTTTTTTATCTAATGTGGAGTGAAAGGAAAGGAAATAAAGAGGAATAAAACATGAAACAATTTTAATTATTTCAAATCACAAAAATGTGACAAAGGGTTAAAAGGGGATATAATGAGAGTAAAGTGTGATTATTTATCATAAGAATAAGGTCAATGGAGGAAAACATGATAACATAAATTATTGTGAAAATTTTATCTATCAAAATAATTAAAATCTAAAAATGATAATAAATATCAAAAACTTGTAACTATTGCAAAACACATTCTAGAGAAAGAATGAAGATATGGTGATTTTGTGAGGAAGGCCAGATCCTATCCATGGTATTACACTACAAATCATAAAAGAGAAACACATGGGGGTACCACAAAGTATTTGAAAAGTAAATGAGATAATAAAAATATGGTATTTGTGAGGAAGGCTAGGTCTTATCCATGGTTTTACACTATAATTCACAAAATAGAAACCCAAGGGGTGTCAAAAAGTGTGTAAAAATAAAATATAAAAATAAATAGGATAAAATTAAATCATGATGAATACCAAGTATTATCTATAGTTTTACATTAAAAATCATGAGAAATAGGGAAACTAAAAGTCCAAAATGAAGGACTAAGGTTTGTGAAAAGAGAGGACTACTGTAAAGGGTGATACTCATGTGAGTAACATAAAAAAAGTGTTAGGTAAATAGCACATAGAAAGCATGAAAATAAAGGAAGTATTATACAAAATACTTGTTGAGGAATTTTTCATTGGTGGTCTCTTTGAAAACATGACCTTCATTGGTTTGAAGGTGATAGGTGCTTAGACTAAGAATATCTTTGAGTAAATAGTGACCCCACCATTTGTAGGCATATTGAACTTCTTTGGCATGAATTTAGTCTAATTCAAGGATAAGATCATAAACATTAAATGAGTGGATTTTGACTTTTTTTTTTTTATGTTGTTTAGAAATATGGGCCTTGTATTGGTGATTGTGTTACAAAGTATAAAGATGGTGTTTATCGAGGAGATTCAGAGAATAAAGGTGAGATTCATGTAATTATTAATTTGGTAAGATACCATGAAGATATATATAGAGAGAGGGAAGCTCAATTTCTAATGGGAGGATTGATTCAAAACCATAGATTAGAGATAATGACATTACCCCAGTGGTAGTATGTATGCTAGTGTAATAGGCCCAAAGAGCATGATAGATATGAAGGTACGAATTCATATGGGTTTCATAAATTATCTTTTAGAAAAATTTATTAATAATTTTGTTGGTGGACTTAACTTAGCCATTACATTATAGATGATAAGGTGTGGAAATTTTTTGATTGATTTTAAATTTAACATAGAGCTATTTGACATCTTTGTTTTTGAAATTATCACCATTATCTAAAATAATAGTATGAGGGACACCAAATAAAAATATGATTTGATTAAGAATAAATTTAGATATGGTAGTATCAATGACATTAACAAGGGACATAACCTTAACACATTTGGTGAAATATTTTGTGGATGTAATTATAAAGACATTCCCATCTTGAGATTGAGGTAGTTTGCCTATGAGATCTAATCCTCACATGGAGAATGGATAAGGAAATTCAATAGTTTAAAGTTTAGTTAGAGGTAAATGAATTAAATCATCATGAAGTTATCAAGGAGTACACTTTTTATCAAATTTTATAGCATCCTTTTTAAGAGTCTTCCAAAAATATGTTATATATAGGCATTTGTGGGCAATAGTAAGTCCATTACAATGGCCATCATAAACACCCCCATGTACTTGTTTAAGAAGAGGAGGGACCTCATCTTGCATAACATAAAAGAGCAAGGTAACTTCAACATTGTGATAATAAAGGATTTTATATTGAAATACATATTTATAGGATTTTTTGTGAATGCAAGTATTTTCACAGGAGTATAGGTTGGGAGGATATGTTTGGTGTTCTCGAAATTGAATGATGTCTTTATACCAAGGGATTTTTCAAATGGTGATAACATCAATATGGTAGATAAGTGAATCATGTGGTTGAATATAATATGAATATTTTCTTATTTGGATAATAAAAGTGGGATCAGTAAGAACTTGGCGTGGATGAAAAAGAGATGTTGAAGAAGCAAGGAAATAATCAAAAGAATTTTGATCTCAAAAGATAGGCTCAATGGTAAAAAAATGAAATTTTTGGTAAGAGTGGTTGAAATTTGATGATAAGAAATGAGATTCTTGATTTTACATTGGTAATCACCATTGACATGGTGGAAAATGAGCTGATAATCACATAAAACATGTAGGTATTATATATCTAAATCAAGAGTAGATCTCATGCCTAAGATTAGAGATTTGTAATCTACCATATTATTAGTGACATCAAATCCTAAGAAAAAACTAAAGGGGTGATTTTTTTTTATAATATTGGTAAGAATTCAACTTATCCCAACTCTTTGAAGGAATTTAGCACCATCAAAGTGAAGGTTCCAAGCATCCTTATGTAATTCAACATTAATTTTAATAAGTTCTTTGATAATTACTTTTGTTTTAGTAGTATTACGGAGGATAGTAGATTTGTCAAGACTACTTACTTTAAGATCAATAGTGAAGTTATGGAAGTAATATTTAAGATATATAGCTTATTTGATACCTTCAATATATATAATATTATCATTAGGAAGACTATCTTAAAGGTGATTGATAGCAAACATAGGAGCAACGACAAGTTGATCATCTATGATTTGTCTTTTGACAACATTTTGAGTAATAATTTGGAGATTAAAGTCCATAAGGAAGACCATATACTTGCCAATTTTGTCTCTAGTGAGAAAGGCTTTAGAGAATAAGTGATGGAGAGTATCATAATAAATGATGACATAAGTGGTCTGATAAAGCATGTAATGCCAAAGCTTTTCAATTGAAAAAATATGGCAAGGCAATCATATTCAGCTTTTGTGTAACATTTCTCATAATCAATGAGGCCTCATATGATATAGTATATGGCATACTCACTTCACATATCATATTTTTTGGCAAGCATTTCCCCAAATGATATAGATGTGGAATAAGTTTACAAGATCAATGATCAGTCATTTGAAGGAGGATGAAGTGTAGGTGGGTGAAGAAATGATTCTTTCATATTGTCAAATGATTTTGGACAAAGGTTTATCCATTATAAATCATTACCTTTCTTAAGAAGATAATTCATGGAGGGGATATAGTAATCCATTTTGGGAATGAATCATCTAATTGCCCCAAGTTTATTGAGATAAGTGTGAATGTCTAGAATGGAATGAGGGGTGGGCATGTTGATGATATAAATAATCTTGGCAAGGTCAATGTTGATGCCATGGAGAGAGACCAAGAATCCTAATAGTTTTCTAGATGTGACACCAAAGACACATTTTTAAGGATATAGTCTAACTTTGTATTTGAGGAGACAATCAAAGATGATGGCAAGATCAAAAAGATGAGTCTTGTAACTTTTAGATTTAGCAATGAGGTCATCCACATAGGTTTCTATAACTTTGTGGATAAGATCATGAAATATATGAGTCATTACCCATTTATAAGTGTATCTAACATTTTTGAGGTTGAATGGCATCTTAACATAGTAATAGGTTCCCCATTCTATAGTGAAAGTGGTCGTATGTTGATCCTCGGGAGCAATGTGAATTTTGTTGTAGTCTAAGAAACTATCTATAAGAGATAACATTTCATAACCATATATGAAATTGATAATGGCATCTATTGAAGTTAAATAGAAATTATCCTTAGGACAAGTGAGATTAAGATTATGGAAATCAATGTAGATGTGAATGACCATAGTGACTTTTTTTGGATGGGGACTATGTTAGAAACCCATTCAAAATAATCCACTGACTTGATAAACTTATCATTGATAAGTTTGATAATTTATTTGTAACATAATGTGTAAACGTTGGGTGGACATTTATGTTGCTTTTGATGCACAAGTTTGACATTAGGATAAGTGATGATATTGTGCACCATAATTCTAGGTTCAATACCAGGAATGTTCTCATGGGAATCAATAAAGATATCATAATATTTATCAAAAAATAGGATAAAGTTATAATGTTCAGTAGGTGAGAGTTCATGAGAGATGATAATAGGTTGAAGACATGATGGAGTACCATATTCAATGTGAATAGTTTCTTCGATAAGCATAGCATTTTAACTTTAGAATTGGTATGGTGAATTAAGTAAAGAGGAAATTATATTATCTTTAATATTGATGCTAGTGATGAAGTTATTGAAACAAGGGAATTTATTTTTTAAATTCCTAAGTTTGTGACATTACCAAAGGAGTTGAGGTTCTCAGGCATGAAGTAATTCAAGAATAGCTTCATGCTACATAGTGTGGGAAGAGGACCATAATACTCAACATCTAATTTGAGATCAAGAATTTGATTACCATGGCAATCATATTCAAAATGTATCTGATGGGCATCTATATCCTTGGCATCTAATGTAATCTTAGGAGTAGGAAAAGTAGATGGATTGGATGTGATTAGTGTTTCATTAATTTATTTGATGAGGGAAGAATCAGATGTATCAATAAGATCTATAGGTGGTAAAGAAGATGTAGGAATCTTCAGAGGTTTAGAGGGTATGATTTGTTATACCACCCAAGGAGTATCAAGAAATATAGAATTAGTAGGAGGCACATGACCTTTTGGATCTAAGTCATGATCCATGAAAATGGTATGAACATCCCAATTAAAATCATGTATTTGAGTTAAGGTTTTATGATAATGTTGAACATCCAAGTTTTGACATTGAACCTGGGCCATGATGTAGTTATCATCATAAATTGGAGAAATGGTACATGCTTGAGATTCAGGGGGAGTTTCAAAAGTTGAAATCCTAATATTAATAAATTTACATGGAGACATGATGAGAGGATCTTTAAATAATTTGGACACTCCATAATCATTGCATGTGAAATCATCTTCTGGTAAAGAAGGTTCTTAAGCATTACATGGAGGGGGAACATTAGTGATCTCATAAATGAAGGGAATAGTACAGTCATGAGGTAATAAAAAACGAGGAATCCACTCTAAGATATAAGGAGGTAGTTTAGTAGTGTTTCAAGTATGTTTTAATTCATTAGGTTCATCATCATTTGAATAAGTAAGAGTGACTTATAAATCTAGATTGATGTTGATGAACTCAAGCAAGGGAACATTATTGATGGTAGGAATACAATATTGAGATTTTGGATTAGGAAGTTGAATACTCTAAGGGTTGGGATCAACTTCAAGTTTATACCATTTTACCATTATGTAGTAATTTAATGCATTGAATACTAGAAGAGGCAATGGCCCTCATTCTATGATTCCATGGGGGACAAAAGAGTATGTTATAAGATAAGGTTAAATCAAGGACCATAAGTTTAGTTCGAATGGTATTAGGTTTGATGGTTAGGGGAAACCAAATACAACCAAGTGTATTTTGATTAGTTTTATCAAATCCATGATAGGTAAGGTAGGTTTTCTTGAGATGATCCTTATTATAACCAAGTTGTTGGATGAGCCACAAAGATGTCACATTAATAGTAGACCCTTAATCAACTAAAACTTTAGAAATAAGGGTACTATTAATGGATATTTTAATGAATAGTATTGGATTATCAACACAATAAATTATTTCATCATTAATCATGTCTTCTTCAAGAAATTCAATAAATAGTTTGGAAGAAGGGCACACAGTTTCAATGGTATGCACATTAGTAGATTGAGGTTTGATAAAAGGTGGTTGTTCATCTATAAGAGATGGATCTTCAATTTATTGTAATTTATTCATAAGAAAATTTCAATGATAAGTGGAATTATGAACTAAATCCATTATTTAAATATTTTAATGCATGGAGTTGAGTTCTTCGAGAAATTTTTAATGAGATTTAAAAGAACCAGTGTGAGTTTTGGGAGGTAGGGTAGATTTTGAAGGGATGTAAGTTGTTGGGGGTTTGGAAGTAGGAGGTGATTCATTATTAGATTATAAGTATAAATTATTGGTTGTAGTATCTTTTTAAAAAAAATCTTTTAAAGATGGTTTCTTAGGTTTTGTGATAGGATCTTTATGAGTTAGCTTGAGATGATAATTAACCTTAGCTATATTAACATATTGAAAATTATTATAATACTGGTCATAGTTGGCATAAATATCACAAAAATCATTTAGATTTTGTTGATTATTAGTTGTATAAAAATATTTTTTATTACTGGAAAAAGAAGCTTTAGAAACCTATCATTTCTGAGAAGTTGTATTATACTTTTGATGATGAAGTTTGATCATGGATTCATGATTGAAGGAATAAATGAGCATATAGGAGACAAAAAATTTAGTAATCCCTCACAATTTTCATGGTATGACCAATTTCGATGTGGAACCAACAAAATTGATTAGGTTTATACCACTTAGGAGGATTATTAGGATAGGTAAAGGGTTTAGAGGGTGGTAATAATTATTTCATTTGTTGCATAGTGAGTGGTATGTGAAAAGATGAGGGAATTTTAGCTTTGGTAACTCTTAGTTTGGTTTTAGGAGTATTTATAGTGATATAATTAGTATAAATTTGAAAATATCCTTTAAGTAATTTAGGATTAGGTTCAAATTTCTTCATGATAAATTCTTGACATTTATCTTGGTTAAGAGCTTCATTAATTATTTGGAGAGCAAAAGTTCAAACTTTATATTGAAGAGAAGGAGTTAAATTAGTTATAAAGAGTTTAAATAAATTATCATCAATCATGTTATGGTTGGATTTATGGGCAAGATATTTCCATCATTTGATAAAATCATGAGCTAATTTGGTAGGAGATTACTTAGCATTGATGAAATGACTAAGGCAGTTTTTAGGAAGATCATTATGTTGAAACTCTTTGACTAAAATGTTGAATAAATCCTCATGTTACCAAATGGAATGTTGGGAAAGTTGGATATACTATTCCAATACATCACCAGTGAAGGTTTAAACTAGAATTTTAGTTGTGGTAAAATTATTAGTTTGGATCTACTCTCTGAAAAGATTGTCAAAAACTTTGAGAAAGGATGCAGGGTCTTTAGTCCCATCATACTTGATAGTTGGAGATATATTACCAATATCAATGGACACGATGAGAGGAGCTAAATGATCATTTTAGATAGTTTTAATTATTTTTTATTCATGATAGGTTGAGGAATAACATTTCTTGAGGCATCTCTAAGAGGTGGAGGAATAAAATTTGGTTTGGCTTGAGGATTGATAGTCAGAGTTTGATTAGCAATGTTGATCAAAATATGTTATAATTACATCAATTAAGAGGTGTTAGATGTTTTCATTATGTTCATTTATTGTATTACTTGTTCAAGAATTTGAGTCATATCAATTGGTGGGTTGGTGTTTGTAGGAGAACTCCCCAAATTGGTATTAGGGGGAAGGTTATTAGAAGATGGATTATTAGTGGGATTATTCGATATACTTGTGTCAATTAATCCCACATTATGTTAAAGATTTTGAAGATGAGAATTATCTTGATAGGTATAAAAAGGATCAATTCTACCTACTTCATCTTGAGTTGTGATATGAACCATGTTATAATTCATAGATGGAGGGGAAGAGGTGCTCCAAAAGTGAGGGTTCTCATGGGAGGAAAAAAGAGAGAAAAAAACATCCCATATAGTATCAAAATGGATTAATGTTGTATAAAAATATTCTAATAAGGGACTTCATGATGATTTGAATAAAAATGAATAGAATGGTAAGGAAATAGAAATAGAGAATTGATTCAGATAGATAGGATAATAGTAAGAGTATAGAGTCGACTAGGTCAACCTAGTATTGCAAATTAGAAAAAACAAAGTCTGATAAGAGTATAGAGATGACTGGGTTAAACTAGTACTATAATCTAACTAGTAAAAGAGATCCCAAGTTGACGGGGTTGACCTAGTACTAAAGGTTGGAATTAAAATACTCTATAAAAGACTATGTCAAATGTAATGACATTGTACTAAAAATATTTGCAATGTAATTTAAAATTATGGAATGGAAGTAAACACACAATCAATTGGATCAATGAGAATGATCCAATTAAGGCACACAACACAAAACCTTGCACCAACATTAGTCAATGTAAATTTTTTCAATATAACATACAATGATCAAAGAGCAAGTATTCAACTTGAAAATTAAATGCTAACTAAGTGGTTATCCTAAATGTTATTAGATTATTATAAAGTGATATTCTAAGTGTGATAGATAAGTTGACTGAAATTAGGGAACTAGAAACCAATCTATGGATGGTTTTAGAAAGGTTTAGGTTGAAAGGGATCTATGTTGGTAATAGTAATATCTTAGTATTGAGGCCTACCCCTTCACTTCATAATCTTATATTGATAACGGTGTTGATTACTTTGCCAATATATACCATTAACCACATGTTTATACTTAGCCAAAAAACCAAGTCAGCTTCCCCATTGGTGATGAAATACAAGTAGGTAGGCTTTGGATAGAAAAATGTATAAATGAATTTTGAAATTATGTGATTTAGTAGTGTGTGCAAGAAAGATAAAAATACTGAAACTAAATGGTATATTGAAAAACCACCTAACTAGACTATGTGAGTGAATCTAAGCATTCAAATAATTAAAAGTGAAACTGTGAAGTAATTACTAAAATATAGTTATTAATTCCCAATTCAAAACATAGTAAAAAGTTAGTTCAGATGACAGTGTATTCATATATTATATAATAGAGTCAATAATGTCACTATTATACTACAGAAATAAGGGTCTTTAAGAACTAAGTCGACTAGGTCGACCTAGTATTTTAGATAGAAGATAAAATATGGCACAAGTAATAAATGAATAGAGAATACATGAACATAAACATAAAAAATGTTAAACATCCATAATTTTACTCAATGCTAATTAATTTTAAATCAATTCTAAACATGAGATAATCAAGATAATAAGTATGACATCATACACATATCAAAAATATCATATACATGTACATCAACCTCAAAAGACCTAAAACTAAATGTTAATGTATCTCAAATGTCATATACATAGAAGATATATACATATCACAATGGTGTCTCCAAATGCATCAGTATGTTGATATAATAAGTATAATGCCACATGCTAAAATTATTCCACAAATACAAAATTCCAAGATCCCTGCAATCAATTTTGGCTTTGTGTGTCCATGGGACATATGGTTGGAGGTGGCCCTAATGGCCTTGATGGTCCTAGTGGTGGTGGCCATGGATAATGAATGGATTGACCTAAGTCACTTGTCACATAAATCTTAATACGATATCAACTAGATCTATTAACTAGCCTTTGTGTATCTTAGGCATTAAAATAAATAACCTACTAGTCTCTAAATATGATCATTTCATAGGCTCACCAATAATAAGAAGCCTTTTCCTTGGATTGAAGTAACTCCCAAACCATCTATGAGAACCCATCATGTGTAACATCTCCTTGAGATACATCTTTCTCTAACTTGAGCCTATTAATAGTGGCCAATGCCTAATATTGATCTCTAATGGATTGATCTCTCTTAGTGGTGAAATAGCCCTAAACCTAAACCATCCTATCTATCTTGGCCTTTAATTAAGTGATCTCTATCTGCATTTAATTCATGTCATTATCCCTCATATCTAAGGTGCTTTACAAAATTAACTACCTAATGTTGTAATCCTATAATCTCTCTCACTCAAGTCATGATCTCCTACTCTAGCATGCTTGTATATCTACTCACTATAGTTGTGCTAGAAGACCTTGCCTAGCCTAGATCTAATTCTGTGCCAAAAGGCCCTATATGGCATAAATAAACATGCACCACCCTAACCACTATTGATTTAGGATCAAGTACCATCAAATTTGGGGCATCATCCTAGTCATATCTATTGGTCCCCAAAAGTGTCACTCATTTTTGGAACAACATATGAGCTATTCTTGGACCTGTAGGGCCAAAATTCCTCTCTTCCCCTTCTCAAAATTTATTCAAGGGCTTTCAAATTCATCATTTTTTAAAATATTTTTTAGCAAAGGGGCTTAGCCAAATAAATGGAATGAACCATTAAACTTGAACTTCTTCAAAGTTCAATGGTTCACGAGTTCAAAGGTTCAAAGGCTGCCCCAGTTAAGGAAAGAAGTGCACGCAAAAGTGAGATTCAGGTGGATGCTACCAAGTATCTTCAGCTAAGCCCATTATACTTTGTTTGGGAAGTGGCAAAAGCTGCCACCTATCCCTTAAAGAGATCAATAGAAAGTGCCAAGTGTCAATGGTGAAATGTTTCAGTAAGAAGAGGCAGAAGATGCCACGTGTCAAAGGATGGGGCCCCCTCAAATGCAAAGACATAGAATCAAATGGAGGTGACTTCCTTCAGACAAATTATCTAAAGGAATTAGATTCTACTGCAATATTGAGGCTTGACCCTTCCTAAAAAGAACTTGCCCTTCAGGAATGACACATAAAATGGACCCTGTTCAAGAGCCTGAAGGGAAAGTTCCTTTTAGGAAGGGTCAAGCCTCAAAATTGTAGTAGAATCTACAAAGTGTCACGTGCCAAGACACAGTTTCAAATGAAGCTTCATAGAGTAGAACATGCCAAGTGTTCCATCCCAGTGCAGTGAAAATTGCCACATGTTTGCATCCATGCATCCAACCTCTAACAAGTCTCAAGGCCTATTCCCAAAATCTTATTTCAAAGCCGTGGATGCCACTACATGTCCTCACCTGCATCACAACAAAAGGACAGGCCCATAAATGTCAAAATTGGGATGAATAGCCAGCTTTTAACCTTTAAAGGAAGAGAGACCTGTAGACGTCAAAATTGCTACAGTGAAGCATCTGATTGATCTTTGTAGGATTAGAACATGGACCCAATGCATTGAAGACCCTAAGGCTAGGACCAAGAGAAGGAAGAGTCAAAGAGGGAAACTCAGCGGGAGTTAATTCCAATAAGTGAAGCAGTTCATCGAGTAGATATTTAGGGCCTGCAAACATTGAAAGTGTAGCCTATTTGTCACCTTTAAATTAAAGGTATAATAGACATTTGAATGTCTAGCAGGTGATGGAATGAGTGATTTAGACTCAGGAGAAGACAAGGAAGATGAACTAACATGCCACAATTAAGGCAGCCACCCTACTCCAACATGGCCCTTCCTGATAGAATTGAAAAAGTAGCCAAGGCATTGATTGTGCAGCATAGGTCACTCCATGGGACAAAGTTCCAAGTCTCTCCTAGCCTCTATATAATGTAAAATCTTTCATTTTTACAAGGGAGATCTTCCCCTTACCAAAAGTGAAACTCTACCTGAATTGAAAGGCATTACTGAGACTTTGAGCTCAGATTGTAATTCATATTTCTTTGATTGAATGAGAAAGCAAGTTACTTACAGACTTTGTGCTGTTATAGCTTGTGCTACTTTAGGATATTGTTCTTATGTCTATCTTCTAAAAGAATTCTTATTTATTTGATTTAACAAGTAGGACTAGTGGAGGTGATAAGGAAGGTGTCCTAAAGCCAACTACTTTCAGATTTTGTGCTGTCATAGTTGTCTTTGGTGTGTGTTTATTTTCTATTTCTATGTAAAGGACCTTGGGATTACTTTGTGACCCTACTATTCTTCATATTTCACTCTTTGGGTAGTTGAGGTGGAGACTTTGCATTCTATTTCATCCTACTATTACTACACCCTTTGGTTACTGGTTACTTTACTATCTGAAAGAAACTCCTACTGTTTCCTGTAAGAACACTTATGAAAGAAGAGAAGTGCCTTCAGTTTTTACACCAAGATTTTCTACTTTGTCTGTGTGCATCATCTTTGAAAAAAGAGATATGGATGGTATATCCCACCCCTCTATCTTACTTTCTGCTTATATATATAGTATATAGCCTCCGTTTATTTAATAGGGAAACTCCCCTTGATGAGAGGAGAGATTTGTCCCCTTTGGATGTGGTAAACCTGCAACATTGGATGACCAATCTCCCTTTCCTATGGTGATAGGAACTATTTTGATCACCAATTAGCTAGCTGACAAAATATTCACCTAACAATTTTTGGCGACTCAATTGGGGATGAACGTGCAGTCTGAAGCCTCAAGTTTCAGATTGAAGGAGTTCCTTACCTTATCTATTATATAGACTTTGGCAAATCCATTCCATGTCTTACCCATTATCCATTTATAGCCTTACCATTTTCATCCATCTCCATTATATTATCTGGTTTGCAAAACCAAATCTGTTGGGAAAAAAAGTGCAGTTTAAAGCCTCAAGCTTTAAGCTAAAGCAGGGCCAGTTTATTTTCCATTTTTGTCCTATAATCTAGTAACTCCACTCAGATGTGTTATCCCTATTTTTCATAATTTGATCATGGTAGTTTGAGGCCCCTGGGATAACTCATTTGGCCCACTTAATCTAACTCCACCCCTGCATGAGCTATCACTCAGTTCAAGGAAGAATTTTTCCAAATTCTTTGGTGATGGAAGAGTCCACCCTGATGAACACATTGTAGCCTTCACCATAGCCTATGGTGTAATAGGGATGGAATTTGAAGACGTGGTAGTCAGGATTTTCATAGAAACACTACAAGGTGCTACTGCAGACTAGTTCTACCATCTACATACTGGATCAGTGACTAGCTAGGACACTATCAAAGCCAAGTTTGAAGCAAGGTTCAAACTTGTAGAAGATGTTCATGCTTTGCTAGCCCAACTTACACAGATGAAGAAGGAACCTCATGAGCCCATGAGGGATTTTATTGTAAAATTTGACAAGTTGAGAAATAAGATTCCCGTAGTTGCTCAACCCACACCTGATAACCTCAAATGCTTGTTCATAAACTCACAATTGCCTAAAGTGAGTTTTCTGCTAAGACATGCTAGCTGCATAGATCTTGAAGTTGCTCAAGACTTGGCCATTGAGATAGAAGATGACCTTATCTTGGATGGAAAGATAAGAAGGGGTTCAAATAGAGGCACATCTTTCTCATCTTCTGATAACTCACCTGCATCCACCACTAATCTAATGGTGTAGAAGTTAGCAAATGAAGTACTAGCCCTCAGAAGACAAATGACACAAGGGATGTCATCTGCTCCTTCATATAGAGATGTACCAAGGAGGACATTCCCTAATCAGGCACATTAAGGGTAACCCAATCATCTTCCTCCCCCATAGAGGAACCTTGCCATTAAAGCACCTCTAGCTAACCAGTAGTTGGGTATTTGGAAACAAAGCATGATTTCTCTTTCCAACCTGAGTTTAGTCAAGAAAATGATGATGGTCTCTTCAAGGAAGATCAAGAAGAGTCAGCTGGTGACTCCCACATCAATTTATTAGATTACCAAGATGAACCCAGAAGTAAAGGTGAAGCATTTGAGGGATCATATGCTATGGTCACCTAGTCCCAGAATCAGTTAGCTTAACAAGCTGATAAAAGAGAAATAGAGGAGCGACCTCAACCTGTGCTTTCGATTGCTAAGCATGGGGCCACTCTGCCTATCCAGCCAAAGGACCTAGTGATTACTAAGAAAGTAAGTATCCCAAACATTTTTGCACCTTCTACTTCAAATTCACAGGCCAGTCCTCCCACCCCTCCCATAAACCAAAAGGAAGAACTCTCATCCCCTATGCCTAGTTAGATCTAGCCATTTTACATAATTGATCATGTCAAATGTGTCGAGACCCAAATGGCAGCCCTTACAGCCCAAATATTGTTTGAGTCTTTAGGCAGGGATGAAATAACAGAAGAATTGGTTGAGTGTGGCATAAGTGCAGAAGAACCCTCCCCTCCAAATGAAGAAGAATCTGAGATATCTGAGGGGGACAATCAAGACATGTGCTTGGCTGAGCTATCAAAATAGAAAATTATGGTGCTAGGCCATGTTGCTTCCCATCAAAGTCAGCAAATGGAACTCTTCACAGGGAGAGGAAGGAGTTACGGTTTTCAATTTGAAGACCACGTCCTGCCATGGAGCAAGAAGAAGAAAAGGCCAAGAGCAAGACACAAAAAATTGGTTTCCTAGTGGAGAGTTCCATTTGCCCATCACCATTTCTAGGGAAAAAATGGTTTCCTGCTGATTTATCAGGATGGCACACCATTTTCACTGTCTCACAGTGGGTGATATCTAAAGTACTTCAAATCTTGAGGCATCAGATAAGATCATCTGTACATATGTATATTTGTATAGTTTCTATTTCTACTTTGTGTTTTTCATTTTCATTTTTTGGAGCCTTTATTTTTGGGTAGCATGACTCCGAAACCCAATGGTACACTTCAAGGCACTAGAGATTCTAGTTTCTACTCCCCTCAACTATTCTAATTTTTTATCTGAAGGAAGTTTCCCAATTAGAGCCAGCTATTGGTCCCTAAAAGTGTCACTCATTTTTGGAACAACATATGAGCTATTCTTAGACCTACAAGGCCAAAATTCCTCTCTTCCCCTTCTCAAAATTTATTCAGGGGCTTTCAAATTCCTCATTTTTTTAAAGCTTTTTTAGTAAAGGGGCTTAGCCAAATAAATGGAATGAACCGTTGAACTTGAACTGCTTCAAAGTTTAATGGTTCACAGGTTCAAAGGTTCAAAGGCTGCCTCAGTTAAGGAAAGAAGCACGTGAAAAAGTGAGAGTCAAGTAGATGCTACCAAGTGTCATTATCTGAGCCAATTATACTTTGTTTTGAGAAGTGGCAAAAGCTGCCACTTGTCCCTTAAAGAGATCGGTGGAAAGTGCCAAGTGTCAATGGTGGAATGTTTCAATAAGAAGAGGCAGAAGATGTCATGTGTTAATGGATGGGGACCCCTCTAATGCAAAGACATATAATCAAAGGGAGGTGACTTCCTTTAAACAAATTGTCTGAAGGAATTCCTTCAGATGTTTTGTCTAAAGGAAATAAAGGGACCAACAGCCCTCCGAAGAAATTGAAGCCCGAAGGCCACTTGGAAGATCCAAAAGGATAGCGATCCTTGTAGAGGGACACTTGACACATAAAATGGACCCTATTCAAGATCCCAAAGGGCAAGTTCCCTTTAGGAAGGGTTGAGCCTCAAAAGTACAATAGAAGCTACCACGTGTCACGTGCTAAGGCATAGTTTCAAATGAAGCTTAATAGAGTGTAACATGCCAAGTGTCCCATCCCAGTGTAGCAAAAACTACCACGTGTCTACATCCGTGACTCTAGCCTCTAACAAGTCTCAAGGCCTATTCCCAGAAGCTTATTTCAAAGCCATGGATGCCTCCATATGTCCTCACCTACATCAAAACAAAATGATACTCCTATAAATGTAAAAATTGGGGTGAATGGCCAGCCATTAACCTTCAAAGGAAGAGAGACCTGTAGACATCAAAATTGCTATAGTGAAGCATCTGATTAATCCTTGCAGGCTTAGAACATGGACCCAATGCATTCAAATACCATAAGGTTGGGACCAAGAGAAGGAAGAGTCAAAGAGGGAAACTCAGTGGGAGTTAATTTCACTAGGTGAAGTAGTTCACTGGGTAGATATTTGGGGCCTACAAACATTGAAAGTGCAGTCTATTTGTCCCCTTTGAATTAAAGGTAGAATAGACATTTTCATAGCTAGTAGGTGATGGAATGAGTGATTTAGACTTAGGAGAAGACAAGGAAGATGAACCAACATGCCACAGTTAAGGCAGCTACCCTGCTCTAGCATGGCCCTTCCTGATAGAATCAAAAATGTAGCCAAGGCATTGATTGTGCACCATAGGTCACTCCATGAGAAAAAGTGCCAAGTCTCTCCTAGCCTCTATATAATTTAAAATATTTAATTATTAAAAAGGAGATCTTCCCCTTACCAGAAGCAAAACTCTACCTAAATTAAAAGGCATTACTGAGACTTTGAGCTCAGATTGTAATTCATATTTCTTTTATTGAATGAGAAAGTAAGTTATTTGCAGACTTTGTGTTATTATATCTTGTGCTACTTTAGGAGATTGTTCATATGTCTATCTTCTGAAAGCATTCTTATTTATTTGATTTAACAATTAGGACTAGTGGAGGTGATAAGGAAGGTGTCCTGAAGCCAACTACTTTTAGTCTTTGTGCTATCATAGTTGTCTTTAGTGTGTGTTTATTTTTTGTTTCTATGTAAAGGACCTTAGGATGACTTTGTGCCCCCATTATTCTTTGTATTTCACTCTTTGGGAAGTTGAGGTGGAAACCTTGCATTCTGTTTCATCCTGCTATTACTACGCCCTTTGGTTAATGGTTACTTTACTATCTGAAAGAAACTCCTATTATTTTCTGCAAGAACACTTCTGAAAGAAGAGAAGTGCCTTTAGTATTTACACCAAGATTTTCTCCTTTGTCTATGTACATCATCTCTAAAAAAAGAGAGATGGATGGTTTATCCCACCCCTGTGTCTCACTTTCTACTTATATATATATATATATATATATATATATATATATATATATATATATATATATATATATATATATAGTATATAGCCTCTGTATATTTAATAGGGAACCTCCCCTTGATGAGAGGAGAGATTTGTCCCCTTTGGATGTGGTAAACCTGCAACATTATATGACCAATCTCCCTTTGTTGTGGTGATAGAAACTATTTTGATCACCAGTTAGCTGGCTGACAAAATATTCACCCAACAATTTTTGGCGACTTCGCTAGGGATGAACGTGTAGTCTGAAGCCTCAAGTTTCAAATTGAAGGAGTTCCTTCCCTTATCCATTATATAGACTCTGGCGACTCTGTTCCATGTCTTACCCTTTATCCATTTATAGCCTTACCATTTTCATCCATCTCTATTATCATCCATCTCCTTTATATTATTTGGTCTACAAAACCAGAGTTACTGGGAAAGAGAGCATAATTTGAAGCTTCAAGCTTTAAGTTGAAGCAGGGCCAGTTTCTTTTCAATTTTTATCCTATAATCTAGCAACTCCACTTAGATGTGTTATCCCTATAATTCATAATCCAATCATGGCAGTTCAAGGCCCTTGCGATAACTCATATGGCCCACTTAATCTAACTCCACCCCTGCATGAGCTACCACTCAGTTCAAGGAAGAATTTCCCCAAATTATTTGGTGATGGAAGAGTCCACCCTGATGAACACATTTTAGCCTTCACCATAGCTTATGGTGTAATAGGTGTGGAATTTGAAGACATGGTAGTAAGGATTTTCATGAAAATACTACAAGGTGCTACTGTAGACTGGTTCTACCATCTGCAAACTAGATCAACGACTGGCTGGGACACTATCAAAGCTAAGTTTGAAACAAGGTTCAAATCTACAAAAGATGCTCATGCTTTACTAGCCCAACTTATGTAGATGAAGAAGGAACCTCATGAGCCCATGAGGTATTTTATTGAAAAATTTGACAAGCTAAGAAATAGGATTCCTGTAGTTGCTCAGCCCACACCTGAGAACTTCAAATGCTTGTTCATAAACTCATAGCTGCATGAAGTGAGTTTTCTACTAAGACGTGCTGGCTGCATAGATCTTGAAGTTGCTCAAGACTTGGCCACTGAGTTAGAAGATGACATGATCTTGGCTAGAAATATAATAAGGGCTTCAAATAGAGGTGCATCTTCCTCATCTTTTGATAAATCACCTGTAGCCACCACTGATCCAATGGTGTAAAAGCTAGAAAATGAAGTGATGGCCCTCAGAAGACAAATGGCACAAGGGTTGTCATTTTCTACTTCATACAGAAATGTACCAAGGAGGACATTCCCTAGTCAAGCACATCAAGGGCAACCCAATCATCTTCCTCCCCCATAGAGGATCCTTCCCATTACATCACCTCTAACCAACTCAATAGTTGGGTATTTGGAAATAGAGCATGATTTCTTTTTCCAACCTGAGTTTAATCAAGAAAATGATGCTGGTCTCTTCACAGAGGATCAAGAAGAGTCAGCTGGTGACTCCCACATTGATTTCCTAGATTACCAAGATGAATCCAGAAGTAAAGGTGAACCATTTGAGGGATCATATGATGTGGTCACCAAGTCCCAAAATCAGTTAGCTCAATAAGCTGATAAAGGAGAAATAGAGGAGTGACCTCAACCTATGATTTTGATTGTTAAGCATGGGGCCACTCTGCCTATCCAAACAAAAGACCCAGTGATTGCTAAGAAAGTAAGTGTCCCAAACATTTCTACACCTTCTACTTCAAATTTGTAGGCTAGTCCTCCCATCCATCCCATAAACTAAAAGGAAGAACTCTCATCCCCTGTGCCTAATCCAATCTAGCTATTTGACATAATTGATCATGTCAAATGTGTTGAGACCCAAACAATAGCCCCTGTAGCCCAAATTTTGTTTGAGTCTTCAGGCAGGAATGAAATAGTAGAAAAATTGGTTGAGTATGGCATAAGTGTAGAAGAACCCTCCCCTCCAAATGAAGAAGAATCTAAGATATCTGAGGGGGACAATCAAGACATGTGCTGGGCTGAGCTATCAAAACAACAAATTATGGTGCTAGGCTATGCTATTGCCCATCAAAGTCAAAAAAAGGAACTCTTCATAGGGAGATCGAGTTATGGTTTTTAGTTTGGAGACCACATCCTACCATGGAGCAAGAAGAAGAAAAGCCCAAGAGGAAGACACAGCAAATTAGTTTCCTGGTGGAGAGTTCCATTCGCCCGTCACCATTTCTAGGGACAAAATGGTTTCTTGCTAGTTTATCAGGATAACACACCATTTTCATAGTCTCATAGTGGGTGGTATCTGAAGCACTTCAAATCTTGAGGCATCAGATAAGTTCATCTGTACATATGTATATTAGTATAGTTTTTGTTTCTATTTTGTGTTTTTCATTTTCATTTTTTGGAGCCTTTCTTTTTGGGTAGCATGAATCCGTATCCCAATGGCACACTTCAAGGCACTAGAGATTCTAGTTTCTACTCCCCTAAGCTATTCTAAGTTTTCATCTAAAGGAAGTTCCCCAACTGAAACCAGTTGTTGGTCCCCAAAAGTGTCACTCATTTTTGGAACAACATATGAGCTATTCTTGGACCTGTAAGGCCAAAATTCATCTCTTCCCCTTCTCTAAATTTATTAGAGGGCTTTCAAATCCCTCATTTTTTTAAAGATTTTTCAGCAAAGGGGCTTATCCAAATAAATGGAATGAACCGTTGAACTTGAACAGCTTCAAATTTTAATGGTTCATGGGTTCAAAGTTTCAAAGGCTGCCATAGTTAAGGAAAGAAACATGCACAAAAGTGAAAGTCAGGTAGATGTTGCCAAGTGTCATTAGTTGAGCCCATTATACTTTGTTTCAAGAAGTGGCAAAAGCTACCACCTATCCCTTAAAGAGATCAATAGAAAGTGCCAAGTGTCAATAGCAGAATGTTTTAGTAAGAAGAGGCAGAAGATGCCACATGTTAAAGGATGGGGCCACCTCAAATGCAAAGACATAAAATCAAAGGGAGGTGACTTCCTTCAGATAAATTGTCTAAAGGAATTCCTTTGAATATTTTGTTTGAAGGAAATAAAGGGACCAACAGCCCTCCGAAGAAATTGAAGCCTGAAGGCCACCTAGAAGATCTAGAAGGACAGAGACCCTTGCAGAGGGACACTTGACACATAAAATGGACCTTGTTCGAGATCCCAAAGAGTAAGTTACCTTCAGGAAGGGTCGAGCCTCAAAATTGTAGTGGAATCTACCATGTGTCACATGCCAAGACATAGTTTCAAATGAAGCTTCATAGAGTGGAATACGCCAAGTGTCCCATCCCAGTGTAGTGGAAATAGCCACGTGTCTACGTCCATGCCTCCAGCCTCTAACAAGTCTCAAGGCCTATTCCCAGAAGCTTATTTCAAAGCTTTGGATGCTGCCATGTGTCTTCACCTATGTCATAGCAAAATGATAGGCCTGTAAACATCAAAATTAGGGTGAATGGCCAGCTATTAACTTTTAAAGGAAAAGAGACTTGTGGATGTCAAAATTGCTATAGTGAAGCATCTGATTGATCCTTGCAGGATTAGAACATGGACCTGATGCATTCAAAGACCTTAAGGCTAAGACCAAGAGAAGGAAGATTCAAAGAGGGAAACTCAGTGGGAGTTAATTCTAGTAGGTGAAGCAGTTTGCCAAGTAGATATTTGGGGCCTATAAACATTGAAAGTGCAGTCTATTTAAAGGCAAACTGCACAGTTAAGGTAGTTGCCCTGTTTTAGTATGGCCCTTCTTGACAGAATCAAAAATGCAGCCAAGGCATTGATTGTGTAGTATAGGTCACTCCATGGGAAAAAGTGCTAAGTCTCTCCTAAACTCTATATAATGTAAACTCTTTCATTATTACAAGGGAGATCTTCCCCTTACCAGAAGTGAAACTCTACCCGAATTGAAGGGCATTACTGAGACTTTGAGCTCAGATTGTAATTCATATTTTTTTGATTGAATGAGAAATCAAGTTACTTACAGACTTTGTGATGTTATAGCTTGTGCTACTTTAGGAGATTGTTCTTATGTTTATCTTTTGAAAGTGGAGGTGATAAGGAAGGTGTCATGAATCCAACTACTTTCAGACTTTGTGCTGTCATAGTTGTCTTTAGTGTGTGTTTATTTTCTATTTCTATGTAAAGGACCTTGGGATGACTTTGTGCCCCCATTATTCTTTGTATTTCACTCTTTGGGTAGTTGAGGTGGAAACTTTGCGTTCTATTTCATCATGTTATTACTATGCCCTTTGGTTATTGGTTACTTCACTATCTGAAAGAAACCCCTACTATTTCCTGCAAGAACACTTCTAAAATAAGAGAAGTGCCTTTAGTGTTTAAACCAAGATTTTCTCATTTGTCTGTGTGCATCATCTCTGAAAAAAGAGAGATGGATGGTTTATCCCACCCTTGTGTCATACTTTCTGCTTATATATATAGTATATAGCCTCCATATATTTAATAGGGAACCTCCCCTTGATGAGAGGAGAGATTTTTCCCCTTTGTATGTGGTAAACCTACAACATTGGATGACTAATCTCCCTTTGTTGTGGTGATAGGAAATATTTTGATCACCAGTTAGCTGGCTGACAAAATATTCACCCAATAGTTTTTGGTGACTCTACTAGGGATGAACATGCAGTCTAAAGCCTCAAGTTTTAGATTGAAGTAGTTCCTTCCCTTATCCATTAAATAGACTTTGGTGACTCCATTAAATGTCTTACCCATTATCCATTTATAGCCTTACCATTTTCATCCATCTCCATTATATTATCTAGTCTGCAAAACCAGAGCTACTGGGAAAGGAAATGCAATTTGAAGCCTCAAGATTTAAGCTGAAGCAAGGCTAGTTTCTTTTCTATTTTTGTCCTATAATATGGAAACTCCACTTAGATGTGTTATCCCTATTTTTCATAATCTGATCATGGTAGTTCGAGGCCCTTGGGATAACTCATTTGGCCCACTTAATCTAACTCCACCCCTGCATGAGCTACCACTCAGTTCAAGGAATAATTTCCCCAAATTCTTTGGTGATGGAAGAGTCCACCCTGATGAACACATTTCAGCCTTCACCATAGCCTATGGTGTAATAGGGGTGGAATTTGAAGATGTGACAGTTAGGCTTTTCATGGAAACACTACAAGGTGATACTATAGACTAGTTCTACCATCTACAGACTAGATTAGTGACTGGCTAGGACACTATCAAAGCCAAGTTTGAAGCAAGGTTCAAACCTATAGAAGATGTTCATGCTTTTCTAGCCCAACTTACGTAGATGAAGAAGGAACCTCATGAGCCCATGAGGGATTTTATTGTAAAATTTGATAAGCTAAGAATAGGATTCCCATAGTTTCTCAACCCACACCCAAGAACCTCAAATGCTTCTTCATAAATTCATAGCTACCAAAAGTGAGTTTTCTGCTAAGATGTGTTGGTTGCATAGATCTTGAATCTACTTAAGACTTAGCCACTGATTTAGAAGATGACCTTATCTTGGCTAGAAAGATAAGAAGGGACTAAAAGAGAGGCACATCTTCTGATAACTCACCTACAACCACCACTGATCCAATGGTGTAGAAGCTAGCAAATGAAGTGCTAGCCCTTAGAAGACAAATGGCACAAGGGATGTCATCTGCTCCTTCATACAGAGATGTACCAAAGAGGATATTCCATAATTAGGCACATCAAGGGTAACCTAATCATCTTCCTCCCCCATAGAGGAACCTTGCCATTGAAGCACCTCCAGCCAACTCAATAGTTAGGTATTTAGAAATAGAGCATGATTTCTCTTTCTAACCTGAGTTTAATCAAGAAAATGGCACTGGTCTCTTCACAGAGGATCAAGAAGAGTCAGTTGGTGACTCCCACATCAGTTTCCTAGATTACCAGGATGAACCCAAAAGTAAAGGGGAAGCATCCAAGGGATCATATGTTATGGTCACCTAGTCCCAGAATCAGTCAGCTCAACAAGCTGATAAAGAAAAAATAGAGGAGTGACCTCAACCTGTGATTTTGATTGCTAAGCATGGGGCCAATCTACCTATCCAACCAAAGGACCTAGTGATTGCTAAGAAAGTAAGTATCCCCAACATTTTTGTACCTTTTACTTCAAATTTGTAGGCCAATCCTCCCACCCCTCCCATAAACCAAGAGGAAGAACTCTCATCCCCTGTGCCTAGTCCAATCCAACCATTTGACATAATTGATTAGTCAAATGTGTCAATACCCAAATGGTGGCCTGTATAGCCCAAATTTTATTTGAGTCTTTAGGCAGGGATGAAATAGCAAAATAATTGGTTGAGTGTAGCATAAGTGTAGAAGAAACATCCCCTCCAAATGAAGAAGAATCTGAGATATCTGAGGGGGATAATTGAGACATGTGCTAGGTTGAGCTATCACAAAAGCAAATTATGGTGTTAGGCTATGCTACTACCCATCAAAGTCAACAAAAGGAACTCTTCATTGGGAGATCAAGGAGTTATAGTTTTTAGTTTGAAGACCGCGTCTTGCTATGGAGAAGGAAGAAGAAAAGTCCAAGAGGAAGACATAGAAAATTAGTTTCCTAGTGGAGAGTTCCATTCACCCATCACCATTTCTGGGGACAAAATGGTTTCCTGCTAGTTTATCAGGATGGCACACCATTTTCACTATCTCACAGTGGGTGGTATCTGAAGCACTTCAAATCTTGAGGCATCAAATAAGATCATCTGTACATATGTATATTTGTATAGTTTCTATTTCTACTTTTTGTTTTTCATTTTCATTTCTAAATCCTTTCTTTTTAAGTAGCATGACTCTGTAGCCCAATGGCACACTTCAAGGCACAAGAGATTCTAGATTCTACTCCTCTCAACTATTCTAAGTTTTCATCTAAAGGAAGTTTCCCAATTGGAGCTAGTTGTTGGTCCCCAAAAGTGTCACTCATTTTTGGAACAACATATGAGCTATTATTGGACCTACAGGGCCAAAATTCCTCTCTTCCCCTTCTCAACATTTATTCGGGGGATTTCAAATTCCTCATTTTTTAAAAGCTTTTTCAACAAAGGAGCTTAGCCAAATAAATGGAATGAATCATTAAACTTGAACTGCTTCAAAGTTCAATGGTTCACAGGTTCAAAGGTTCAAAGGCTGCCCTAGTTAAGGAAAGAAACACACACAAAAGTGAGAGTTAGGTAGATGCTACCAAGTGTCATCAGCTAAGGCCATTATACTTTGTTTTGGGAAGTGGTAGAAGCTGCCACCTGTCCCTTAAAGAGATCAGTAGAAAGTGCCAAGTGTCAATGTTGGAATGTTTCAGTAAGAAGAGGTAGAAGATGCCACATGTCAAATGACGGGGCCCCCTCAAATGCAAAGACATAAAATCAAAGGGAGGTGACTTCCTTCAGACAAATTGTCTGAAGGAATTCCTTCGAACATTTTGTCCAAAGGAACTAAAGGGACCAACAGCCCTCCAAAGAAATTGAAGCTTGAAGGCCACCTGGAAGATCTAGAAGGACAAAGACCCTTACAGAGGGACACTTGACACATAAAATAGACCATGTTTGAGATCCCAAAGGGCAAGTTCCCTTTAGGAAGGGTCAAGCCTCAAAAGTGTAGTAGAATCTACCAAGTGTCATGTGCCAAGACATAGTTTCAAATGAAGCTTCATAGAGTGGAACGTGCTAAGTGTCCCATCCCAGTGCAGCAAAAACTACCACGTGTTTGTGTCCATGCCTCCAGCCTCTAACAAGTCTCAAGACCTATTCCCAAAATCTTACTTCAAAGCCACAGATGTTACCATGTGTCCTCACCCATGTCATAATAAAATTGCAGGCCTATAAATGTCAAAATTGGGGTGAATGGCTAGCCATTAACCTTCAAAGGAAGAGAGACATGCGGATGTCAAAATTGTTGTAGTGAAGTGTCTAATTGATCCTTGTAGGCTTAGAACATGGACCCGATGCATTTAAAGACCCTAAGGCTAGGACCAAGAGAAGGAAGAGTCAAAGAGGGGAAATTAGTGGGATTTAATTCTAGTAGGTGAAGTAGTTTGCCGAGTAGATATTTGGGGCCTGCAAACATTGAAAGTGCAACCCATTTTTCCCCTTTGAATTAAAGGTAGAATAGACATTTAAGTAGCTAGTAGGTGATGGCATGAGTGATTCAGACTCAAGAGAAGACAACTAAGATGAACCAACATGCCATAGTTAAGGTAGTTGCCCTACTCCAGCATGGCCCTTCTTGACAAAATCAACAATGCAGCCAAAGCATTGATTGTGCAGCATAGGTCACTCTATGGGACAAAGTGCCAAGTCTCTCCTGGCCTCTATATAATGTAAACTCTTTCATTATTACAAGGGAGATATTCCCCTTACTAGAAGTGAAACTCTACCCAAATTGAAAGGCATTACTGAGACTTTGAGCTCAGATTGTAATTCATATTTCTTTGATTGAATGAGAAAGCAAGTTACTTGTAGACTTTGTGCTGTTATAGCTTGTGCTACTTTAGGAGATTGTTCTTATGTCTATCTTCTAAAAGCATTCTTATTTATTTGATTTAACAAGTAGGACTAGTGGAGGTGATAAGGAAGGTGTCCTGAAGCTAACTACTTTTAGACTTTGTGTTGTCATAATTGTCTTTAGTGTGTTTATTTTCTTTTTCTATGTAAAGGACCTTGGGATGAATTTGTGCCCCCATTGTTCTTCGTATTTCACTCTTTGGGCAGTTGAGGTTGAAACTTTGCATTCTATTTCATCTTGTTGTTACTATGCCCTTTGGTTATTGGTTACTTTACTATCTAAAAGAAACTCTTGCTATTTCCTACAAGAACACTTTTGAAAGAAGAGAAGTGCCTTTAGTGTTTACATTAGGATTTTATCCTTTGTTTGCGTGCATCATCTCTAAAAAAAGAGAGATGGATGGTTTATCCCACCCCTGTGTCTTACTTTCTACTTATATATATATAGTATATAGCCTTTGTATATTTAATATGGAACCTCCACTTGATAAGAGGAGAGATTTTTCCCCTTTGGATGTGGTAAACCTGTAACATTGGATGACCAATCTCCCTTTCCTGTGGTGATCAATACTATTTTGATCACCAATTATCTAGTCGACAAAATATTCACCCAAAAATATCCATCGTCATCTCCATCCCCATATCCCTCATCATCTCCTTCATCAAATCCATCATCATCATCATCACTAGCCTCACCATTTCTATCATGTTAGGTACTACCATCACCACTTGATGTCTCAACATGCATCTCATCAATATCCATGAGAACATGTCCCCTTGTTGGAATCAAAAATAGTAGCCTTAGAAGGCATACCTATAACCACTAATTTATGTAAGCTAAAGTGACCCCTATATCTACATCTCCACCTACATGATCCTAGGTAACTTGAGGAACATTGATATAACTTGTTGTATCCTCCTTAGGATCACAAGATTTTCCTAACTGATCTCCCATGTAACATGAGTAAACCATTTCATCCCCTTAAGTAAATCTTGTATAAATCTAAACTACTTGAGTATTTAACCAAGGTAGTATTCCTAAATAATATGGGACTGTATCTTAACTAGAAAACATCTAGTCATCATAAAAGCCATGTACCAATTGTCTATGAACCACTATAGTTGGTATATGAGGTAAAGCTTCCAAATGAAAAATTATGGGGTAAAATAATCAAACATATGATGATGGAATGGGATATTCCCATATTATTACACCTTCATGCTCCTATTTGAGCCTATCCATATGCCAAAGGATCCTCTGGGTCCTAAAATCTATGTATCCCTACTAGTCACCCAATCTTTATGTCTTCCCAACCCCAAACCATCAAAAAAGTGCAATCCCTAATGTTATGTCTTCCATGGTATACTATCATATGTAGATATATATATATATATATATATATATATATATATATATATATGCTAGGATATTTTCCCCCTAAATAAAGCATTTAGACTCATCATGCATACTATGCACTACACCTCTAAGGCCCATATGGAAGTATCAACCACTCTTTTCAGGCAACAAGATACTACTAACAATAGCCATAAGCATAACTACCTCCCTATCAATAAGAGCTAGTGGTGATAGATCCAAAATGGATAAATAATTTAATCAAATATATTTATATGTCTCAATGAGGTCTATATTGACCTTATCCTAAAACATGGGGATACTCTGATAACTGACTAGATCAACAAGAATTGATTTTTGTTGTACTAGTGGTGTCCAATATAGTCATCATCCATGCATCAACAACTTAAAGACACACTGGGTATTCTTAAGTGTCACAATATCCTCTCTAGTAGGAAAGTTAAAAGTGGACATCTTGTTATGTTAGCACTTATTTGGTGTACTCAAATATACTTGATTATACTAGATGAATATCATCCATGACACATCATGAAGATCTAGTTTCTATAAAAAGGTAAGCATGTCCCCTATCCAGACCTAAGGGGTCAAAAGATAGTACAAATGTCATTCTTGAAACATCATAATAGTTATTCACACCTATAATTACAAAAAAAATCGTGTCATCCTAACTATATGCATTTACCTTAGTGTAAGCCTAGCCTACTAAGCATAATTGACCCTCTATAGGAGGTTAGACCCCTATTGGGCCCCCAAACATGCTATTTTTGGCTTGTAGGGTGAATCTACCATTTTCTTAAGGGTGAAGTCACTATTTAAGTGATATTGTACATTTTGGGTGTTATTGTCATTTTCATTTTTACAAATATAATGACTTCACCTAAAAATGGGTGAAATCATCATTTTGATAATTTCCACCTAATTTTGTATTATCACCATTTATAGGAAAAAAATTGTACAAAGTTGTTATTTTACTTGGTAAATCCATCATTTACACTAATACACAAATGGTGAGTTCACCATTTTTCAACCTAAAACATGCAATAAATGAAATAAATTTAATATTAATGATGAAGTTAATGTTACTTATTATAAGCAACATTAATGCTAAAGGGGGGGTGAATTAATATTATATAAACTTTATCTTTAAAACTAAAATCTACACATAAATCATTCAAAAAAAGAGATAACATAGTGACACTAGATTTATGTGGAAAACCCTTTCGAGAAAAAACCACAACTGTTGAGCTACATAGATCTACCATCCAAATTTAGCCAAAAATATAAATGAATACAAAGTGTTTGTAGGCACCAACCCACTAGAGACACTGATCCCCAACACCAAACACCAAGTCAATATATTTGAAGGCACTAACCTCTTGAAGACACCAATCCCCACACAAAATAAATTAATTTTTGAATAACACTCTGCTTTCTTTTCTTCTTTGCTCAAATGATATGCATAAAAAAAAGTATGCTCTTCCTCTCTTCCTTCTCTCTCACACGTATATGATATTAATTAAAATAGAATGTTTGTAATACTTCCACATCTCTTCTCCCTTATATAGCCTTTAAACACTTTTTACAAAGGAGGCATCCCATCCAAGAGACACCTCTTCACCAAAAGAGGTGATCGCTGACATTTCCATCAACATTTCCATTAACAATTTTGTTAACATTTTCATCAACATTTTGACATTTTTGTTAAATTTTAGAAATAATTCCATTTGATACTTTGATTCACTTTCAACAATAGTTATTTTTGACATTTTTTTGGAGTCTCTAGGTTGTACCCTAGCTGAGGAGAGGAGTGTTCAAATCCTATCCTCAAACCTAGTCCAACATGGGAATAACCTTAGGTTGTGGGTCACCTAATATTAGGATAAAATTCTAGAGTTTAAGGAGATAGCTCCCTTAATTTATTATTTAGTGATATTTCTATAAGATCTAAACTCTATGGGGATGAAAAGGGTCAATAATATTTCATAGGAATGAAAACCTACTCTAAAGTGGTGATGCACCTTGAATTCATTTATCCACTCAACTTGGATTCAAATTACACTTAGGGACTTATGTATAAGACTAACATACTACCTTCAATGGCTTCAAAATAAAAATATTTCACCTATAGGTTAGATTGAGTGGCTAGGGTAGAAGAGTAATGAGTGTAAGGCCTAGTCAAAGGCACTTACAATCAGGCATCCACATCAAGATTGAGTCATCAATCTCATAACACTTTAGATGACCTACAAGGAAAGATTATTAGTACCTACATAAACTTGGACCTATAAATGGAAGATTCAACCACTATTTCATATCAAAAAAAGCATAAAACACTAAGTGTTGATGAATAAATAACTACAAGAGTTCTTATTCATTCATCTAAGAGGTCTACAAGTACAAAGCTTGGCAAAGTTTATTCATACCAACCTAAGGGATATAAACTAAAGAAAATATCCTTCAATATATAAAATATATCAGGAGAGAGGAAGGGGAAATTGGCATATAAAAGTGGAAATAAGGGTTATCAATGACCATAATTGAATTTTCCTTCAGTTACAATAGTTTTAAGCATATTCTCTAGACCCTTCCATGTGTTGGACCACCTTGATGGCTCCTTAAATGAGATGTTAGCATTATAAATTAGGTAGGGGAGGTTGATTCAAATTAAATTACTATATGTAAAATTATTTAACATGCCTATAATAATCCATCACACTCCCCTATGGTAGTTACAATCATGAATTAGGCTACCATAGTTATGTAACATCCCACAATCCTTTGAGGCAAATTGATAAGGTCAAAGAAACTATCTCAACCTCCATAATGGTTATGATTATGAAATGTAAATTAAATTACATTCAAGGGCTAGTTACCAATTTATCATCCTTGCATTGACTCATTCCACTAGCCCTTTAATGCCAATTGAGCTCTTCTTGATGACAACATAGGCCAATTAGGCCTATTAGGCCTAATTGCCTAAGTGTTTATATATTGAGAAAAATGAAACATGAAAAAATGATTAAACCCCTATGTATAAGTGTGATCAATGCATGAAATAACACTTCCAACCATTACCTAGGCTTAAAAATTCATTAGGAACTTGAAATTCCACTTTTCTAAGTTGACTAGTTCATCTCTCTTAAGCATGGTAGACTCGTAATTTTGTAGGTACTTGTAGAGACTCTCCCAAGTGAAATGTTAGGAATTATATGAATTTAAATGTTATATCAAGTCCTAAACCAACTACTCTAAATATGGGAATCACTTTGTATGGTTAAACACCCTTTTTTATACTCAAAACCCTAAAAATGTGCCTATTTATAAGGATTCTATATCATGTCCATACAGTCAAGTACCATAGGTAGATTCCCATCTGAATTTAATTTACCTTCCATGAGTTTTTTATACCATTTTAAGATGTTATAGAATTAAAATATCAATTTCTTTGAGACTGGGTCTAACTAGGGTTTTAAGAAGGTTTAAGAGTGCTCAAGAATCTTAAGGATGGTTTATATAGTATAGATGTCCAAGATATTAATAAGTTACATGAATATCTATGACATAGACATAATAAACGTTTATGAATGGCTTGGAATCCCATTCAAATTATGGGTAAAGATATGAACATCTAAAGGTGACCCTAAGGTATTTTGCAGGCCATTTCTGAGTGCATAATTTCTTAACATTAATTCATAAAAATATCATACCAATTCTAATCAATATATCATGTATTTTTAGTATACATGGGTAAATAAAACGTCCTAATATATTTGGTCTTGAGAGATTATGTGGTGGAGTGGGTGAGTGCTTGAATTTGGCACTTGAGTTATCTGTGTGCATGATTGGGTGCTTTGAACAAAGTTTTGAAGATAATATAACTTTTATTCTCTTGTTTCTACAAAAAACTCTTCTATAATGTGTCAAACATCCTCATCTCCCAATATTCTATCATATAACTTGCTTCAAGAGCTTTTAGTAACCTTGATGTGACATCATGATCTGTTATCAAGCCTAAATCCTATTTGTTTGGCTTATCTCCAATAGCATTTGCCTCTATATTGGAGTGTTAACCTTAATTAATATGTCTTATTTCCCTTAAAAACCATGTTAAATTTTCATAAAACCTCCTAAGGGATTTAAATCCACCTTGCAGACCTCCCAAGACTGATTCTGCTTGTTTGGCTCTTAGACTACTTGTCTAGACATGTCTTGGTATGAGGCAAAATAGTGGGTATACTTGATATTTTTATAAATAATAAAATAATATGGGTGTTTTTTAGAATCCCTAAATACCTATCCTCCAAAATTCAAAACTTTATTATGTGTATATGGCCCTCAAATGGTCAATTTTGCTCAAACTAACCTCCTACTACCAGCAGATTGTGTTTAGACATGTAATTCTTGAATTTGAAGCCATTGTGAGTGCCTTGATGGGCCCAAAAACATCATAATATCTCCTATATCTGATTTTTATATTTATCCATCACATTTTTTAACTTCATGATGTGATTAGTCTGTTTAAGCATCTGATTACCTATGTAGGGTTTGGAGATTTAGGGCTTGATCTAACCCTTAGAGGTCTGTAATCATATTTTATGAGGATTCCATAGGTAAATACCCATTGGATGGCCTTAGTAATATTAAATAGACTCTTTTAGGTATTACCATATTGGTCCTATATTTTTTCTCTAAATTTTTGGTTTCTCCATATGCATACAAATTCCCTCTTAAGGCTAGTTGACTGAGTTTTGATTGAAACCCTATTTATGCACTTCTTCACCTATGTCTTGATTGATGGTGGGCCTCAAGTGATGTGATTTCTTCATTATATTTTCACATGATATTTATTTATCAAGGTTTGAAACTTATGCATCAATATCCTCTATTTTATTTGGCCACTAAGCTATCAAAACAACAGTGATTTCCCTTCTCAAGTCTGCCATGGTGACTAACATGTAGTTGTTCCACTATATTATTAGATGTAGGAGGGGATTAATCTCCTTGATATGAGTTTCTTATGTATTTTAAGGGTATAAACACCTTAATAATGCATATATGATCTCATCCTTGTTTCCAATTACCCAAGATAATAACCTCCATCATACCAACTGGATTTAAGCAAGCCAATAGGATGGTTGTAAGTGATGGTTCAAGAGAAGAATGAGTAGTAGAGTACCTCCTTACTTATGTTTATTACACCATTTTTAGTATTGATAAATCCTCATCTTCATGGTGGCTCCCTTTCCCTTCACTCTTAATTACACATGGTGATTTTGAACTTTGACACCTGCAACTCTCTCATTTGCCCTTGACTTGCTGATTGTAGGCTCCTAAAGCGTTGTTGTAGGTGTCCATCTTTTGTGTTAGGCTTCTTTGAGTGAGTTTCAAGGTACCTCACATTAATTTTTTAGGGTCTATTAGTATCAATAACACTTAAGACTCCTAAATAATATCTATAGTATTATGGAATGCAACCCTCTACCCAACTCTTTCTTTGTCAATCTAAGCCAATGGAGGTGGTTATAGGTGCTTAAATGACCTGTGTCAGGTCTATAATAGACAAGGTGACTTGAATCCATTTTAAATACCTTCATCATTGACTTGGATTATCATTCATATTTCAGGATGCCTATCTATTGAGATCCCCATCATAACTCTCATACTCTTGAATGGTCTCTATGATGTCTTTTAAATGATCTACTATAGTAGCCCTAGAAGGATGGTTATAGCTCTTAATTTTCTATTTTGAGGTCTATGGCCAATGGTTAAAAAACCTTATGACTCTACCCTTTTTTAGGGTTCCAAGGGAGTAGGGAAGTCCATTTCCATGATTCATTCTTAGGAATGAGGATGGGTGGATTAAGGAGTATGTAAGTGATGTGATAAGGAGTTGAAAATATGAAAAAAGGGGTATGACATAGTATGAAGATAGTGATGGTGATGTAAAATGGTAGAGTGTGTATAATGGCATGGATGAAACATAAAATACCTCCCAGTTGTATCCTAATTAAAATTTGAAGGACCTTGATACATAGACCTAAGTATTTATGAACTTTTGAAGCCATAAAAGGCACTTACATAGTCAAAACATGAAAAATAGGAAATTTCAAAGATCATTAACTTTTACTAAAAATATTAAACTTTGTAAAAAGGGGATTGAGTGTGTTTAAAGGCAATAGGGGTGGTCTATAGGCCCTTAAGGCTAAAAATGAGGTGGAAAGGATTGTTCAATAATGTGTAAGGAACCTCCATCATCAAAATAACATCTTTTTCAATTCTTTTGAGCTATATGTGAACTTTATAAGTTCTATTGGACTGTACAGTCTCTCATACAATGACCTTTAAACACACATGAGTCTTCCTTCTTTTGAGGTCATTTGAGGTAACAAAAGGCCATTAGACCTTCATTTTGAGAAATAAGGAATTATAAACATAGGATCCTTCAAGACTTGATATAATAAAATTTGTCATTGGATTGAGAAAACCAATCATAAATCCATGAAAACCATCCAACTAAAGTTGGCTTGTATAGATAAGAAGTGCATATGCATTCCTTAGCTTCTTAATGAAGGTTAATAAAGTTTAGTAGACCAATCTTTAGATAATCTCCCATGATTAGAATCTAGTTAAGTCTACTTTTCATGGCCAAGAGATAGGACCTCTATTCTCTCTCTCCTTTATATGGTACAAATAAAAACCTAAAGAGATGTCCAAGCTTACAAACAAGGGCTGATGAAGTGCAAATCAGTTTTGATCTTTAATGGAGTCCATTTGTCCTAAAAATTTGTTGAGACATTATACATGAGATCACCTTCAACACCAGATCCTTTGATGTATGGTATAAGCTGTACAATTTTGTACAAGTGTAGAATTATCTCAAAAATCCTTGATTTTTCACTATTTTCTCAAGTTTTAAGCTATTATAATTCCATGTGGGTAAAATGAGGGGAAACATGCATTAATAACCTTATTTAAAGTAGTAGAAGTGTAAGAGGGAAGTGTAGAAGCCATAAAATTCCATGTGGGGCCCACTTGGCTAGTGAAAAGGGTATGTGTGGCCCATAAAGGGACTTTATGTGGCATGAAATGTTTAGTGAAGGGATTTGGCATGGATAAAATGTCTTTAAGGCCATTTTTCAATGTAATTAACAAGATATCCCCTTACCCCAAGGTTTTACATGGTGACATAAGTTCATGAAGTGGTTTGAGGGGTCATGAAGGAGTTAAATGGACTTTAGATGAATATGTTATGAAAAATGACTTGAATACACCATGATTTTTGTATTATAGCATCAAACCAATGCTAAAACATCTTCATATTAACAAATACCACTATAATCCTTAAATAGGTGTAAAGCATTCATTAATTATTATGACCTCTTGATAATGATATCTCTCATTCTAAGACACTATGACACCAATTATATCATTTTAAAGACTTCAAGACACTCATGACACCATGGATCAAGCATGAACTTGACTCATCATGTCACTCTCAAGTCAAAATATAAAGACTCTCATCAAGACAAGGATGACATGACCATGCTAGTGGTCATTGTAAGTAGGCTAAAAGAATGATCACTGAAAGTTTTTGATATAGGGGTTGACATTTGGCCTATGAGGCTAAAATGTTAACGAATTTTTGTTCATATCAGTTACAATTATTTTAACATTAATGACAACTATTCCAATAATCTCCCCCTTTGTCATTGATGGTAATCCCCATGACTTAGTATATGAACTCTCCCTTGTTGTGGTTCTCCTATTTTACTCCCCTATCTTCAATTCTCCCCTTTTGGTTCTCCCCCTGAGCCAATGTTACTTCTTGAGACTTTAGTGACTTGATGAGAAGGGTATCACACCCAACTTTTGTCTAATACACTCAAAAGATCCTTTTGAGAGGGGTTTTGTGAAAATGTCTGCTATCTACTCTTTTGTGGTAATGTATTCCAACTTAACATTATTTTTAGCTACTTTCTCTCTTAAGTAATGATATTTGATTATAATATGCTTAGTTCTATAGTGCGTAACTAGATTCTTTGAAATATTAATTGCATTAGCATTATTACAGAATATAGAAATGGGATCATCATTTTATACCTTAATATATTGTAGAGTCTACTTCATCTATATAACCTATGGTAACACAATATTGCTGATATATATTCTACTTCTACTATGGACAAGCAAATAAAAGGTTATTTTTTGCTCATCCACCAAGAAAAAATGCTCCTCTACTTATGATTTTCCTATCATCCATGTCACATGCCCAATCTATATCTGTTTATGTTATTAAGGTGAAATATTAACATATTAGATACCACAAACCATAATCCAAAGTCCCTTTAGATATATAAATATCCTTTTAACCATTTTCACATGTATTTCTTTTAGGGATGCTTGGAAACATACAACTAAACCAACTACTTGCATGATATCTATCTTAGTGGTTATTGTGTATAATAAGCTACCAATTTTAGACAACTAAAATTGGCCATCCATAACCTCCAACTAGGCTTTTGGCCAATTTTAACCTAAAATGCATAATTTGGCTTGAAAACACTAAAACACATAAAATGATATGAAAACAACATATTCAAGTGTTGATTTTGGCCAAGGTATCCCTAAATGGGGTAATGTAATTTATGGGCTAGCTAACTTTGATTATTTCATTTCGAGTCAAAATGCCAAATTTGCACTTGGGTGATTTGAATTGATTTTTCCTATCAAACCTCTTACACAAGATGTGTGCCTTTGTTATTTGTTATTGGTAACATCTTAAATGGGAATACGGTTCTAGTGCATCTAAAAACACCTTCCAATTCAAATCTAATCAAATTTAAGACCAATAACAAGGCATTCTGATCAATTTGGGTAATTTGTGCACAAAGTGCTTAATCATGCTTAAGAGTTAATTAACCCAAATCAAGGCATAATTAATAAATTCATGGAAACTTGTTAAGTACTTATTTTTGTAAATGAATATTAGATATCTGCATCATCAAGTGACCTCATTTCTTGGGAAGACATCCCTAGGCCATAAATGCCATAAATATCAAGATTCATGCCTCCCATGCCTCATCAATGCCTTTTATGATGCCCTCCATGCCTCTTAATTGCCCCTTCTTCCAATGCCATGATGAGGATAATTACAAACTTAATTCCAAAAATTGAATTAATCCTCAACCACACATCTCAATCTTGAGATGTATGGTTGAGGTTGATTCTGATCAAATCCAAAAATATATAAATATAAGCCCTCACAACATCATTTATAAGCTTAATTGGTGCAAAGTTATAATGCAGGATTGGTTCTTAAAGATTCATATAACTAGTGTTACCATGAAAAATTGATTCCAAGCCAAGCCAAAGGTTCCAAGGAGATATTGAGGTATCCAAGCTTCCATTGACAAGGACTTCATGAGCACAAAACTGATCAAGCCACTACTACAAAGTCATTTAGAGCATCTAAGGAAGGTGAAGGAATTATTGTGTTTGATCCCTTGATTTTTAGTTGTGCTTATCATTTGCTTTTGATAACTAAGCTCTCCTTAGTGTCTAGGCCTAGATATGTTTGTTATTAGTGTGTTTATTTCACTTTGTTTTCATTTTGGAGCTAACACTATACTAACCATCCTCTCTTGAGTTAAATTCATAGATCACATAATGGTATGCCCGGTGGGACTAGATGCATCCTACACATGAAGGATATCCTTTTGCAACTTTAAAATATTTATTTGAACTCTTAAAAATCTTGTAAATTTATTCTATAACTTTATTTTACCATTTTTGGTTGCCATGATTTTAACACAGTAACCAACATCAAAATAAATACTAACATTGTTTACTTCGCTTAACCGATGTCAGTTAAAAAATTTGACATTAGATAAATCTTGGTTGGACGTAACTAATGTTGGTGGTAATAACTAATGTCGGTCACTGTGTTTTTCCAAAAATATAGACCCAAGACCTACTTTTTTAAAGTTTGTTGTTTCAAAATCAAAAGAGCTTCAAAGCTAAAGGACATGCTAACAATTTTGTTGTAGGACCAAGCAGGATATTTGTTCAAAACATGTTTAAATCACTTTTTCATGCTTAAAATTTGATTAGGAATTTTTTTTTGGTATTTAACAAATAATTTAGGTATTTTTGGTGAATTTTTTTCAAAGTTTACAACTAAGACCAAGGGGTCAAATGAACACCACCAAACATTTCATTTGTGCTAAAAATTGAACACACTTGTCAATTCTTGTTTACAATAGTTATTTAATTAGATTTTGTTTGGAAAAAAGAGGAATGTTGCTAGCATAGAAGGAACCCTTAGAATCAAAATCACCATTCCTATTTCAAGTATCCTAGTCCAAGACTTAGAAAGAAAGTCATCTAAAGCACTCTCCAAAAACTCATCAAAGTTTGGGTGATCTTGAAAATGACCCTAAAGCCTTTCTACTTTCAGGCTTTATTTATTTTTATGCATCTTGTCTTGTGAGGGGGACTTCATCACCTCCCACAATTTATTTAGGGAAGCTTTTACCTAGGATTTCATCTCTTAGCATTGACTTCATTTAGCTCCTTTGGAGTTGCACACAGGACATAGTGACACTTTGGACATTGCACTACACTAAGCAAATAGTAGGATGTAGTGGTTGTAAAATGGAATAGACCTTTTTTAAACAAGCCAATTGATATGGATCCATAATATATGCTTTTATTTTGCATTGTTTGTCATGAAAGTCATTATGTAATTGATTCCCCTAGATTGTTCAAAAACTTTTTAGGTACAAGGTGCACCTCAAGGTCCATGTCATATTACTATCATTTGAGAAAAGGCAAGGGTATAAAAAACCTACTATATAATGTATATTTACTTTTGGATGAACACTTAAAATCCTCTCAAATGATGTATATTGATGGATTCCAACAATACCAAGCAACCTTGTTAGTTTAGGATCTAAGGGTGATTAATTAGTTGGTCTTATCCTAGATTAAAGTCTTGTTTGGAGTCAAAACTTGGTGTAAAAAAATAATCCAAACCAAACACATGGTCCTCATTTTTATTTGAATAAAGAGGTGTTATGTTGTTCATGTGAGGTCATTAATTTGACTTGTTCAAAGTTAATCAAAAGCTTGAGAGTCATATCATCCACTTTGGCATAGTTATGCTACCCAATTGAGTCTAGACCTTTACCAACATTGTTTAAGTCTTTCACTTATAATCCAAATTTGGATTTACACCTTTATAAGTTCATAGGAATGATGTGTTAAGTGGGTTCACCATTTGCACTAAACTTGAGGGAACTTAGGTTTAATTTCCAATTTGGGTCGAAGGTCATTTAAGACTCATAATCATTATCATCACTTGATATACTTAAGACATTTTGTGCTAAACACTTACAATTTGAGTCTATATACCACTACATTTTGAGTTAAGAAAAGTAGTGTTATGCTATCAAATTTGTGAAAAATGTCTTTGCCTAAGAGATTTTTTGAAACAAATCATGTTAAACATTGTTTGATAGAGCCTGTTTCATAGGGTTCCAAATTTGTTCCTACAATTTCTAGACTAATTAGAGTGTACTTTTATGATATTTTGTTTAAGAAAATTATACCATTCACCTTTGTCTAGCCTATTTTTCAAAAGAACTAAGTTTTATACCATTATTTATGAGAAAATAAACTATTGCTAAAGTGCCTTTTATTTCATACCTTATACCTAGTTGATCAAGTTCATAACCAAGAATCAAATGCTTAGTATTTGTTAGAAGTGTTTCAAATCTATTAGATTAAAAATTTCATCTATTTTCAAAGTCTATATTTTGATGCTATTTGGCCAAGAGTCCTATCACATGCCTTGTTTGAGCCTAGCTTTTGATGCCATGTTTGGCCAAAAGACCTAGCAACTTTTAAATTCCTAGATTATATTGATTTGAAACACTTCAACTTTAGAGTTTGGGATTTCAATTTTTCGGTCCATTTACTTGCTTATCTTTACATGAATAGTGAAACATTAGATATTCTATGATAGCTTATTTCCTCACAAATCTTTTCATAAACCTTTTGATCCTTTTGACAAATCTAGACCAAGTTGGAACATCATCTATTTTAGATTCTATCCTTTTCAGAGTTTGTATAACTCTTTGACGTTTTATTGCAAAGCATTGACTATGGATCCCAACATGTATTCCTACACTTGTAGTGGACTCATGTACAATCCAAGGATTAGTAGTGTAGTTGTATAGGAGGAAATGGTACAAGACCCCTATGTCTATAATATTTCTTATGAGATGGGTTCTTATCCCTCTTATAATACTCAATCAGGTGCAAAAAGCCAAGATCCATTAGATATTTATCTAATTAACACACCACCTTATTCAGAATAGGGCTAAGAACAAACCACATAATACCTAGCTATAATACATGTAGTGGATGAGCTAGTTCTTCAATAGTCATATTCTACTGATACAACTTCCACGTATGATCTATTTTTATTTGAATGACATTTATTAGAGAACAAAGATGAGATTTTGGTTAGAGCCATATAGGTAGGGACCAAGTTTTTGGTAGACTTCCCCCATGAAAATTTACCAAGTCTAGTAAGAGTGCCCCACAATATCATTTATGATCAATAGGCTTATTCTTTAAATCCTATGGTTGTAATCCAAACAATGTATCAAGACCCCAATATATCCAATCAAGGCAAAAATATCATGTAAGATCACTTTAACCAAATAAAAATAGCATACCAAACCTACTTGAATTTAGCACATGATTTCAATTAGATGAACATGGTGAGTAAGCCCCTCATTGACCTAGTACCTTCAATAAGAGTGTTGTTTGAATTAACTGGATAAGAAAATATAAGTTCTAACCCATTTGTACAAACTACTTTGATGTATAAATTGATGCATATTCCATTTATTGAAGAAGTGTCTTCAGCTTCTACATTGAATAGTAAGCCAAATGTAGTGGAAAATGTGTAAACAACATCCAATCTTGATCAAAGTGGTACTAACACATAAACAGCTAGCCAATAATATGTGCATATAGTTAATCTCATGAGTAGATCATCATACCAAAGACTATGGTTTTCTACACCCCAGCCTCAACCAAATTCTTCTTCAAGTGTATAACCTATGGGATTAGGTAATCAAACAATAGCCAATTTCACACCTCAATGATAGAATGTGATGAATCTTACTCCTCATCAATAAGTAACGAGTAGTATTCCACAACAATAGACACAACCTAGTATATCAATGCAATAGAAGACAAATACATTATGACCTCAATTAAGGGAAACTAATATTCCACTTCGCTAGGTAATGACAAACATACCTCTTCAGTCAGAGACTAATATGGCAATTCAAAACCAAGTAATGACTAGTCAACATTATGCAAATATTGGTCAGTGATAGATCTTGAATTTTCAACATACTTTCACTTCCTCACAAAGATTCATGCAATAAAGAGGTCCCCATGTTTCTTAGGTACCTACTAGACAAACATTGGTTCAAAATGTGCCGCAAATCCAGAGACAGGGTCTTGGCTCACAAGTTCCCACTCAACAACAAGGTTTGATTAGTTAGCAACATGTCCATTTTCAACCAAAACATGCATAATATAGTTATATCCCCTCATCCCAACGACAAAATCCTTAAATTCAAACCTTTATCACCAACCCAAACTAGAATATTATGTAACCAAATGTGAAATTTCTAGTACATCCTAATTCATGTATGCATATTCTTGGTCCATTACCTAACCAAGCCAATATACCTCAATAGGTGTCTCCATCATACCCTGGTCAAATTGACCCACTTGTGACCTCTCAACCATTTTCCCAAACCAACATTCTCCCTCAAACCAATATCCCTTCTAGTTTTCTCTCCCAATAATTGCAACAAATGAAGGATGCAATTATTTTTATTCAGGCAGGGAATCAAACTAAAAAGTTTAAATTGGATGACGTATGTTCCTATTCATTCAATATGAAGTATTTTTAGATACCATTCCTCTAGGATATGAACCACTAAAGTTTGATAAATACAAAGGGAAAAGTAATCCTAAGGCTCATTAGACTGAATTCTTTATCACATGTCAACTAGTGGCATATAGTGATATATACCTTTTGCTATTGTTTCCAAGGAGCTTGGTGAGACAATCCTTGGAATGGTTTTTAAAGTTGCCCAAGAATTTAGTAACAGACTTTGATGATCTTTCTGATGAATTTGTGCAACACTTTTCCTATAATCTTGAGCATGAGATTTCATTAGTAGACCTAACACAAGCAAAACAAAAAGCTAGGGAGAGTTTTGTAAGTTATCTACAGTGATGGCAAACCCTTGTAAGTCATTTCACCCATAGTTTAATAGATAAAAAATTAGCCACTGTGTTTACTAAAAACTTACATAGTGAGATAGCCTATCATCTGGAACTACAATGTGTACATACGTTCAAAGAGATAATTGATAAAGGTTTTTTTTTTTATCAAGAGGGCACTCATCAATAAAGGAGTCATCAAGCTCAATTCAACTAATGAAAATCAAGGTACCAATAAAGGAAATGACCAATACCCCAATCAAACACAAGCATCACAATTGGTATATGCTAATAATTAATAAAAATTGAAGTAATTCAACTAAAATAGGAATGTTGTGGCCAATAGAGTAACTAAGTCCCATCATGTGAAAACTATGTAAACTTCATCCATACCACCTTTCCATCTTAATCCTACCTATAAACCTCTCTAACCAATGCCACAAGCACAACAACCAAAACTTGCATAACAAATACATCAACCCTTACCATTGAAAGCCCCTCCTCTTAAGAGAACCATGCCAACATGTCATGTCTTTAATGACCTAGGAGAACCTATTGAATCTATATTTCTAAAGCTTGTTACTGCTAATCTAATTAGTTAGCCTATGCCAAAGCATTATCTACAAGGTATTCCTTACCCTGATTAGTATCGTGAAAATGAATTTTGTGACTATTATCGGGTCAACAAACATAATCTATGAAGATGTGTCTAAATCAAGCATTTAATTGAGAATATGATGGAGAATAGGGAGATAACATTAAATAATGGTGCTTCCACTTCCAATCAAACTCTTAGGATTTCGACATAACAATCAATAGCAGTAGAAAAATTAGAAACAAAAATAATGGCTAGTGTATCAACAAAATCAATAATATCAAAATCAAAAGCCAAACCAATAGAATCAAAAAAATTAGTATCAAAATCCATAATGATTGAAAATTGGACAAAACCAAGGTTAGAATGGCAACAACCAATAAACCTACCATGTAGTTTCACATGACTACAACAAGATTATAGGTCATATTATAGGGGGTAGCATTAATACCATCTCCATTAATCCTAAACCAAGCACTAATCAGCCTAGACCATTGATAAGCAATACTATTTAGTGAAATTACATGGATAATCCTTTTTTGACTTAGGAGTGCATACAAGCAAATTAGGACTTCATCTTTTGGATCTTATAGTGACAACTCTTTCTTTCCATGTGACCACATGCAAGTGTATCGATAACTGAGACTTATCTTTTCTAGTCCCACACCATTTCCAACATCAATTAGAAATACTAGTCCATTATTTAATCTTGATTGTGCAATCACAACTTGGAGGTCAAAGATTGCTATCCTAAGCCCACAACCATCCACCACTCTACTTGTCATCCAACTAGCCATTTAGCCTCAAAAGAAACTATTCACTACTGATCAAGACAAGAAGTTTGATATTGTAGAATAATTACAGAAGACACTAGCATAAATTCATATCTTAAATTTACTACAAATGTCAATAATCCACAAGAACATCTTGAATGAGTTATTGACCCAATCCACTGTTGCTAGTGACATATCCCCTGATAAATTTCAAGCTTTGGTTGGACACCTAGCTCCATCCCAACAAGTCACATTCAACCAAAGTGATATGTCTTCCCTTGGCCCATTCCATAATAACCCATTGTACATATAATTTTGTATCAAATGGCATAAAGTGAAATGTGTCCTTATCGATAATGGATCTAGCCTCAACATAGTGTCTCTCAAGCTCATCAAGCTTCTTGGGTACACAATGATAGATCTCCAACTAGAAATAATAACTATCAAAGCCTATGATAATCAAGAAGGAGAATACTAAGGCACCATTAGCTTACTAGTTATCATTAGGCCTTTGACCTATGATACACTTTACGATGTGTTTGATCTAGATTTATCATACAACATGCTTTTAGGCAGGCCATGGTTACATGATATTTGTGCAGTCCCATCAACGTTACACCAATGTATCAAGTTTTCCCACTTAGGGATGGAGGTGAATATCCTAGGAGATTTACACCCATATGAACACTGAAAGCATCTTGATGCCAAGTTTCAAATCTATAATTATCAGTACAACATGAATCTAAATTCCAAGCAAGATAAGGGAAAGGCTATAATTATTAATCCTTCACCAGATAATTACATAGATCCTAATACTTTGGATTATCTTTCCCAAATGCCACTTCCTAAAGCTTCTAATCATTTCACCATTTCATATAATAGACCAAGAGAGTATGTGACTCATGAAACATTTCATATCACCAATCTTGCTCAGAATTTTAAAAACTTTTGGGCGACCTAAAGTCATCCCATAAATGCATTAATAACAAAAGAACAAAGATAAGGGACCTATCACATTTTTACCATCATTTGACCTAGAACCTAACCCTATTAAAGGAGATTAATCATGGTTATATAATGATGACCAAGTTGATTGTTATAAAAATGCAAATTATCCTATTCCCAATAGGATCATGAAGCGTAACAATTATGAAGGAAGAGCCCTCAAACTGAATCAATAAGAAACCATTGAGAAATTTCCATGACTAACTATGAAAGACCTTATGGACTTGGATTTAAATTACTTGGGGGTGACCTCACATATCTTATTCAAACTCCATCACTAGTGACTAGTGATGATGACGCCAATAGTGAAGTAGAGTTTAATCATAGCCTTACCTTTGATGAACTAGTTGAAACCAATATGTTTAATAATAATGACATTTGTACCCTCACCTTGGCCATTCATCATAACCATTTTCCATTATATTATCCCCAAATGATAGATTGATACCAAAAAGAATCCATTCTATTGATTGATGAGTTCTAGAATGATCAGTCATTCTATGATTTCTTAGGCCTTAGAGGCAACATTCCATTAGGAGATCACAAATTAGGATTCTCAATTATATTGGATCTTGCAACCTATTTTGGAGATCTAATAAACACCCTTAGCCAAAAATAAATAATTAAAACATTGAGGTCCCAAAGATAAAACCTCTTTAAGGCACTTTTAGACCATGGAAAAAGCAAAGATAAAGGCCAGTCTAGTGGTGAAAACATGTTTTAGGTGATATTAGATAGAGGTGTTAATTCTTCTTCAAATTTAGACTAGGAGACCACTAATGATGAGCTTGCCTATGGATCAGAGTTCAAATTTGAGCAACAAAAATTATTTGATCAAATACTTTAAGAAATTTTGACAATTTTTGTCACATAGCCATATCTCTCATTAGGGGATTCATATTCATCATGCCTAGGAGAAGTTGAAGAGTAAGTCCTAATAGAGGATCCTGACATAGTTTAACACTTCATATCATTACCTAATATCCTAGAAGATGGTTTGACCCTTCTAGTCAAAGATACAATAGAGGTAAACATCAGTACTTCATCAAACCTAAAATGGATAAAATTAGGCATGTCCCTCATTGATGAGGAATTTGTCATCTTTACAAATATGCTGAGAGGATTTATAGATATATTTTCATGGGTATACTCTGACATGCCAGGTTTAGACCCCACCTTAGTTCTATACCACCTTATGGTTAATCTTGACATGAAACTGATAAAACAAAAGCTATATAAGATGCATCCTTGCATTCTTGTATTGGTAAAGAAAGAGTTATAAAAACTCTTAGAAGTAAGATGTATCTAATCTATTGAATACTTAGAATGGATCTCTAATGTAGTACTTGTTAGTAGAAATCTTCAAGGAATAAAAATTTGTACTTATTTTTGAGACATCAACAAAGCTTGTCCTAAATATGATTTTCCATTGCCTAATATTGACATGATCATCAACTCCATGGCAGGTTATGAAATTCTTTCACTCATGGATGGCTTTTTAGGATACAATCAAATTAGAATAACATCAAAAGATTAGCATAAAATAGCATTCACCACTCCATGGAGAACATTTTTATATTAGGTGATGCCATTTGGCCTTAATAATGTGGGAGCTACATATCAAAGAGCCATGACTATCATATTCCATGATATGATGCATGATATTATTGAAGATTATGTTAATGATATATTAGGAAAATCCAAGACTAGGGCTGACCATCCAATAGTGCTACATAAGATATTTGAAAGACTACAAGAGTACAAAGTTAAACTCAATCTGAATAAATATGTGTTTGTTATAACTTCAATCAAATTACTTAGCTTCATTGTGTCTCATCGAGGTATTTAAATTGATCTAGCTAAATTCCATGCTATAACTGAGATTCCACCACCAACTAATTTAAATCAAATCTATAGTCTACAAGGTAAGATCCAATCAATTTGATGCTTCATCTCTTAGTTAGCATAAAAGTGCCATCCATTTACATACCTTTTGAAGAAAGGAGTTACATTTAACTGGGATGATCATTGTCAAATATATTTTCAATAGCTCAAAGACTATCTTTTCAATCCACCTATTTTATTACCTCCTATGCTAGGAAAGCCATTATTGTTATACCTATCACTATTGATCATGCCCTAGGGGTACTTTTGGATCAACATGATGACAATGGAAAAGATCATGCTATTTACTACCTAAGTTGTACCTTGGTTACATATGAACATAACTATGCACCTGTTGAAAAAGCTTGTCTAGCCATGGTTTTTTTAGCTCAAAAACTGTCATTACATGTTGAATAATAAAACCATGGTCATTTCAAAGGTAGATCTGCTAAAGTATCTACTATCTAAAATAGTTTTGCAAGGTAGAATGGCTAAATGGATCATGTTTCTCAATGAGTTTGACATAGAGTATGTCAATCAAAAAGTAATCAAGGGATAAGTTCTTACAGATCAACTTGTTGAAGCACCTCTCATGGACACACATCCACTCAAGTTTCAATTTATTGATGAATCTATCATGACCATTATTGATACACCACTTCAAGAGCAGCCCTGGAAGCTATACTTTGATGGTTCATTCACTACACATGGATCAAGGGTAGGCCTATTATTTATAACACCATAGGGGGATATAATCCCTAAATCATTTAGAATCAACTTTCCTTGTAAAAACAACATAGTTGAGTATGAATCACTTATTCAAGACTTTGACAAACCATGCAGTGGAATATATCTCATCTCCAAGTTTATGGTGATTCTTAGTTAATCATCAATCAGGTTAAAAATCATTTTTAGACCAAAGATGATAAGCTAGTTTCATATAAAAACATGGTTGAAACTCTTATATAACAAATTGCCAACATTCAATTTGAGCATATACCTAGGGCTAGCAACAGAACTATAGATGTCATGGATACTATTGGTTATCTTATTAGACAAACAAATAAAGATAGATATTATTAGTTCCTCATTGAGAATTTATCAGCACCAGCTCATGAAACTTCAATCATTGCCATGATTTGTGATATTGTCAGTCCTAATTCTATCTAGTACTTGGACCTTTACAACTAACTTCATGACCAAATTATACCACCTAACCTATCTTAAAAATAAACCAAAGCCTTCATTCATCATTCCACTCATTATAATCTACTAGGATCTACCCTTTACCATCATAGTTTTGATGGAACTCTGATTCATTGTTTAACTCCAACATAGTTTATATTAGTATTAAGATATTTTCATGAAGGAGTATGTGGAGCCCATTCTAAAGGGGTAGTCCTATCCAAAAATATCTTACGTACTGGTTATTATTAGCTCACAACAAATGCATATGCCACTACATATATAAAAATTGTGATAAATGTCAACAACATGCTAATATGATTCATGCCCTAGTAAAAACTCTAAAACCAATGTTTACATAATGACCATTTTATACATGGGGACTTGACCTCATTGGTAAGATTAACCTGACTTCATATGATGGCCCTAAACATATCCTTACTGCCACTGAATATTTCACTAAGTGGGTTGAAGCTATACCCCTCATGTGATTGGAAATAAAATTTCCAAATTCATCTTCAACCACCTCATCTGCTGTTATGATATTCCCTTTGACATTATATCTGATAATAGAGGATCATGAAAGAATAAAGATGTAGACTAGTTATGTACTGAATATAACATCACACAACACTTTTCTACAACATATTACCCTCAAAGTAATGGCTAGGATAAGACATCTAATAAAACCATTGTTAATGTTCTCAAAAAGATTGTTAATGATGCTAGTTGTGACTGGTACCTCTAGATATTCCCTACCCTTTGGTCATACCATACCAATCATCGTACCCCCACAGGAGTCACTCCATACTCACTTGTTTATGGTAATGAAGCCATCCTTCCCATTGAGGTCGAGTTACCTTTACTATGAATCTCTTTCAATCATGTCCTTGATGATCATGACTATTGAGTAGATCACCTGTAAGAGCTATACCTACTGGATGAGAAGTGCATGGCCATACTCAATAATCTTCAAGCATATTAGAATTGGCTCAAAGGCCACTATAATCAGCATGTTAAGTATAGAACATTTGAACTTGATAATCTTTTTCTTAAATAAAACAAAAAAAATACCATGGCCAAGAAGAAATATAAAGGTAAATTCAAACCCAATTAGATATGGCCTTTCATCATCACTACAAATTATGAATCAGGATCATATAGGCCTACCACACCAAATGGAGAGGAACTTCTAGAGCTAATTAATATTATTCATCTCAAGTGGTACTATGTTTAAGTGATAAGGTGTATTATCTATAAGGACCATATAAGTTATGCCTTTTTTAACTATTCTTCTTTGTACAATACCATTTTTATCCATCCTCTTTACCATATCCACTTTCTACTTCTGACCTATTGACCTAGTGTGTTTTAAAAACCTAGCCCATTTGACCTTGGTTTTTGTCATTTGTTACATAGTTTTAACATTGAGGTATCTGATTAGTTTCATCAGTTAGTTTAAGTACTTTAGATAGAGATCATATTTTGGGACATTGTGATAGAAGTTTTGGCAATTACATCCTTCATTTGTTATTCTTTCTTGCCACTGGTCTTGTTGCTAATTATAACCACCTTTGGGAAAATTAGTACCTTTGATCTATACCATTGAGTCCTAGTTATAACCACCTATGGTCAAACTAGGGGAAACATTAATCTTTGACATACCAACTTGCCACTTCTTATACCACGTTGTGCCATTATACCAACTATGCCTATTTTGTTTGAACTGACTACTACACTTGTCAAATTCCTCCGCTATAAGGGAAAAACTACAATGACTTGAGGTCTTACTCTAGGACTATGTAGGTAGTTTTCAATACTTTTTTAGGCTAGATCAGTCACCATAAGCCATGTTCTTGTCATTTTGTGAGCAACCTAAGCCACGCTCTCACCATTTTGTGAGAAACCTAAGCTAGACTCTCACCATTTTATGAGAAACCTAAGCCACACTCTCACCATTTTGTGAGAAACCTAAGTTTGAATGCTCTTTCCATTTTGTGAGCTTGAACTATTTAGTGTCTTATCATTCTTGATTGAGTTGAGATACTTCAAACAATTTCAAAAACATTTTCAAAATCATTATAAAAGAACAAAAACATTGACCACTTTATTTCCTTAAGGATTCTGAGAACCCCTACAAAGTTACAATAAAATCACTTGTCATTTAGTTCCCCATCCTTTTTGGCCTTTTTCTCTCACACACTTTCCATTTTGCAATGCCATTCATATTCTTCTATCACATCCATTCTATTTGTTTTCCTCGGTTATCACATTCTTCCCATTCCCTAGGAGAACTACATTTGGCCTAAATTTTTTATTAAATATTAAATCCATGGAACTATGTAGGCAACATCCACTTGCCTAGTGGATATGGAGACAACTCGATCACCCCCTTCTTTTTCTTCCATTCCCCCATTTTTTTCATTTTTTAAGTTATCACCTATTTTCTAGGGGAAATGTTCATATGGTTTCTATTGATTGTTTATTTATTTATCTACTTGTTTGTTTGCTTTCAGCACTATTGCCTTGATTCAATTTATGTGTGTTTATTGGGTGATTCCTTTTCCAAACTTACACTTAAATCCATCCATATTCATATGTTTATATTGTCATCATGGTTTATATCATTGGTGCATTATTTTCTATTGAATATTGGATTATAGGAGTCAGTCCTCATGCATATTTCAACTAAGTCCTCATGATGTTATACCATGATGCCTACCAACACATGCTATAATAAACCTTAGCTTGAATAAGTTTATTCAACAATAGTAGCCTCTCTTCAGAACTGATTTAATCTTAATCATATCCCAAATAGAGTAATTAAACATGAAAGAATTTTAACCTTTATTAGTTTGGATGAGCATCTCCCTACTAGTAGGTTATTCCAATTCATCATTACCCTCTGTGTTAAGTTATCATCATCCTCGACCAAGTTTATCATGTTTTCCATAATCAGGTTCTAGTGATTATAACCACCTATGGACAAATCATTGCATACCATCCCACCTACATTTCTCAATGATTATAACTACCTTTGGGCAAATCATTGTGTTATCACCACTTTACTTTTTCTACCCATACAAGGGCATGTTATTCTCTTATTTGTTTGTCCTAACTGGGATAGCTCCATCTTCTCAATGATTATAACCACCTTTGGGAAAATTATTGTGTTATCATACCACGTTACCACTATCAAGGTACAATGTTTATAACCACCTTTAGACAAACCATTGTACACCATCCAACTTGCATTCTTAATGATTTTTGACTAATTTTTCAATATCATTATGTTTTCACCCCATCATATTTCCTTTATTTTGTACCCTCATTTTGTTTCTTTCTTTTTGAGGGACCATTTTCCAACCACCTTATGCCAACCATTCCCTCGAGGGGGCATCATACAACTAGTTTATCATCATTGCAGTTGTAGGCATACAGTCTATTTCTTATTCTTTGAGAAGACATTGCTCTGCCTATGGTTTGTCATACCTTCCCAAATAGGGGAAAATTGTAGGCACCTAAAACTGGCCATCGATAACCTTCGACTAAGCTTTTGGCCAATTTTCACCTAAAATACACAATTTGGCCTAAAAACACTAAAACACACAAAATGACGTGAAAATGACATATTCATGTGTTGATTTTAGCTATATTATCCCTAAATGGGGTAATGCAATTTATGGACCAATTAACTCTGATTAGATTATTTCAAGTCAAAATGCTAAATTTGCACCTAGGTGCTCTAAATTGCTCTTTCTTATCAAACCTCTTGCACAAGATGTGTGCCTTTGTTATTTGTTGTTGGTAACATCCTAAATAGGAATATGGTTCTAATGCATTTGATAGTGCCTTCCAATTCTAATCTAGTCAAATCTAGGACCAATAATAAGGCATTCTAATCAATTTGGGTGATTTGTGCACAAAGTGCTTAATCATGCTTAAGAGCTAATTAACCTAAATCAAGGCATAATTAATAAATCCATGGAAACTTTTTGAATAATTATTTTTGTAAATGAATATTGGATATATGCATCATCAAGTGACCTCATTTCTTGGTAAGACATCCCTAGGCCATAAATGCCATAAATATTATAATTCATGCCTCACATACCTCATCAATGCCTTTTAGGATGCCCTCCATGCATCTTAATTTCCCCTTATTCTAATGCCATGATGAGGATAATTACAAACTTAATTCCAAAATTTGAATTAATATTCAACCACACATCTCAATCTTGAGATGGATGGTTGAGGTTAATTCTGATCAAATCCAAATATCTATAAATAGGAGGCCTCACAACATCATTTCTAAGCTTAATTGGTGCAAAGTTAAGGATTGGTTCTAAACGTTTCATGCAACTAGTGTTATCATGCCAAATTGATTCCAAGCCAAGCCAAATCCAAAGGTGCCAAGGAGAGATGGAGGTAGCTAAGCTCCCATTGAGAAGGAATTCATGAGCAAAAAATTGAGTAAGTCACTACTACAAAGGAATTTAGAGCATCCAAGGAAGGTGAAAGAATTCTTGTGTTTGATCCCTTGATTTTTAGTTGTGCTTGTCATTTGATTTTGTTAACTAAGTTCTCCCTGGTGTTTAGGCCTAGAGATGTTATGCTATTAGTATTTTTATTTCACTTTATTTTCATTTTGGAACTAACACCATACTAACCATTCTCTCTTGAGTCAAATTCATAGATGACACCAATCATTAACCTATATAGAGTCTAATTTACTTTGGAAGACCCATCATCCTTACTCAACTTGCATCTTATAACCATGGGTGTGCTAACTAGTTTTCAATCTACCATTTCAAACTTCTTTAACATCTACTTTACATAGTTTGAGAGATAAATATTCCCTTTTCAGATTGATAAATTTTTAAACCAAGAAAAAATGACAAATCTCCTAACATTGACATTTCAAACATTTTTTATATTTTAGAAAACTTTTGGTACATTTTTCTATCATCTCCTCCAAAAAGAATATCATCTACATACATAACAACAATTAATTGATGATTACCTTTTATCTTAATGTAGAGATTACTATATGTTTCTCCTCTTTTGAATCCTTATTGAAAAATATGTGTCAAGTTTTGAGTTTTAAGCTCGAGGGGCTTGTTTTAGCCCATATAGTGCCTTTTTTAATTTGCACACAAAATCCTTGGTTATTAACAATAGAAAACATTCCAGCTACTCAATGTAAAAAATTTCCTCTAGTTTTCTATTTATAAACATAAATTTGACATCCATTTTAAAAACCTTAAAATTCTTACAGCTAGCATATGCCAAGAACATTCTAATGGCTTATAATCAAGCAATAGGAGCAAAGGTTTATTCAAAGTTAATACCTTATACTTGAGCATACCCTTTACATACTAACCTTGCCTTATTTTTGGTTACATCCCCATCTTCATTCAAATTATTTATAAAGACCCACTTGGTGCCAATCACATTTTTATCCTTTGGTCTTGGAACAAGTTCCCATGTTTCATTCCTTTTTATTTGGTTCAATTATTCCTCTATAGCCTTGACCCAATGCTCATTTTTACTAGTTTCTACAACATTTTTAGGATCTATTTGCTATAAAAAAGAGAAATTAACTTACTTAGATGTACTTACAATTCTCCATCAAATTTTCACCCCAATTTCTTTATCATTGAGAATCATATTTTCTCCATGATTATTCTAAACAAATCTTGTTTGTTTCTTAGTATCTTCCCATTCCTCTTCTTCTATTTCTTATTCAAATTAATTTTGGTCTAATTCTTCTAAGTGATCACTTACTTGTGTGGTCACCTTATGTTCTCTAAACTCATCTAATCTTACATCGACACTTTCCAAAATATTTTGAAGTCTTTTATGATAACATCTATAAGATTTCCTCTTTGGGGAGTATCCAAGGAAAATACCTTCATCATATCTAGAGTGAAATTTTCCCAAATCTGCATCATTTATCTTAATATAACATTTACTTTTGAACACCCTAAAGTATTTAATGGTAGCTAGTTTACCCTTCCATAGATCATAAGGTGTTTTAGTATTATTTACTCTGATTTGTTCTATATTAAGGATGTAAACTACTGTCTTAACTACTTCTCCCTAATACCTATCTAAAAATTTGGACTCATTCAACATAGTCCTTTCCATCTCCTGAATTGTTTAGTTATTTCTTTTAGTAATTTGATTTTGTTGTGGAGTTCGTGTAGTTGTGAGTTGTCTTCTTATTCTATGTTCCTCACAAAATTCATTGAATTAATTTAAGAGGAACTCACTTCCTCAATCTAAACTTAGGAATTTGATCTTTAGATCCATTTCATTTTCTATTAAAACTTTAAAAAATTCAAAGTTCTCAAATGCATCAAATTTATCCTTTAGAAGAGCAACCCATGTCATTCTAGAATAGTCATCAATTAACATGATAAATTAAATATCACCTTTTATACTTTGAGTTCTTGTGGGCCTACATAAGTTTGTATGGATTAATTCTAGAGGCTTTGTTGTTGAATACTCATTTGATTTAAATATTCCTCTAGTTTTATTTCCATGCAGACATGGCTTGCAAATGATGTGTGAAGGTTTAATGATGTTTAGCATGTCTCTCACATACTACTTATTATTTATTTTCACCAAATTATCAAAAATCATATGGCCAATTCTCATATGCCATAAACAAATCTCATTTGATTATGTCATATAACATCTTTATTTCTTAACTTCACTAAGCACATATAAGTTATTTGTAGTTTTATTTGCATCTACAACTAATCTTCCTAAATTATCTTTCCTTCATAACCTTGAGGATGAAAAGTGAGGATGTGTCTTTGATCACATGTTTGAATTAGACTTAGGATATTATGCTTTAGCCCTTCAATATATAACACATTCTCAATTTTTGTCTTTCCATCATTTAGACTAAAGTTACCTTTGCCTACTATCCTTGTTGTAGTGTTGTCGCCAAATTTTATTGTTCCTCCACTTAATTTCTTCAAGTAATAGAACTTGATCTTGTCTCCCATAATATGGATTGAGAATCCACTATCAATTTACCACTATTGCTCTTTATTTTACACATGAAAATTAGTTTGAATGAGCATATATTTCTCTTCCTCTTCCTCTTATTTCTTCTTCCAAGCTTTTGTAGATTTTGTTTTTTGCTTGGCTAGGGCATCCACTTTCCTGGTTTGATTTGGATTCTCTACATAAACATCTCCACAATATCTTGTTATATGGCCAACTTTATTTCACTTATAACACATAATATCATATTCATTGTAATATGATAGTATAATAAATGAGTTATGATTTGAATAACCATAAACACTTTTATTCCAACCATTATTCCTTTCCTAAATCTTAAAATCTATTGCCTTATGACCAAAATTATTGTAATACAAATAATATCCATAAAATGGGTTTTGATACTTAATCATGTAAGACTACCTTGCATAGAAAGATCTTCTAAATTTTCTTGTGGGAACCTCATGCCACTTGATCTCATTTTTGTCATCCTTTTGAGGAATGTTGTTCTTTTTAGGAATATTATAATCCTTCTTTGGTGATTCAATAACATCTTTTATATTATCCTTGGTGACATTTTGTTTCTCCTCATAGCCAATACTAGTATTGATAAATGATTTCTTTTGGATATTAAGATTGTTATCCAAGATCTCGATACTCTTTTCAAAATTTTATTTCTTAGCTTAACACTAGACTTATCTAATTCCTTTTTTAAACCAATAATTTCATATTCAATATTATCAAGATTTTCCTCTTTTGATTTTAGTTGATCTCTATGGACACCTAAATCTAGCCACCAATGACCTCCAACTAGGTATTTGACCAATTTCCATCTAAAGTGCACAATTTGGCCTAAAAATACTAAAATGCATTAAATGATTTTAAATTGATATATTCAAGTGCCATTTGGGCTAGAGTATCACTAAATGGGATAATGAAATTTATGGGCTAACTAACTTTGATTAGATCATTTTGAGTCAAAATCCCAATTTTGCACCTAGGTGCTCTAGATTGCTCTTTTCTATCAAATCTCTTGCATAATACATGTGACTTTGGTATTTGGTGTTGGTAAAATACTAAATGGGATAAAAAATCCAATTCATATGAAATTTATTTCCAATCCAATCAAATTTTGGACCAATAACAAGACATTTTGACCAATTTGATTAATTTGTGCACCAAGAGCCAAAATTTGCACCAAAGTTGACTAATCATGTTTTAGGCTAATTAAACCAAACTAGGGACTTAGTTAATTTTACATGGAACTTATTGAATAAATATTTTTTGGAAATTTATTTCTATTAACTACATCATCAAGTGACATCATCATATGGAGTGGCATCCATAAGCCATATATGCATAAAATATCAGGATTATGGGTCTCCCATGCCTCATTAAGACCTTCCATGCCTATTAAATACCCCTCTATCAAAAATATTAATGGATAAATTTGTATAATTAATTTCATATTTAGGTTTATTCATGGCCACATATCTCAATCTTGAGATGGACGGTCATGGTTGATCCTCAAACTATTCCAAAAATCTATAAATATGAGGTCTTGACTATTGAATTTTAAGCTCTCACATGCCAAAGTTATAATGCTAAATTGATTCAAAATAGTCATGAAAATTAGTGTTATAATGTCCAAATATTGAGCCAAGATAAGCTAATCCAAGCCAAAGCCACAAGGTTCCAAAGAGAAGAGGAGATAACCAAGCCTCCTTTGATGAAGCCTTCATGAGCACAAGCTGAGAAATCCACTACTAAAAGATAAATTTTAGAATTCAAGGGAGGTGAAAGATTTTTTCTCTTTCATGTTTTAGTTGTGTTTCCATTCTAGTATTGCTAACTAAGCTCAACCAAGTAACTAGGCCTAGAAATGTATGTTAGCTAGTATGTTGGTTTTTTAATTTGATTTCATTATGTCACTAACAAGATACCAACACCTCTCTTGAGTAAAATTCCTCGTCTAAAATCTCTTATTACCTCCTCATTTATTTTTGACACTTATAATTGAGTTTTTAGATTGCTAATGATATTTTCAAACTCTTCAAATATTTGAGATATGTTCATTTTTAAATTTCCACCTTCTTCATATTTTTGAAGCTGCAGTTTTTTCTTCAAATTATTTTTATTAAGCCTCTTTATTTTATTCAAGGCACAAACAAGTTCTTCTTCCAAATCCACTTTTCCATCATCCTCAATATTTTCTTCCTCTTCTAGAAACATGTAGTCTTCATCATTATTTATTTCTATTAACATGAAAATAGTTTCTTCTTTATCACTCTCTGAAGTACTCTCATTACTCTCTTCTTTTGAGTTACTCTCCTTGGTGTAGAGGATTTTCTTATATCTATCAAAGTTTTTATTTTTTTCATATTTACTTAGATTATAGTTTTTTTGTATGAATTTTTTCTCTTTCCTACCTTAGCATGTTATTCTTCATCATTGTTATCATCTTTTGCACAAGGACACTTAGTAGTGAAATTCCCTATCTCACCATAATTGAAACATTTAAAAGGAAGATTACCTTTATACTTGATAGATTTCTTTTAAATATTTCTCAGAAAAGAGATTCTTCTTCTTATGATTTATCACTTTACTCAGGTTTTTCTATTTTTGACTTTATTTGAAGCTTTGAAGGTTTTTTTGTACTTCGATGGTTTTTCTATTTTTTTTCTCATTTCATATGTTGTGAGGATTATATATAACTTATCCATATTTAACATGTTTAGTTATTTTATTTCCTCAATTATTGAAACCTTAAGATCAAATCATAAGGGGAGAGATCTTAGTACCTTTTATATTATTATTGGCTCTTCTATTTTTGCACTGAGTCCTCTGATGGTATTCATAATTTTGTCCACACAAAGAATATAGGCTACACATTTTTCTTATTATTTCATTTTTAGAGTCTAAAACTACCTTTTGTGGGTTTGGAGCTTAGCTTGATTCACTTTGGTGTACACCTCATAGATATTATGAAGTTTGTCCCATGTCTCCTTTTCCATGTCAAAATGCATAACTTTGATAAACTTGGATTTAGACAAGCCACATAATATTGAATTTAAAACTTTGGTGTTGTTTTCATTATCCCTCTTTCCAGTTTGATCTATTAATATGGTTTGAGGAGTGTTCCATTAATATGGTTTGAGGAGTTATATATCCCATTAATACCAATTTTCAAATATCAAACCCTAGATCCATTAGATAGGTTTTCATTCATATGCTCCAGAAAGCATAATTTATTCCATCAAATAGTGGATCCTTATTTGTGGATAAACCCTATGGTACTCAATGATTGGCCATTTGTGTTATCAAGATGTACCTTCAATAAATTAGACTATTCATAAAGGAACCTACTCTAATACTAATTCATAAGTAACACTAATACTAAGAGGGGGATGAATCAATATTATATAAAAAATTTATTTAAAATTGAAATCCTCACATAAAGCATTCACAAAAAGAGATAACACAGTGACACTAGATTTATATAGAAAACCCTTTTGGGAAAAAACCATAAATGATGAGTTGATTGGATCTACCATCCAAATCCAACCAAAAATATAAATGAATACAAAGTGTTTGTAGGCACTGACTCACTGGAGACACCAATCACCAATTTAGAAAATTTGGAGGCACCAACCTCCTGAAGACACCAATCCCCATGCAAAATAAATTATCTTTCAAATATCACTCTACTTTATTTTCTTCTTCATTCAAATGATATGCATAAATAAAAAATTTCTCTTCCTCTCTTCCTTCTCTCTCACACTTCTATTATATTTAATCAAATCAAATGCTTTTAATACTTCCACATCTCTTCTCCCTTATATATCCTTTAAACACTTCTCACAAAGGAGGCATCCCATCCAAGAGGCACTTATTCACCAAAATATATGACCATTGACATTTCTATTGACATTTCCATTGATAATTTTGTTAACATTTCCATCAATATTTTGATATTTCTATTCACTTTGAGAAACAATTATGTTTGACACTTTCATTCACTTCTAATAATAATTCTATTTAACATTTCCATTCATATTATTTATAATTCTTTTAACATAAATGATAATTATTCCAACAATTTACTGGTGGCCCATCATGTGGTGGCCACATGTGCTCTCTCACCCACTCTGAAACATGTCTTCAAGCTCCTCTATGGGCCATTTTTCTTAACAATTTGTGCAGTAAACTAGAGCTAAGAAATATCAATAGGCTAGGGTTAAAATTAATTATTTTCACCCTAAGGGTTAATAATTTGAATTTTTACCCCACAAATGCCTATAGTTCATTCTAAGTACTCCAAGAAGTGTATTTTCCACATTTGTAGTCTATTTTGAGTGTCATTTGATCCTATGTTCCTTATTTTTTGACCATATTGTAACCATACCATTTTTTGGGCCTCCCCTAAGACCTATTTAACAATGTTATTTTTATACCTATACCCCATGTTTGTTTAAATGTGCATTTTTGAACTCATATTTAGGCTATAAATGTGTTGTTACTCTTTGTCAACTCATCATAAATCCATTTTAAGGATTTTTTACATAAGCTAACCTTGCCAATTTGCCCTATTGTGTAAAATTCTTTTATGATCGATCAATGATAAATTATACCTTTATGGGGAAAACATGTTTTAAATACAAAATTTAAATATGTGAATTATTATAACCACCTTTGGGTAAATCATTTTTTTTGGACTAGTTTAATGATTATAACCACCTTTGGGCAAATCATTATTTTTGCATCTAATGTTAATGTTTATAAAAACCTTTGGGGAAATCATTATTTTATCTACTCCACCTACCCTACCAAGGTAAATGCCTATGCCACTTATTATAACCACCTTTTATAAATTAGTGTCTCATATTATGTCACTAATTATAACCACCTTTGGGAAACTTAGTGCTTTACATTTCATTATTGATTATAAACACATGTGGGTAAATAAATATTCATCCCACCACCCTATCAAGGCAAATATCCATGCCATTGCTTATAACTTTCTTCAAGTAAAATAGTGTCACACCCTTTTTTACTAATTATAATTGCCTTTGGGAAAATTAGTGACTCTATTACCATTAATGTTTATAACTACCTTTAGGCAATTCAATATTTCGACCCCTGTTGTCACTAGATCATGTTATTTTCTTCATTTGAAGAGAGCATTCAAAAACTCTATTTTATTTCCCATTCCCTCAAGGGGGTATCAAAATCTTATCGACTTCCCTTTGGTTTATGAACCATTCATATTAATGAATTTTTCATTCTTTTAAAATACATCACAGTGTATGTGTCTCGTAATGCCTTCTCAAATAAGGGTAAACTATAAATACTCAATTTCTGTGACTTTCATGTCTAAACCAAGATTTAGTTCAATTTCTAAAAAATGGTATAAAATAACCATAGAAATCACCTAAATTACCCAAATTCATCTATGTAAGGGACTTAATTATTTATAAACATGGTGAGGCTAGCTTATTTGGTGTATTACCCTGTATGCACCAATAACCTAGTTCATTTTCAACCCTAATCAAATTATGACCTAGTAATTTGACACTTTTTACTTGTCAAGATATTAATTCAAAACATTTAAAACAATTACTAAAATCCAAAAAGCATTTAGTAAGATTAAATACATTAAAAATCTTAATTAACTTGCCTAAGTAAAAATTCCATGTTAAATTAGTGAATTTCATTTATCAAAAAAGGAATTTTTTCAAAATATGAAGTCAAAGGTCAAAGGATATAATAAATTGATTTATTAATTCCTAAATATTCTTAAAAAGTGAGTTGAAACATCACAAATATCTAAAGTTAGTTGTCATGGCTCATAAATATCTAAAAATGAGGTGTTAATACTTCATGAGTATTTTAACCCAACCTAGGGTTATCCTGACTCAACCAAAGTTAGAATTTAACCTAACATCCCTAGGGTTAGAGTTAGTTCTTAGATCTATAAATACAATTGCCCACACCATATGTAAACCAAATTTTATGTGTAAGGTTATTCTACTAGAATGCCCTCAAGAAGCCATTGAGAGTAGTGTTATAATTCCCATTTTATGCCAAGATTCACACCAAGCCATAAGTGACCATTGGAGAAGTACTACCACCATAAAGAAATATTTCTATAAGACTCTAATTATCATAGTCTGAGCAAGAACATCCTTATGCCAATAAGTAGACATCAAATTTGATAAAGAAGGTAAATTAATTATATTTTTTTAATCTCTATTTTATGATTTTTTTAATGTTTTATGCTCCCCATAGTTCTTAGGAAAGAGTTTTTAGTTATAGTGTATTTTTATGCTTGATTTTTTATCATTTAGACTAACAAGGAACTAATCAATGTTTGTGTGCTCTTCAAACTCCTAAGATACACATAACACCACTTAAACATTCTCATATGATGTTACATAGATCTAAGACAATGTTTTAAGGATAAAATAAGCATTTTTATAAATTTTATTTCCAAGTAACTCTCCTTGAATACACAATCAAGCTTTATGAACTATCATTAAGAAGATAGGTGGCTATAAAACCCTTATTAAACCCTAAGTAATATCTGATATAAGAGATAGTCCCTCCAAACACTAAAAATGGATTGAAATGACTAGTAGACCACTTGTATGACCTCTATGCCTCTCCTAGGCATCTTACTAAGTAAAGTTTGGTATGTGTGAGCTAAAGTTGTATGGAAAATTGTTTGACAAAGCTCCTTCTTGAGCATGTTTACAATGTTTTAAGCTAGACAAAATCTCTTATATAGTTGTAAAGAGTATTTAAGGAAAGATAAAGATGTTACCAACATATTTAATTAATTTAAGAGTTTTACATAGTCATATTATAGGCTGCAAGTAATCATCTAGCACTTACTGAAGAATCATAGTTGATATGGATTTAAGAAGATAAAAATATATACTAGATGCAAGGTTCCAAAAACAAAATAAGTTTCAAAACACCTTGAGGAACTTATAAACATAACATAAATATGACTTGGAGTTATGAATAAAATATAAGGATGAAACTTAGCCCTGAAAGCTACTTGAAACCTCTATGACAAGAAATATCTCTGTACTCTATTGACTAGCAAGAGTGAAGACCAGAAACAAGATGGCTTCCATTGATTGAAAAAAGATCCATGACCTGGTATATCATCTTTATTGAAGTAAAAATATGTGATATAGGCCTTCCATGGCACAAAACTAGATATTCCTTTGGAGTTCATGCCTTGGTAACAAAGAGAAAAGAAGCCATGAAGTTTGATACCAATATCATAAGGAAAAATAAGCATTTTAAGAGACAAAGGTTGGCATAGATGATCTTCAAAGGTGCCAAGTTTAAATTTAAAAACTTGTAATTATCCCAAAAAGTAGATAAGTAACTCCATGAGAAGGATTTATGTTCAAGAAGGAATCAAAACTACCAAGATGCCCTCCTATGCCACTCTTATGAAGAGTTACATCAACACATGTCTTAGAAGAATAAGAGGAAATATGAAAACACATTATTTAAAATCTTGGTATCACTATTTCTCTATTTTTTAATTGATTTGATCATGATAGTTAGCTCATGAGTTCTCTTCTTCTAATTCATCTATAAATGAATCCTTGAAAGGCAATGTATATATATTCAAATTGGATATGGTTAAGCTTTGTAAATTTTAAGACTTTTAATTAACTTTGAAATAAATTCAAGCTAAGTTATACTATTTTCATCTTATATAGAGTGATTTTGAATGAATTATTGATGAATTTTTTATGATAGTGAGAATACTTCCTTGTATTTGTCCTTATCTTTCATGCCTCTATATAAGTTAGTCTTCTTTCTGTTGGGTGAATATTTTGTTACCAACAAAATGGTATAAAAATGGTTATTTAAACCATAGTGTGATGAGATAAAATTTCTCGTCAAGACAAGGCAGGCTCCCTTTTATTGTTAAATAATACAACATTTAATTATTTACACTTATTTATAATAATTTTATCATATTGGGTGTTATCATATCATCCAATTATACTTTTTCAAAATTGATATTCAATCACAAACTTCCTTTCATTCTTTGTGATATACTTTGAAACTCTAAGATCACTTGATGAACCAAATATAACCAATATTTAGATTTGTTATCTAAAAGATTAACAAGAGTAATACCAATAGAGTAAACTTAAAAGATAGAATAAAGTGCAGCCCAAAGTTTTCAACTTATTTCCAAAAAATATTAAAATTATCAAAAAAGAATAACTGGAAGCCCAAAGTCTCCTTAGTAATTCACTTTCAATGTGAACATAAACCTAGTAACTAAAAAGTAGTTCAAAGACTCCAAAATTAGCTTCCTGGCACCTTCCATATTTATAAAAATTTCACACCACAATTCACTCAAATTAGAATAAAATGTAATGGAAAAGACAAAATAACATTCCCAATACACCACAAGTATATTTCAACATAAATTTTGAAAGATCACTTGATTTTCTTATATTGAATGAATTTTTGATTCACAATATGAACAAAAAGTTTCAAAATTATTTCTCAATTCAATAACATTTTCCCTCTATATCAATTGGTTATTTTTAAAAAAATCATCCTCCTATTTATAGAGAGTAACTATGAAAAAAAATAGGAAAAACATAAATACATTGACTTATTCATTGACAAAGTCCTATTTGACTTAGGACTATGTACTTTTCCTACATGTAAATTACACTGAACAAAATTACATATGAAAAGTTATTAAGTGTCCTTAGACACAAAAAAAAATTCCTTTTTATTCTTCTCTAAGAATTCCTCATATCTCTTCAATATAGCTTGAACTTGACTATTATTCAGGCTAGATGTACTTTTAGAGATGACAAGTACCCTTGTGATTGAATCTTCTAAGTTAACTAGTAAATCTTTATTTTTGTCCACGATTCTTTATAATTTATTCAAAATAACCTAAAATTCAATCAATTTTATCAATGGATTTCAGTGTGAAAGTACTTGTTTCAATATTTTTTTGGAGCAAAGATTTAAATTCATGAATAACAATCTCCACAGGAAGAATTTCTTGAGAATCATTTTTAACTCGGCAAGGAAGCTCTCCAATTTTCCCTACAAGATCTAACATCTTAATATCACACATATATTTAGCTTCTTTGAGATCTTTAAGTATATTCTTGAGAACTTATCTTTTATTTTTCATATCTTCCCTATATTCAATGAACATTTTCCTATTTGGAATGACCTTTTGCTCAACCAAAATTTCTAGTTTGAATTTGCATAGTTGATTCCATGTATTAATAACCTTTTTAGTCAATTCTAAATTTTGAGTGAATGTTTTAATTGTTTTATAAATTTCTATTTTTAATTCACTTAGGTTCTCCAAAAATATAAGGGTATAACACAACCATTGAGTACCCTATGTTGTTAATCTCTCAATCTAGGCATTAACCACATGACCCTAGGATCCAATATTATCTACGTGTTGAATGGATTTTTTAGTATTTTCATGCACAATAATATCAATAGACTCATTAGGTTGGGTGATTTTTAGTAAAGTAGAGGTCATCTATTTTACTTGTACTTTGAGTCAATATTTGATCTTCTTATCCTTATCATATCTCTCAATTAAGGATGCCATTGTTGCTTACAAATCTTCCTTCATGTTTTCATGGGTTTATTTCCCAAGATATAATCATCCTACTACATATTTATATGCTTGAATATCTTCAATGTTTTTATCTTTAGGAGGAACTACAAATTTGACATATTTGTGCCCAGATTCAAATATCAACCTTGACATAGTTTTGGCCTTCTTTGTTGTTTTGGGCTTTATTGACACAAGCTGACCAAAATCAAAGTCTTATAGTGCCACTGCTCACTTCTTCTTCTTAGGTTTTTGTGATACTATCCAAGGAGGAAGATGAGATGGATCTCCTTGGGTAGATGATGTCAAAGCTTGGGATGCTTAGGGAGGGATAATGAACTATGAAATAAATGGAATGGAAAGCAGTGTGGTAGAGGTATCTAGTAATGGGATTGACACCAATGGGATTGTAGTAATAATAGGTAGGGTTTGGGTCGAAGTAACCATCACTTTAGTTCCTATTGACATTTTGGACACTGGGGTGACAATAACCTAAGTTTTTATCTTTAAAGAAGGTATAGACATAAATTTATCCATATATTATTGGGTGAAATACAAATTAGTTGGGGATACTAATGAATTTGAAGGACTAGGTATATTTGATAATGAATCAAAAACTTGGTGTAGTGTACCCTGTGAAGGAACTTGAAAAAATGTGACACTAAGAGGTGAAGGTGGAGGTAAAATAACAACTTGAGAAGGAACAAGATCAACTTGTATAGTGGTACTTTGTCATGTCCCCTTTTCAGTTGACATGTTCTGAGTTCATGGTTAGCCTATTATGTGACCCTCGTAGGCTGATAGGATGGTTAGAGGGTCTTGATGGAGATTGGAGTCGCTTCGTTTAGCAGAAATTTTCTAGTTGGCTTTCGTTTGGGCTTGATTGGACATGTATTGAGGGAGATATTAATATTTGATTTATTTAATCAAATATTAATTATTTGGTCTAATTTTAAATTAGAAACCCTAATTCTAATTTAAGAAAAACCCTAATTAGGGAAAGCATATCTTTTGAGGGTATAAGGGTTTCTCATGGAGGCCATTGTGAATTAGCCATTGATTATTGATTATTGATTTTGAAGAATTTCTTATGTGAAGACTGAGCCTAGGGTTCCAAGATTCCATTTGCATTGGAGAACATTCCCTCTTCAGTGTGTGCAATTAAGAGGCTATGGAATATCAGTTGATCTATTGCCAAATTGAGAGATAGCTTCATCCAGAAGTTATCATAGAATTTATAGGGTTGAGAGATAACATCACACAGAAGTTATTACAGATATTCCAGGTATTTATTTCTTCATGTTTTGATTCAATAAATTATACAGCTAGAGATCTTCTATGCTAGAACATATATTTTTAGATTAGGGGTTGAAAATAGGGAAGTTGTGCTTAATTGGCGGCCGTACGAAGTCCATATAGGTTCGTACAGATCCGCTCGGGAACCGACCTTGGCAGACAGAGAGCTTCTAGTTACCGACATTGGCCGACTGGAGACCGACGTCGGCAGATAAGGACCTGCAGTGACCGACGTCGGCAGTATATAGATCGATGCCGGTGACTGTGTGTTCGACACAGCAGGCCGAGACCTTCCATAATTCAATTTGCACTTCCAAATTTTCAAAGCTAAGGTTTTTAAGACTGTATTTCATATTTATATGCATAATAGAGGACTGCAATTGTAATAGTTTAGAAGGACAAGTGATAAGATCTGTGATTTACTATTGAAAGACTATATTATTGTTATCATTTTGAATTTATTCAATAGAAATTATATCTTTGTTCAGAGTTGTTTGTGTTGCTATATTTCCTATTTGAAAGGGGATATTATAGTGGTATCAGAGCTAAATCTTGCCATCCTAAGGGTTTGATAGATCTTATGCAGCCACAAGAGTTGGGACCGCACAGGTATAACACACGCAGTAGAGCCTTGCTTGAAGGTACCTAGTTGTTAGATCAGCAGCAAATTATCATGAGTGATAGACGTGAGGGTAGCCCACCCAGGGGCCATAGGTATGATGCTGATCAAGACACCAGAGAATTTCACCGTGCTATGATGACAAATCAGCAGTAGATGAATCAGACACTACAGGCACTTATGATGATAATAAGGGGTATGAATGCACCTAATGGATAGAACGGGGACCAAAGAGATGACATGAGTGCTAAAGTTAATCCGAGACCACAGTAGAGTCACTCTAGAATAGTCGATAGACCTACACGGCCTACATTTATACATGACGAACCAGAGGCTCCAGCAGAAGAGACGACAGGGGATTTCCGATTTACAGATACCCTCATGGCTGCAACTGATGAGTGGAATTTATTAGATCCTCATGTTCAGGAGAAGATGTCCTTTGATCACTTTGTTAATCTGAGGAGAGAGCACTATAGATTAGTTAGATAGGACAGGAGGCCTAGAGTCCAATTTAGTGAGTTGAAGAAGGCTAATGGTAAGCTTTCTTTGACTACCTTTGATGGCAGTGGAAAGATGACAGCTCAAGCTTGGGTTCATAAGCTTGACACCTTTTTGGCATTGAGACCAATGTCAGAAATAGAGGCCATCAAATATGCCACTTTGCACTTGGATGGAGTAGCACATGATTGGTGGTACCATGGTATGGTAACACTTCAGCATAACTAGGTGACAGAGTATGAGGACTTTGTGGATAGATTGGTTGAGCAGTTTGAGAAGAAGGATCCCGAGGTTTACTTTTGAGATCTGGCATAGTTGAGACAAACAGGTAACTTGGAGTCCTTCATTGGTGAGTTTCAGAGATTGGCAGTCATGGTGCCCAATATTTCCGAGCGTAGATTGGTAGTTCTCTTCATGGAGGGATTGATAGAGCCATTGAGAGGGTGGATCAAAGCCTTTGATCCTCCTTCATTACAGGTAGCTATGAAGAAGTCACGTAGTATGGAGATGGCAGCCCCATCCCATAAATTTAACTTTAAAGGTACTTCTTCATCTAGAGACCATAAGTGTTCCAACACAGATACAGAGAGACTGGATTTTAACATAGATAAATCAGGTGTAAAGAATGACTCAAAGGCCAATCCAGCAGCACCACCTTTGGATCGTGAGGTGCTTAATGATCTACATAGGAAGAAGCTTTGCTTCTACTGCAAAGGTCCATATGATATCCATCACGATTGCCCTTTGAGGCCTAAGGGCAAGGCAAATCGTGTGATGTGGGCATATTATGAGGATTCTGATTCAGAGGATTCTGAATAGTAGAATAGTTCTAAGGGGGCAGAGGTAGAGGCTTCAGGGCCTAAGGTAGAGGTAGAATTAGAGCTTCACATACAGGAGGCATGCCTATCCAGCATTTAGTCGGATGAGTCATTCAGACTCTGTGGAGTTTTGGCAGGGCAGAAGGTTATCACCCTTCTTGATACAGGAGCCACACATAATTTCATAGATGCTATATTTGTGGAGAAGCATGGACTCACTACAGAAGATTTTTAGGGCATCAAAGTTAAGGTAGCCGATGGTCACACTCTTAGGTGTGAGCGTATGATTAGAGACCTCCCATTGCGCTTGAACAACTATGAGTTCAAAGCTGATTATTATGTGGTAGACATGGGTGATATAGACTTAGTCTTGGGTATGAAGTGGCTTCATTCCTTTGAGGAAGTTACTCTTCATCTCAAGGACATGGAGGTTTGCTTTAATGTTGATGGGAAGACACATATTCTTAAGGCAATACGGGGCAGCAGCTTCAGATATATGTTTTTCCATCGGATGGAGATGCCTAAGCCACCTGACATGATAGAGTGCGATGACGAATGCACATTGGCACCAACACAAGAGAGATATGAGGACGAGCTTGGTCTTGAGGTGAGTGTAGTTTAGGAGTTATCACATGTGGTAGGGACTCAGCTTGTTGTTATAGTCGGTTCATAGGTTGATATGACTCTTTCTAGCCTTCACAATCCAGATTTAGATATTATTCAGGTACGGAGTTTGCTTGAGTTGCTTGCTGATTTTCATTTATGGATTGGATGTTGGGGTGCTTATCTTAGTACTAGGGATGGACATGGCATGGAGTTTGCATTGATTGATAGCAGGGCAGATCATGACTACATTTGGGATCTAGGTGGATTGATTGATTTGTCATTTAGCGATTGCTTGAGGGCAAGCAATTCCAGGAGGGGTGGATTGTCATGTCCCCTTTTCAGTTGACATGTTCTGAGTTCATGGTTAGCCTATTATGCGACCCTCGTAGGCTGATAGGATGGTTAGAGGGTCTTGATGGAGATTGGAGTGGCTTCGTTTAGCAGAAATTTTCTAGTTGGCTTTCGTTTGGGCTCGATTGGACATGTATTGAGGGAGATATTAATATTTGATTTATTTAATCAAATATTAATTATTTAGTCTAATTTTAAATTAGAAACCCTAATTCTAATTTAAGAAAAACCCTAATTAGGGCAAGCATATCTTTTGAGGGTATAAGGGTTTCTCATGGAGGCCATTGTGAATTAGCCATTGATTATTGATTATTGATTTTGAAGAATTTCTTCTGTGAAGACTGAGCCTAGGGTTCTAGGATTCCATTTGTATTGGAGAACGTTCCCTCTTCAGTGTGTGCAATTAAGAGGCTATGGAATATCATCTGATCTATTGCCAAATTGAGAGATAGCTTCATTTAGAAGTTATCACAGAATTTACAGGGTTGAGAGATAACTTCACACAGAAGTTATTACAGATATTCCAGGTATTTATTTCTTCATGTTTTGATTCAATAAACTATACAGCTAGAGATCTTCTGTGCTAAAACATATATTTTCAGATTAGGGGTTGAAAATAGGGAAGTTGTGCTTAATTGGCAGCCGTACGAAGTCCGTACAGGTCCATACAGATCCGCTCAAGAATCAACCTCGGCAGACAGAGAGCTTCTAGTTACCGACATCGGCCGACTGGAGACCGACGTCGGTAGATAAGGACCTGCAGTGACCGACGTCGGCAGTATATAGACCAACGCCGGTGACTGTGTGTTTGACACAGTAGGATGAGACCTTCCAGAATTCAATTTGCACTTCCAGATTTGCAAAGCCAGGGTTTTCAAGACTGTATTTCATATTTATATGCATAATAGAGGACTGCAATTGTAATAGTTTAGAAGGACAAGTGATAAGATCTGTGATTTACTATTGAAAGACTATATTATTGTTATCATTTTGAATTTATTCAACAGAAATTATATCTTTGTTCAGAGTTGTTTGTGTTGTTATATTTCCTGTTTGAAAGGGGATATTACATACTTATAGGAGAAACTATGGAAAATGTTACCTATGAAACAATGGCTTGAGAAGCTTCAGTCAAAGGAACCTCTGATTGAGTATTCCCTATTTGTATAGTCTATTAAAATTGGTTGAGACACTTGTGACGTTTTTGATTGAGGTGGTGCCTCACTTGTGATTGGGATTTCCTTCTTCTCAACTTGAGCACTTTCCTTCACACTTGTTTCTTTGTCTTTCCTCTTTCCTTTACTAACAAATACAAATTTTGGCTTCTATTTGGAAGTAGAGGGCTCTTCTTTGTTCTTGGTTCTCATCTCCTCTCACTTCTTAGCAGTCTCTTCATCATACTTTTTCTTATAACCAATTTTAAAATGTTTCAACTTAATTCTTTTAGATTCCAACCAAGCATTAGTTCTTGCAAGAATAGGTTGAAATTTGTCTCTAATATAAGTAGATTCTTTAACTGACCATTGGATGGGAGGGAGAGGAGTTGAAGCCACTTCATTTTCCTCATATGAAGAATCTAATATATTTCCATCATCTATCAAATCCCCAAGAATATTTTCCAATTCTAAATTGATAATTTGATCAACAGTAAGGTGAATATAATGAAGTCTCCTTATATCTTCATCAGTTCTACCAAATATATTCAATTTTGTGCACATGGGTGATATTATGTTTGAGCTTCTCCATCATTATGTAATCAAAGTTTTCTATAATCTTGAATTTCTTAAGTGTAATCCACTGCAACTCAGTTTCCATAGTCTTAACCTTTGGAGTAGTGAAAATTGTGTACTGACCAATACTAATAAATTAAAAACCTTTCTTGTGAGAATTTGATTGTTTTTATGCATGTTCATCACTTGTCTACATATCTCCATTAGTATTAGTTTATCACATGGATATCTAGGAGTATGTAAGGCTGTTCATCAAATCTTCCTACCCTAATATAGGTAAAAGTTAGGAGTTGTAATAAAATGCATCCAACCTTATTAACCTCTACCCATGCCTGATCTAAAACTCTCATAAGAAAATGCATCCAAACTTATTGATTTGTGCCCATACTTGATTTAAAACTCTCTTATTTTCAAGTTCTTTCTCAAAATTACAAATGAATTTATAGAAAAAAACATCATTAACTCTCTTTTAATTCTTGATGCTTTCTTTTAGAGTTAGTTGTGGATGGTGATCATATACAGGAACATTTTTCCTTTCACCAACAAAATTTAAACCTAAGAAAGACTTGATACTGGCTATAGCATACACAAGATATGAAGTCATGTAAAATTTAAGTGAAGAAGCCACCTTAAAGAGATAATGAAAAATAAGATTACTAATTTGTTTGCCCCAAAAGATCCTTTGCTTGTTCTTTTTGATAACTAGAATGTATTGATACATCTATTCTTAGAAAATGTTTGAAGTTGACAACCCTTTCACTTTGCTAAGGAGAGTAATCAAATCTCATATCTATTCCAAAAAGTTACTATGATATAGATACTTGGGCCATCTAGTAATGGTGGGCTGAGGAGTCTTGAGCCATTTGGAGTTAATATGCTTTTTACATTTCTCACGATATTTTTCATAATATTCTTGAGTTGATTCCATAGTTAAATGTGAATATTCTTCTATCTCAAAAAGGTGAATTTTTTTATCAAAATATTCCTCATCAAGGTGAATGATCACCTTATCCTCTAAATCCTTGACTGATTTGCTTTCCTTATCAAAATGTGCTACCATGGTCAAGATGAATTTAGAATCCTATGCTAATATAGGAAATATAGTAGCTAAATGGATTTCATTGTTCAATATTGGTTGTATATGAGGTGTAATGGGTTCTCTTCCAAATCTCTATAAAAACTCATCCATGTCCATATGACCAATATTTGTATCCCTAAATTGATCCTCATTTGAATCAGCTATGGATAATGGAAACACACCCTAATACTTGTACTTCATTATCTTCTTGTTTGTATAAATCTCTTACATTGATCAAATAGCTACAAGTAGGAAAATTTGATTATCCAAAGTTAGCATTTTTTATTCTTTTTTATAAAAATGTAGGATCAATAAAAGACAATGATTTTACATGAAGAATGGTGAAGGTTATGTATTTCAGAGAATTTTCTCTGAACTACACAAGAGTTTGGATGTTTGAGATGTAAGTCAAAGAAAATTCTCTAACTTGCATCCAACTCAGGAAATGAATCATCTTTCATGCAAGTTAGAGACTTTTCTCTGACTCACATTACTTATTTTCTACTTTTCTAAGTGTAGGTCTAATGAAATTCCTTGACTTACATCCAATTTGATTGTTTTGTGCATGACAGAGAATTTTTTCTAATTTTCACAAAAGGAGAGTTGGTTGACTTTATATACATCAGATAAATTTATCTAAAGTGCATAAAGAGAATGTGTACTTCAGATAAATTATTTGATGTACACAGGGTGAAAAATAATTACAACTTAGAGAAAAATATTTGAGATGCATGTCTACTAAAAAAATAAAAACCTAGATAAAACCCTAGACTCAAAAAAAAGTGACGAAAGGGGGAAATGACGAGATAAGAAAATAATCAAAACCCTAGGTGATTTAAAAAAAGTAAATCATTCAAGATTTAACTAAATCAGAAAACTATGGAAAAAGGGTAATGAAAAATAAATACAAGGAAAGAAGACAAAAATGAACCCTACCTAAAATACATGCTTGAAAGATCGATCCACATGAAAACTAGGGCAACTGAGAAAATGGTGGCAAGGGAAGTGTTGATGAGCTTGAAAATAGTGATGGAAGGAGTGCAAAAGATCTCAAAAATGGTGAGAAAAATAAAAACAAACCATAAAATAAAAATAATTTCCAATCATAATATATAAAAAACATGGTAATTAATTCTCATTAATTACCATGAGTGGTGGGTCCCATGTGCCAGATCAAAAAAATTATGTGAATTTGCATATGCAATGTTGGAAAATTTCTCTAAATTTGTATATGCAATGTTGGGAAAATTATTTGAATTTTCATGTGAAAAGTTAGGGGAAAATTCTAAATTTAACATAAATAACATAAAATGCATGCAAAGTCAACTAATTTTTTTGACTTCGCATAGAAAGAAACAAAGTGTAGTCTATAGAAAAATCTTTAAAATACATAGGATGCAAAATTCCCTCAAAATATCAACTTTCATGTGAAAAACAAATGCAAAGAGGTAGAGATTAGCCTCATTTTGCATGCTTAGAGATAATGAGATATAAAATGAACATGTTTTATAGGGGTTATCCCATGAATTGAGCCTACTAAAACTTAAGGATAATAGATGGCTCTGACTAAGAAATTTCCTTCAAGCAATCTTTGAAATGATTGAAGAAAAGAGAATCCCAAAACTCTAAGTTCCTTTCTCCATTGGGCCAAAGAGTCAAGTGACTAACTTAACTAAGAGTCAAGTGAAAAGATTTAGATGTTGCCCATTGTAGGGTAGTGGTAATGGTGTTCCATCAAAGTATGCTAAGAATAAATTGTGTTCTGCACTGAGTTTATGAATGAGAAAAGGACCCCTCCATAGAGAATCAAATTTTCCATGAATTCCTTTTGGCTTTATTCTTTTTTCCCACAAGAGGACTAGATCCCCAACTCAAAATTCTCTCGATTTAGCTTTCTTGTCATAAAGTTCCTTGACATGACTCTGATGTTCAGCAATATAGTCCACTACCTTTGTACATTACTCTTATATCTCATCAAGGTACACAATACACTTATGTAAATAACTTTCAAATGTTTCATCTTAAATTAACCTAGCTAATCTAAGATTAGGCAACTCTAATGTCATAGGTATTTCTACGTTTAGTCCATACAAAATTTGAAAAGGTGACATACCAATCACTCACTTAGGAGTGCTACAATCAGCCCATAATGCATCATACAATGCTTTATTCCATGTTCTCTGATTATCTTCTACCAACTTCCTGATGATAGTTACCAAATTATTATTACTAAACTCAACTTAACCATTTCCTTGAGGTAAGTAGTCCGAAGTATGAGATAAAATGATTCCATATTCAAAACAAAATTGAGTCATATCTTGGGATGTGAAATAGGTATAATTAATAGTTATAACTTTATTTGGCACACCAAACCTTGTGATGATATTATGTTTGAGAAAATTACAAACAACCTCCGAAGTTGCATGTTTGGTTGGAATTTCTTCCACCCACTAGGTGAAGTAATCAATAGCTATGAGAACATAACCATGACCTGCACTTGAAAATGGGTTCATAAACTAATGAAATCAATAAAACACTATTGAAAATGTTCTTCAATGATTAATGGCTTGAGAGGTAAAGATGATAACTTGGGTTTTCCCACAAACTGTTAGCACTTCTCTCATTTACACACCCAAGTGTATGCATCCTAAAAAAGTGTTGGCCAATAATATCTAGCCCATAAAATCTTGTGAGTCATGATAGTAGATAAAAAATTCCTCTAAAATCCAAATCATGAAAATATTTCAACTTACCTTGTTATACCTTATCCATGCATATTAGAAAAATTCCATAATGTTTGACTTATACAAATCATTATCCCAAAGGACAAAATTTTTAGCCTTAAACTTGATTGTCTTTTTCTCTTTATGAGATAAATGTTCTATAAATTTTCCATATGTGAGTAAATGAACAATTTTTGAATACCATTCATTCATTGTGATTATGAGTAAAACTATAGGAAGAACTTTCTCTATGTCTTCTTCATTGTTGGGTGCTTCTTCTAAATTGGTCTCTACCATGAGTTAACACAAACCTTTTCCATGCACAAGTTTTGTAGGATTTATATCTATATCATATTATTGAATTTTATTGATCTAATAACCTCTTTTTCCTCCAAAATCTTGTTGAGTCAAAATGGATTTAATAATAGAATCTTGTACTAGTGCAACAGTGTGAGAATTGAGGATGTAATATTTGAAATGCTAAACTACTTTCACCATAGCATACACATGTTTTTCCATGAATGATTACTTGATTTCATAAGACTTTATGGGATATCTCATTAATTATATAGTAGATTCAATCCCCTCTTCATTTGGTTGTACCAAGATTGTGGATAAGGTATACTCAAAAGCACAACTATACATAATGAAGTTCTTGGTATAGTTAGGGCAAACTAAAACTGGAGCAAGTGAAATTGCTTATTTAATTTCATGAAAAGAAGTTCTTCCATCCATGTTTCAATAGAAATTTGATTTTATTTTCATCATATCGATAATGTTGTGTGTCTTCTCATAAAAATGAGGAACAAATCTCCACAAGAAATTAACCTTCCTAAAGAATGAATACACTCCATTCTTACATGATGGTAGAGTAAGATTTTGAAATTACTTAACCCATTTAGGATCAATTTTGATTCATTATTTGGATACAATATGTCTAAGAAGATTACCTTCTATAACCCCAAAAATGGATTTCTTAGGATTAAGGGATATTCCATGTTCACGACATTTTTCAAGCACTTGCTACAAATGATCATAATGATATTGGAGTTTTTTTGAGAAAAGGATTAGATCATCTAGATAGACTATGATAAACTTACTAATTAAATATCAAAAATTCATATCCATATCCCTTTCAAAGGTAGCACTAGCATTGATTAATCTAAAAGGCATTATATGATAGGCAAAAGTGCCCCATGGAGTAGTGAAGGTTGTCTTGTGTTGATCTTCATCACAGATCTCCATTTGATTGTATCTTGAGAAGCCATATAACATAGATAACATCTTTGAACCATTCACTATTTATAATACTTGATCCATTACTGTCAATGGGTAAGTATCCCTAAGTGATGATTAATTCAAATTTTGGAAGTAAATGTAAATACATATCTCTCCATTCTTTTTTCTCATAGGAACAATATTTGTTATCTATGTGGAGTGATGTATAGGAAAGATAATTCTAGCACTCAACAAATTTTGGATTTAAACAAGGATGGTACTTGAGATTTTAGGATTATACTATCATTTTTTTTGCTTGTTGGGTTGAGACCCAAGTTTGAGAGGAATATCATGTTTCACCTCCTTTGGTTAGAAAGATTCAAGATCAGCATATGAATATTTAAATACATCAATGTACTAACATGGAAGTCACACCAACTTCTCTTTTTCATCCAATGAGCAACATTTCCAAATATTTATCATCTTGGGGTCACTCTTTGTTCCTATATTAACTTGCTCAATTTTTGTAGATGAATCTAATTCTGATTGTTGACATTTAATGAATCGATCATGTTTAGCAAAAAGTCTCTCCAAATATACCAACCCTTTGGGAATCTTATTCCCTTTAGTTATAATATTTCCTCACCAATTTCCTCATTAACTTTAGAGGTGGACTCTTGAGGGGTGGAATTAATTCATTTAAAATATAAATCACTAAATGTTTCCACCTTTTCCAAGAATGAGATGACTTTCTCATCATTATTTAAAACCTACCAATTATTAACATTATCAGGAACATTGGGTGAAAAAACCAACTCAATGGTATAATTGTTTCCTTATAAATCTTTGTGAGGAATCAAGAGAATGGTTGAAATAGCCAATGAACTAGCTCTATCATTATATTCTCTTGAAACTGTTGATATATTTAAAGCATCAAAAATTTCCATGAAATTCCAAACATGATTATGGTAATGATTTAGTCTTTCATTCGTTGTTTGATATAGATTCCTGACTTGACAAATGACTAGCTCAGCATCACCCTAAGCATGAAGGTTTTTAATTTTTTTTATTTTGTGCAACCTCCATTCCTAACAACAAATATTCATACTCAATAGTATTATTAGTGTTATCAAGCTACAACTTGAAAGAGAAAGGGATGATTTTTCCTTTTGGGGATATGCAAACTATCATGATTCCAAATCTAGTTGAAGAACAACTACCATCGAATTTCAAAATCCAAACATCATTTGAAATTTCAACTCTAATAGTTTTAAAATCTAAAACTTCTTCATCCTAATCTTTTCCTAAATTTTCATTTGAAGATATTTAATCTTCATCTGTGGTAAAAAAATTTACCCATTCTAGAGTTTTCAAAAAAGATCTAAGCTTTTGGATCCTCGGTCTTGGTCACAATATACTTTCCTTGTTTCTCTAGATTAAGTTTCTATATAAAACCCTTAACAGGTATCCTAGCCTCAGACCAATCCATGTTAATTTCACCACTGACATCTTTACAAAATTTACATCTTAATAAAACTCCATATAATGATGGAACATCAACCACTAGAATTGACATCTTAATATTTTTGTCTAGAAAAGTAGTAAATACAAATTGTGCTTCTTTGATTTGGCCTATGAGAGGTACTTGTTTGGTTTTCATTAAGAAACAATGACTAAAAAGTCTTTGTCAAGGTTAAGCCTAAGGTAGTAGCCACCTTGGTAGGCATCACATTATTAGAAACACCTGAATCAATAACATAATTACTAAGTTTATAACCATTGACAAATAGGGAAATATAGAAAGGTTCTATTTTTATAGAATTAGATGTAGGAGTTACAACCAAGTTATTTTTCTTTGGTCTTGGCTTATGGTCAATTAGTACACTCTTAGCTGAAGTCTGATCAAAATTGATCTCTTTGCTTTTTATAATTTTTTCTAATCTTTCAAATTGGTTAGGATTTTATTAGAGGTACTCAAACTCTAACATTTGTAGTTTAGTCTTCTTAGAATGATCAATGATATCAAAAGATAGATATGGGGTAGTTGAGGAAGATAAGACATTTTCATTTTTAGGATTTAGGTTTTGGGAATTGGGTCTAGATGTTGAAGGAGAAGAGGTAAAATTATGAGGATTACTTACTTATTTGTTTACCACAATATCCTTTGGTTGAACTGGTAAAGGAGTTCCTCTTTTGTAAATTGTAACCTCCTTTCATGGTTCATCCTTAAATTTTATTTTATCAACCTATTGTTGTTGATTTAATTGACTTTGAGAATAGGTGAAGATGGCATAAGATTCACCATGTGTGTGTCTTTCTTGTTTAGCTTCTTCTTCTTAAAAATTTAGGAACCTAATATCAAAGTTGATATCATCTCCTTCTTCATCTATAATTAAAGAAGTTTCATCTTCTTATAAAACATATTCTAATTCTAGAACATCATCATTTTCAAATTATAACCAATTGACTATTGCATTATCTGGTGGTGCCTCCAATTCAATCCTTGCTTTTGGTGGAGGAAGCTTATTTTGATTTTGATTTCTTGTAGCATTGTTGAAATAATTAGAAGCATTTGGGTATGTCCTTGTTGTAACATATTTTTATGGATAGAATGACATACCTTGAGACATTTGCTTCTTGAGTGCTAAAAATTCATTTTCTAGATTTTGAACCATAGGATCCATAGTGCTAGTAGGAGATGAAGTTGAGGGCTGCCCTCTAAGATTAATGGAATTATTTCTCACCTTCCCTACCATAATCAAATCATCTTCTACTTTAGTGGCCAAACTTTGAGCATCATTGAGATCAATTGGGGCTACTCTTCATAAAATAAAACTCACTTTTGGTAGTTGAGAATTGATGAAGAAGCACTTCAAATTCTTAGGTGTAGGTCAAGAAACTACTAACATCCTATGCCATGAACTCATGCATGGTTTCATGTGGTTATTTATTTATTTGTGTAATTTGAGCCAATAAGGTATGAGCATCTTTTACAGGCTTGAACCTTGCCTCAAATTTAGCCTTGAGTGTTGCCTTATTGGTGATAATTTCAGTTGCAAGATGATAAATCCAATCAATAGTAATGCCTTGGAGTGTTTCTAAAAATAGTCTTATAGAAACATCTTCATGTTCCACTCCAAAAACTCCACATGCAATGTAGAAAGTGGAAATGTGTTTATCTAAATGTTGCTTTCCATCACCATAAAACTTTGGGAATTTTTTTGGTGAACCATGAGGAAGTTCATGAGATGGAAGAGTGAAGTTCAAAGGACTAAAAAAGTCCCCCATGGATCTTGAGCAGCCATTATTTATGGATTATATGGAGGAATTACTAATCTTTGCAAAGGAAAAATAGGAAAAAATCTACAAACATTGTAAGCTTCTTCTGGTATAGGAGATCGTGTATTAGTAGGTGGAAAACTTCTTGTATGTTGAAGAGGAGACCTTACACATATTGACAAAAGATCAAAGTTATGCTCTTGTAACAACTTAAATATAGGATAAATATATCCCATTACCCTTGTACCATGAGTGTAGCTTTGTTTTAACATATTGTGAAAATATCCAAGAAGAAAAGAAATTAACTACAACAAAATAATAGTAAATAATAATGTGCTAGTCTATTTCAACTGAAAGAGTGTAGCTCTCAGTTGCTTGTTTGTGTACCTAGTGGAGTCACTAAAAATTGTTGGGTGAATATTTTGTTACCAACAAAATGGTAGAAAAATGGTTATTTCAAACATAGTGTGATGAGATAAAATATCTCCTCAAGACAATGGGAGGTTCCCTTTTATTGTTAACTAACACAACACTTAATTATTTACACTTATTTACAATAATTTTATCATAATGGGTGTTGTCATATCATCCAATTATATTTTTTTATAATTTATGTTCAATCACAAACTTCTTTCAATTCTTTTTGATATACTTTGAAAATATAAGATCACTTGATGAACCAAATATAACTGATATTTAGATTTTTTAGCCAAAATATTAACAAGAATAATACCAACAGAGTAAACTTAAAAGATAGATTAAAGTGTATCCCAAAGTCTTCACATTATTTCCAATAAAGATTAAAATTATCAAACAAGAATAACTAGCAGCCCAAAGTCTCCTTAGTAATTCACTTTCAATGTGAACATAAACCCAATAACTAAAAAGTAGTTCTAAGACTCCAAAATCAGCTTCGTGGCACCTTCCATTTTTATAGAAATGTCACACCACAATTCACTCAAAGTAGAATAAAATGCAATGGAAAATATAATAGAATATTCCCAATACACCAAAAGTATATTTCAACACAAATTTTGAAAGATCACTTGATTTTATTATATTGAATGGATTTTTTATTTACAATATGAACATAGAGTTTCAAAATTGTTTCTCAATTCAGCAACATTTTCCCTCTATATCAATTGGTGATTTTTAACAAAATCATCCTCCTATTTATAGAGAGGAGATATGAACAAAAATAGGAAAAACATAAATACATTGACTTATTCATTGATAGAGTCCTATTTGAATTAGGACTATGTAATTTTCTTACATACAAATTACATTGAACAAAATTACATATGAAAAGTTACTAAGTGTCTTTAGACACAAGAATTTATTCCTTTTTATTATTCTATAAGAATTCCTCATATCTCTTCAATATAGCTTGGACCTCACTATTCTTTGGGCTGGATGTGATTGAATTATCTAAGTTAATCAAAAAATCTTTGCTTTTATCCATGATTCTTTATAATTTATTCAAAATAACCTAAAATTCAATCAATTTTTCGATGGAGTCCAATGTGAAAGTACATATTTCAATCTTTGTTTGGATCAAAGATGTAAATTCTTGAATGATAGTCTCATTTTTAACTTGGCAGGGAATCTCTCCAATTTTGCCTACAAGATCTAACATCTTATTATCACACATATCTTTAGCTTATTTGAGATCTTTAACTATATTCTCAAGAAATTCTCTTTTATTCTTCATAGCTTCCCTATATTAAATGAATAATTTCCAATTTGGAATGACCTTCTGCTCAACCAAATGTTCCAGTTTGAATTTGTGTAGTTAATTCCATGTATTAATATCCTTTTTAGTCAATTCTAAATTTTGAGTGAGTATTTTAATTGTTTGCTGAGTTTATAATTTCACTTCACTCAGGTTCTTCAAAAATCCAATGATAGAATTCAACCATTGAGTACCTTGTGTTGTTAATCTCTCAATTCAAGCATTGACAGTATGGTCTTGAGATCCAATTTTCTCTATGTGTTGAATGGATTTTTTAGTATTTTCATGCACAACAAGATCAATAGACTCAAAAGGTTGGATGATTTTTAATAAAGTAGAGGTCAGTTATTCTACTTGTACTTTGAGTTGATCCTTGATCTTCTTATCCTTATCATATCTCTCGATCAAGGAGGCCATTATTGCTTGCAAATCTTATTTCACACTTTCATGGGTTTTTTTCCCAAGATATATTCATCCTAATACATATTTAAATTCTTGAATATCTTCAATATTTCTATCTTCAGGAGGAACTACAACTTTGGCATATTTGTGCCTAGATTCAAATATCACCATTGACATAGTTTTAGCCTTCTTTATTTTTTTGGGCTTTATTGGCACAAGCTGACCAAAATCAAAGTCATCTGGTGACACTGATCAATTATTCTTCTTATGTGTTTATGATGCTAGCCAAGGAGGAAAATGAGATGGATATCCTTGGACAGAGTATGTCAAAGCTTGGGATGATTGGGGAGGGATAATGGATTGTGAAGTAGAATAGAAGGTAGTGTGGTGGAGGTATCTAGTAGTAGGGTTGACACTAATGGGATTATATTAATAATAAGTGGGGTTTGGGTCAAAGTAACCATCACTTTAGTTCATATTGATATGTTGGACACTGGGGTGATAGGAACCTGAGTTCTCTTTGAAGAAGGTGTAGAGATAAATTTGTCCATATCTTGTTGGGTGAAATACAAATTAGTTAGGGATCCCAACGAATTTGAAGTATTGGGTAGATTGATAATGAATCAAAAGCTTGGTCTAGTGTACCTTGTGAAGGAACTTGAAAAAATGTGGCACTAGGAGGTGAAGGTGGAGGTGAAAGAACAACTTGAAAAGGAACATGATCAACTTATATAGTGGTACTTACAAGAAGAACTATTGAAAATTTTACCTATGAAATAGTGGCTTGAGAATATTTAATCAATGTAACCTCTGATTGAGTAGTCTCTATTTGTATAGTCTATTGAAGCACTGGCTGAGACACTTGTGACATTATTTATTGAGGTGGTACCTCACTTATGACTAGGATTTCCTTCTTCTCCACTTGAGCACTTTCCTTGACATTTTCTTCTTTTTATTTCCTTTTACCTTTACTAACAAATACAAATTTTGGCTTTTGTTTGGAAGTAGAGGGCTCCTCTTTGTTCTTGGTTCTTAGCTCCTCTTATTTCTTAGTAGTCTCTTCATCATACTCTTCATTAGAACTAATTTAAAAATGTTTCAACTTAATTCCTTTAGATTCCAACCAAGAATTAATTCTTTCAAGAATAGGTTGAAATCTATCTCTAATAGAAATGGATTCTTTAACTGACCATTAAATGGGAGGGAGAGGAGTTAAATCCACTTGATTTTCCTCATATGAAGAATCCAATATATTCCCATCACCTATCAAATCCCTAGGAATATTTTTCAATTCTAAATTAACAATATGATTAGTAGTAAGGTGATTATAATCAAGTCTCCTTATGTCTTCATCAGTTCTACATTCTACCCAAATATCTTCAATTCTATGGATATGGGTGATATTACATTTGATCTTCTCCTTCATCATTCTGTAATCAAAATTTTCTCTACTCTTAAATTTATTAAGTGTAATCCACTACAACTTAGTTACATAGTCTTAGCCTTTGGTGTAGTGGAAATTATGTACCAACCAATACTAATTGGAAATTTGAAACCTTTCTTATGAGCAACTGATTATTTTTTATGCATGTTCATCACTTGTCTTCACATCTCCATTAGTATTAGTTTATCACTTGGATATTTAGGTAGCATGTAAGATTGTTCATCAAATCCTCCTATCTTGATGTAGGTGAAAGATGGAAATTATAATAAAATGCATCCAACCTTATTGATCTATGCCCATGCCTGATCTAAAACTCTATTCTTTTTAAGTTCTTTCTCAAAATTGCAAATGAATTTATATAAGAAAGCATAATTAACTCTCTTGTAATGTTTGATGCTTTCTTTTAGATTTAGCTGTGGATAGTGCTCATATATAGGAACATTTTTCCTCTCACCAATAGAATTTAAACTTAAGAAAGAATTCATACTAGCTTCAACATACATAAGATATAAAGTAATGTAAAATTTGAGTGAAGAAGCTACCTCAAAGCACTGATGACAAATAACATCACTGATTTGTTTACCCCAAAAGATATTTTTCTTGTTCCTTTTGATAACCAAAATGTATTGATACATCCATTCTTGGAAAATGTTTGAAGATGACAACCCTTTCACTCTACTAAGGAGAGTAATCAAATCTCTTATCTCTTCCAAAAATTCACTATGATATAGATACTTGGGCCATCTAGCAATGGTGGGCTGAGGAGTCTTGATCCATTTGGATTTAATATGTTTATTACACTTCTCAAGATCTCTATCATAGTATTCTTGATTTGATTCCATATTTAAATATGAATATTCTTCAATCTCAAAGAGGTGAAAATTTTTATCAAAATATTCCTCATCGAGGAAAATGATCACCTTATCCTCTAAATCTTTGACTGATCTAATTTCCTCATCAAAAAGTGCTACCGTGGTCAAGACAAATTCAAAATCCTATGTTGATATAGAAAATTCAACAACCAAATGGATTTCACTGTTAAGTACTAACTATATATGAGGTACAATGGGTTCTCTTCCCAATATCTATAAAATCTCATCCATGTCCACATGACCAATCTTTGTATCCCTAATTTGATCCACATTTGAATCAACTGTGAATAATGGGAACACACCTTAAAAATTGTACTTCATTATTTTCTTGTTTGGAGAAATGTCTGACATTGATCAAATAGCTACAAGTATGAAAATTTGATTATCTAGAGTTAGCATTTTTTATTCTTTTTTGTAAAAATGTAAGATCAAAAAAAAAAACAATGATTTTATATGAGGAATGTTGAAGGTTGTGTAGTTCAGAGAATTTTCTCCAAATTGCATAAGATTTTGGATGTTTGAGATGTAAGTCAGAGAAAATTCTCTAACTTGTATCCAACTTAGTAAATAAATCATCTTTTGTGCAAGTCAGAGAATTTTCTCTGACTTACATAACTTGGTTTCTACTTTCCTAAGTATAGGTTAGAGAAAATTCTTTGACTTTCATCCAATTCAACTATTTTGTGCATGTTATATAATTTTCTTTGATTTACACAAAAGGAGAGTTAGTTGACTTTATGTACATCAAATAAATTTCTTCAAAGTGCATAAAGAGAACGTGTAATTTAGAGAAAATTATCTAATGCACATGGGGAAAAAATAATTACAACTGAGAGAAAAATATTTGAGACACACAAAGATTCAAATAAAAAAAATAGAGATAAAAACCTAGACTTGAAAACAAAATAATGAAAGGGGGAAAAGATGAGATAAGAAAACAATCAAAACCCTAGGTGATAAAAAAAGTAAATCATGCAAGGATTTAACTAAATAAAAAAACTAGGGAAAAATGTCATGACAAATAAATACAAGAAGGAAAGAAGACAAAAAATAACCTTACCTAAAATATGTGCTCTAAAGATTGATCCACATGCAAACTAGGGTTACTTAGAAAATTGTGGTAGGGGAAGTGTTGATGAGATCAAAAATAGTGATGGAAGGAGTGCAAAAGAGCTTAAAATGGAAGAAACATTAAAAAAAAAGTGGTAAAATAAAAATAATTACCAAGGATAATATATAAAAACCATGATAATGAGTGACGATTAATTACCATGGGTGGTGGGTCCCATGTGCCAGATCAAAAAATATATCTGAATTTGCATATGCAATGTTGGGAAAATTCTTTGAATTTGCATATGTAATGTTGGGAAAATTCTTTGAATTTGCATATGCAATGTTGAGAAAAGTCTTTGAATTTGCATATGTAATGTCAAGAAAATTATTTGAATTTGCATATGCAAAATTGAGGGAAAATTTTGACTTTAACATAAAAAACATAAAATGCATCCAAAGTCAAGAAAATTTTCCAACTTTTCATAGAAAGAAACAAAGTATAGTTCAGAGAAAAATCCCTGAATTGCACAAGATTCAAAATTCCCTCAAAAGATCAACTTTCTTTAGAAAAAATGCAAAGAGGAAAAGATTAGCCTCATGCTATGAAACAAATAAGTTTCATAGGGGTTATCCCATGAATTGAACCTGATAAAATTCAAGGATAATAGCTGGCTTCATCCCGGGAATTTCCTTCAATCATTCTTTGAAATGCTTAAAGGAAAGAGAATCCCATAAATCTAAGTTCCTTTCTCTATTGGGCCATAGAGTCAGGTGACTAACTAGATTGAAACAAAAATAAAGAATATACAGATATTTACAAAATGTATAAACTTATCTAAAACTTTACTGAGTGAAAAGCTTCAGATGTTGCCTATTATAGGGCAATGGTAATGGTGTTCCATCCAGGTATGCTAAGAATAAATTATGTTCTCCACTGAGTTGATGAATGAGAAAATGACCCCTCCATAGAGAGTCAAATTTTCCATGCATTCTTTTTGGCTCTCTGCTTTTGTCCTATAAGAGGACTAGACCTCTAACTAAGAATTCTCATGATTTAGCTTTCTTGTCAAAAATTTCCTTGACGTGACATTAATGTTCAACAATATGGTCCACTACCTTTATACGTTGCTCCTCTATCTTGGCAAGGTACATAATACACTTGTCTAAAGAACTTTCAAATGTTTTATCTTTAATTACCCTAGCTAATCTGAGAGTGGGAAACTCTAATGTCATAGGTATTTATACGTTTAGTCCATACAAAATTTGAAAGGGTGACATACCAATCACTCACTTATGAGTGATATAGTCAGCCCATAATGCATCATACAATGCTTTATCCCACATTCTCTGATTATCTTCTACAAACCTCCTAATGATAGTTACCAAATTCTTATTACTTGACTTAGCTTGACCATTTCCTTAAGGGAAGTAGTTCGAAGTGTGAGACAAAATGATTCCATATTCAAAACAAAACTAAGTCATCTCTTGGGATGTGAAATAGGTAGCATTATCAGTTACAACTTTATTTGGCACACCAAACCTTGTGATGATATTCTCTTTGAGGAAATCACAAATAACCTCTGAAGTTGCATGTTTGGTTTGAATTGCTTCCACCCACTTGGTGAAGTAATCGATAGCTATGAGAACATAACCATAACCTACACTTGAAAATGGGTTCACTGCACCAATGAAATTAATATCCCACTACTAAAAAGGTTCTTTAATGACTGGCTTGAGAGGCAAAGCTCCTAACTTGGGTTTTCCCACAAACTGCTACCACTTCTCACATTTATGCACCCAAGCATATGCATCTTGAAAAAGTGTTGGATAATAATATCTAGCCCACAAAATATTTTAAACCATGATAGGGGCTGAAAAATGTCCTCCACAAACCAAATCATGAAAATATTTCAACAACTTACATTTTTGTGCCTTATCCATGCATCTTAGAAAAATTCCATCAATGTTTCACTTATACAAACCAGTATCCCAAAGGACAAATTTTGTATCCTTAAGCTTGATTGTCCTTTTCTCTTTGTGATACAAATTTTCTAGACATTATCCATATATGAGGAAATGAGCAATGTCTGAATACCACTCATTCATTATGCTTATGAGCAAAACTATGGGACGATCTTACTCTATGTGTTCTTCATTGTTGGGTGATTCTTCTAAATTGATCTCTACCATGAGTTGAAACAAACCTTTTTTTCATGTACAAGTTTTGTAGCCTTGATCTCCATATCATATCATTGAATTTTAGCAATCCAATTACCTCGTTTGCCTCTAAACTCTTATTGATTCAAAATGGATTTAATAGTAGAATCTAATACTAGTGTACTAGTGTGAGAATTAAGGATGTAATATCTGAAATGCTTAATTACTTTCACCACAACATACACATGTTTTTCAATAGATGAGTACATGATTTCATGAGACTTTAGGGGATATATCATGAATGCTATAGTAAATTCAATCCCCTCTTCATTTGGTTGTACCAAGATTATGGATAAGGTATGCTTAGAAGCATAAATATACATAATGAAGTTATTGGTATAGTCAGGGCAAACTAAAATTGGAGCATGTGCAATTACTTATTTAATTTAATGAAAAGTAGTTCTTCCATCTACATTCCAATGGAAATTTTATTTTATTTTCATCATATCAATAATGTGGTGTGTCTTCTCAATAAAATTAGGATAAATCTCTATAATAAATTAACCTTCCTAAAGAAGGAATGCACTCCTTTCGTACTTGATGGAAGAGTAAGATTTTGAATTGACTTGACCTATTTAGGATCAATTTTGATTCCTTCCTTGGATACAATATTTCCAAGGAGCTTACCTTTTGTAACCCTAAAAATGGATTTCTTAGGATTAAGGGATATCCCATGTTCACGACATCTTTCAAGCACTTGCTGCAAATGATCACAATGATCTTGGTGTTTTTTTGAGAAAATGGTTAGATCATCTAGATAGAATACAATAAACTTACTGATCATATCTCAAAAATCCAAGTCCATATCCCTTTTAAAGGCATCACCAACATTGATCAATCTGAAAGGCATTATATGATAATCAAAAGTTCGTCATGGAGTAGTGAAGGTTGTCTTGCATTGATCTTCATCACAGACCTCCACTTGATTTTATCTTAAGAAGCCATCTAGAATATATAACATCTTTGAACTAGTCACTATTTTTAATACTTAATATATTATCAGCAATGGGTAATTATCCTTAAGTGATGATTCATTCAAATTTTAGAATTCAAAAAAAATCTAGATCTCTCCATTCTTTTTTCTCACAAGAATAATATTTTCTATCCATGTGGGGTGATGTATAGGAAAGATAATTCTAACATTCAACATATTTTAGATTTTAGCAAGGATGGTACTTAAGATTTTAGGATTATATTGTCACTATTTTTGCTTGTGAGGCTGAGACCCATGTTTGAGAGGAATATTATGTTACACCTCTTTTGGTCAGAAAGATTTAAGATCAGCATATGAATATTCTAATACATCAATTTAACAGTGTATAAGTCTCACCAACTTCTTTTTTTCCTCTAATGAGAAATGTTTTCCAATATTTATCATCCTAGGGTCACTCTTTGTTCCTATATTATCTTTCTCAATTTTTAAAGATGAATTTGATTCTGATTTTTGACATTTAATGAATTGATCATGTTTATCAAAAAGTATCTCCAAAGATACCAACCCTTTGGGAATCTTATTCCCTTTTAGTTTTAATATTTCGTCACTAGTTTCTTCATTAACTTCAGAGATGGACTCTTGAGGGGTGGAGTTACTTATTTCAAAATATAAATCACTAACATTTTCCACCTTCTCTAAGAATGACATGACTTGATCATCATTGTTGAAAACCTACCAATGATTAACATTATTAAGAACACTCGGATAAAAACCAATTTAATGCTATACTTGTTTCCTTAGAAATATTTGTGAGGAATCAAGAGAGTGGATGAAATAGCCAATGAATTAGCTCTATCATTATATTCTCTTATACCTGTTGATAAATTTAATGTTTCAAAACTTTCCATGCAATCCCAAACATGATTGTGGTAATGCCTTGGTCTTTCATTCTTTGTTTGATATATATTTCTGACTTCACAAATGACTAGTTCAACATCACCTTGAGCATGAAAGTTTTTAATTAATTTCTTTTGTGAAAAATCCATTCCTAACAACAAAGATTCATACTCAATAGTATTTTTAGTGTTATCAAACTACAAATTGAAAGAGAAAGGGAAGATTTTTCCTTTTGGGGATATGAGAACTATCTTGACTCCAGATCCAGTTGAATAACAACTATCATCAAACTCTAAAATCCAAAAATCATTTGAAATTTCAAATCTAATAGTTTCAAAATATGAAAATTATTCATCTTGATCTTTTTCTAAAATTTCATTTGAAGATATTGAATCTTCATCTATGGTTAAAAAATATGTACCCATTCTAGAGTTTTCAAAAATGATCTAGGCTTTGGGATCCTCGATCTTTGTCACAATATACTTTGCTTGTTTCTCTAGATGAAGTTTCTTCATAAAACCCTTAACAAGTATCCTAGCCTCAAACCAATCCATGTTAATCTTAGCATCAACATCTTTACAAAAGTTGCATCCTAACAGAACTCTGTATGAGGTTGGAACATCAGCCACTCAAACTATCATCTTAATCTTTTTTTCTAGAAAAGTAGTAAATGTAAATTATGTATCCTTGATTTGGACTATGAGAGGTACTTGTTTGGTTTCCATTGAGAAATAATGACCAAATTTTTTTGTCAAGGTTAAGCCCAAGGCAGTAGCCACCTTGGTAGGCATCACATTATTGGAAGCACCAAAATCAACAACATAATTGCTAAGTTTATAACCATTAACAAATAAGAAAATATAGAAAGGTTCTATTTTTATAAAGTTAGATGAAAGAATTACAACCAAGTTATTTTTATTTAGGCTTATTTTAAGGTCAATTGGTACAATTTTAGTTGAAGTTTGATTAGAATTGATCCCTTTTCTTTTTACAAATATTGCTAATCTTTCAAATTGGTTGAGATTTGATTAGAGATACTCAGCCTCTAACATTTGGATTTTAGTCTTCTTGGCATGGTCAATGATATCAAAATTTGGATATGGGGTAGCCAAGGAAGATAAGACATTTTCATTTTAAGGTTTCAAGTTTTGGGTACTAGGTCTAGATGTTGAAGGAGAAAAGGTAAAATTATGAGGAGTAATTGTTTGTCTACCACCATATCCTTTGGTTGAACTGGCAAAGGAGTTCCTCTTTTGGAAATTGTAACCTCCTTTCATGATTCATCCTTGGATTTTATTTTATTAACCTTTTATTATTGATTCAACTGACTTTGAGAATGGGTGAAGATGGCATAAGATTCACCATGTTTGTTTCCCTCTTGTTCAACTTATTATTCAAAGTTTAGAAACCATTTATCAGAGTTTCTAACATCTCCTTCTTCATCTATGATGAAAGGAGTTGTATATTCTTTTAGAACACATTCTAATTCTACAACATCAACTTTTTTAGTTTCCAACTAATTGGCTACTGCATTATCCAATGGTGCCTCCAATGCAAGCCTCGCTTGTGGTGGAGGAAGCTTATTATGATTTTGATTTCTTGCAACATTACTAGAATAATTAGAAGCATTTGGGTGTGTCCTCCTTGGAACATATTTGTATGGAAAAAATGACATACCTTGAGACATTTGTTTCTTGAGTGCTAACATTTCATTTTCTATCTTTTTAACCATAGGATCCATAGTGTAGTAGGATATGAAGCTATTGAGGGATACCCTCTAGGCTTAATGAAATTATTTCTCACCTTCCCTACAAAAATTAAATCATCTTCTACTTTAATGGAAAAACTTTGAGTAGCATAAATATCAACTAGGGCTTCTCTTCACAAAAGAAATCTCACTTCTAATAGTTGAGAATTGATGAATAAACACTTCAAATGCTCAGGTGTAGGTCAAGCAACTATTGGAATTATATTCCTCAACTAGTTAAACATTACCATGAAATCACACATGAGTTCATATAGTTCTTTATTCATTTTTGTAAGCTAAGCCAACAAGGCATGAACATAATCTATAGGCTGGAACCTTGCCTCAAAATTAGCCTTAAGTGTTGCCCAATTAGTGATAGTTCTAGTTTCAAGATGATAAAACCAATCAGTAGAAATGTCTCATAGTGTTTCTACAAAAAATCTTATAGAAACATATTCATGTTCCACTCCAAGAACTCTACATGCAATGTATAAAGTGGTAATATGTTCATATGGATGTTGCTTGCCATCACCATAAAACTTTGGGAAATTTTTTTGTGAACCATGAGGAAGTTCATGAGATGGAGGATTCAAGTTCAAAGGACCAAAATTAGTCCCCCATGGACCTTGAGAAACCATTCTTTGTGGATTATATGGAGGAATGACTAATCTTTACAAAGGCAAAATAGGTAAAACTCTATGAACATTGGAAATCTTCTCCTAGTATAAGAGATCATGTATTATTAGGTGGAAAAATTCTTGTACATTGAAGATGAGACCTTGCACATGTCAACAAAATATCAAAGTTATGTTTTTGTAACAACTCAAATGTATGATCAATATGTCTCATAGCCCTTCTACCATGAGTGTAGCTTTGTTCAGCCAAATCATGAAAGTATCCAAGAAGAAAATAAATTAACTACAAAAAAACAATAGTAAACAATAGGGTGCTGGTCTATTTCAACTAAAAGAGTGTAGAGATCGGTTGCTTGTTTGTGTCCCCAATGGAGTCACCAAAAATTGTTAGGTGAATATTTTTTTACCGATAAAATGGTTATTTAAACCATAGTTTGATGAGATAAAATTTCTCCTCAAGACAAGGGGAGGCTTCCTTTTATTGTTAACAAACACAACACTTCATTATTTATAGATATTTACAATAATTTTATCATAGTGGGTGTTGTCATATCATCTAATTATCATTTTTTAGAATTGATGTTCAATCACAAACTTCCTTCTATTCTTTGTGATATACTTTGAAAATCTAAGATCACTTGATGAACCAAATAGAATCGATGTTCATATTTGTTAACCAAAAGATTAACAAGAATAATACTAGAAGAGTAAACTTAAAAGATAGAATAAAGTGCAGCCCAAAGTCTTTAACTTATTTCCAACAAATATTAAAATTATCAAAGAAGAATAATTGGCCTCCCAAAGTCTCCTCAGCAATTCACTTTCAATGTGAACATAAACCCAGTAACTAAAGAGTAGTTCAAAGACTCCAAAATTAGCTTCCTAACACCTTCCATTTTTATAGAAATTTCATGCCACAATTCACTTAAAGCAAAATAAAATGCAATGGAAAAGACAAAATAAAATTCCCAATACACCAAAAGTATATTTCAAAATTTTTAAAAGATCACTTGACTTTCTTATATTGAATGAATTTTTTGATTTACAATATGAACACAAAGTTTCAAAATTGTTTCTCAATTCAATAGCATTTTCCCTCTATATCAATTTGTGATTTTTACAAAAATCATCCTCCTATTTATAGAGAGGATCTATGAACAAAAATAGGAAAAACATAAATACATTGACTTATTCATTGACAAAGTCCTATTTGACTTAGGACTATGTACTTTTCCTACATGTAAATTACATTAAACAAAATTACATATGAATAGTTAATAAGTGTCCTTAAACAAATGAATTTATTGATTTTTATTATTTTCTAATAATTTCTCATATCTCTTCAATATAGCTTGGACCTCACTATTATCTAGGCTGGATGTACTTTTAGAGATGACAAGTACCCTTGTGATTGAATCTTCAAAGTTAACTAAAAAATCTTTGATTTTGTCCATGATTATTTATAATTTATTTAAAATAACCTAAAATTCAATCAATTTGTTGATGGAGTCCAATGTGAAAGTACCTATACCAATCTTTGTTTGTATCAAAGATGTAAATTCTTGAATAACAATCTCCATAAATTTTTTTTCTTGAGAATCATTTTCAAATTGGCAAGGACACTCTCTAATTTTTCCTGCAAGATCTAACATTTTATTATCACACATATCTTCATATTCTTTGAGATATTTGACTATATTCTTGAGAACTTCTATTTTATTCTTCATAGCTTCCCTATATTCAGTGAACATTTTCCTATTTGGAATGACCTTCTTCTCAACCAAAAGTTCCTATTTGAATTTGTGTAGTTGAGTCCATGTATTAATATCCTTTTTATTCAATTCCAAATTTTGAGTGAGTTTTTTAATTGTTTTTTGAATTTTTATTTCCACTTCACTCAAGTTCTTAAAAAATCCAACATTAGAACGCAACCATTAAGTACCCTATTTTGTTAATCTCTCAATCAAGGCATTGATTGCACGACCCTGAGATCTAATTTTCTTTGCATATTGAATGGCATTTTCAGTGTTTTCATGCACAATAGGATCGATACACTCAAAAGGTTGTGTGATTTTTAGTAAAGTAGAGGTTAGCTATTCTACTGGTATTTTGAGTTGATCTTTGATCTTCTTGTCCTTATCATATATCTCAATCACGGAGGCCATTATTACATGTAAATATTCCTTCATGCTTTCATGGGTTTGTTTCCCAAGATATATTCATCCTAATACATATTCAAATGCTTGAATATCTTCAATGTTTCTATCTTTAGGAGGAACTGTAACTTTGGCATATTTGTGACCATATTCAATTATCACCCTTGACATAGTTTTAGCCTTCTTTGTTGTTTTGGGCTTTATTGGCACAATCTAACCAAAATCAAAGTCTTCCACTGCCACTACTCACTTCTTCTTCTTAGGTCTTTGTGATGCCATCCAAGGAGGAAGAGGATATGGATATCCTCAGGTAGAAGATGTCAAATATTGGGATGCTTGGGGAGGGACAATGGATTGTGAAGTAAGTGGAATGGAAGGTAGTGTGGTGGAGGTATCTAGTAATGAGGTTGATACTAATGGGATTTTAGTAATAACATGCATAGTTTTATTAGAGTAACTATCACTTTAGTTCCTATTGACATTTTAGACATTGGGGTGATAATAACCTAAGTTGTCTTTGAAACCATGTCTTGTCAGGTGAAATAAAAATTAGCTGGGTATCCCAACAACTTTGAAGGACTAGTTAGATTTGATAATGAATCAAAAACTTGGTCTAGTGTTCCTTGTGAATGAACTTGAAAAAATGTGGCACTAAGAGGTGAAGGTGGAGTTGAAAGAATAACTGAAGAAGGAATAGGATCAACTTGTAGTGGAAATTATGTACCAACCAGTAATAATTGAAAATTTGAAACCTTTCTTATGAGCATTTGATTGTTTTTTATGCATGTTCATCACTTGTATACAAATCCCCATTAGTATTAGTTTATCACTTGGATATTTGGGTAGCATGTAAGGTTGTTCATCAAATCCTTCTACCTTGATGTAAGTGAAAGCTGGGAATTGTAAGAAAATGCATCTAATATTATTGACATGTGCCTATGCCTAATCTAAAAATCTCTTCTTTTCAAGTTCTTTCTCAAAAGTGAAAATAAATTTATAGAAGAATGTGGCATTAACTCTCCTATAATGCTTGATGTTTTCTTTTAGATTTAGTTGTAGATAGTGCTTATATATAGGAACATTTTTCCTTTCACCAATAGAATTTAAACCCAATAAAGACTTCATATTGGCTACAACATACACAAGATATGAAGTCATGTAAAATTTGAGTAAATAAGCCACCTCAAAGAGCTGATGATAAATAGCATCAATGGTTTGTTTACCCCAAAAGATCTTTTGATTGTTCCTTTTGATAACCAAAATGTATTGATACATCCATTCTTGGAAAATGTTTGAAGTTGACAACCCTTTCACTCTATTAAGGAGAGTAATCAAATCTCCTATCTCCTCCAAAAATTCATTATGATATAGATACTTGGGCCATCTAGCAATGGTGGGCTGAGGAGCCTTGAGCCATTTGGAGCTAATATGTTTATTACCCTTCTCAAGATCTCTATCATAGTATTCTTGAGCTAATTCCATAGTTAAATCTAAATATTCTTCAATATTGGAGAGGTGAAATTTTCAATCAAAATATTCCTCATTTAGGCGAATCATCACCTTACCCTCTAAATCCTTGATAGAGCTACTTTCTTTATCAACATGTGCTACCATGGTCAAGATGAATTCAAAATCCTACGTTGATATAGGAAATGTAGTAACCAAAAGGATTTCACTATTAAGTACTGGCTGCTTATGAGGTGTAATGGGTTATCTTCCCAATATCTATAAAATCTCATCCATGTCCACATGACTAGTCTCTATATCCACAATTTGATCCACATTTGAATCAATTGAAAACAATGGGAACACACTCTAAAAGTTGTACTTCATTATTTTCTTATTTGGAGAAATGTTTGACATTGATTAGATAGCTGCAAGTAGGAAATTTTGATTATCTAGAGTTATCACTTTTTATTATTTTTTGTAAAAATGTAGGATCAACAAAAAATAATGCTTTTACATGAGGAATGGTGAAGGTTATGTAGTTTGAATAATTTTCTCCAAACTACACAAGATTTTGGATGTTTGAGATGTAATTCAGATAAAATTATCTGACTTGTATCCAACTCAAGAAATGAATCATCTTTCATGCAAGTCAAAGAATTTTCTCTGACTTACATAACTTGGTTTCTACTTTGCTAAGTGCATGTTACAAAAAATTGTTTGACTTGCATCCAATTAAACTATTTTGTGCATGTCAAAGAATTTTCTCTGATTTGCACAAAAGGAGAGTTAGTTGACTTTATGTACATCAGAGAAATTTATTCAAAGTGCATAAAGAGAATGTGTAGTTCAAATAAAATTATCTAATGTACATGGGTCAAAAATAATTACAACTCAGAGAAAAATCTTTGAGATGCAGGGAGATTGAAAAAACAAAAACATAGAAAAAATGCTAGACTCGAAAATAAAATGATGAAAGGGGGAAAGATGAGATAAGAAAAAAATCAAAACCCTAGGTGATAAAAAAAAGTAAATCATTCTAGGATTTAACTAAATTAAAAAACTAGGGAAAAATCTAATGACAAATAAATACAAGAAGGAAATAAGATAAAAATAAACCCTACCTAAAATGCATGCTCAAAAGATCGATCTACATGCAAACTAGGGCAACTAAGAAAATGACAACAGGGGAAGTGTTGATGAGCTCAAAAATAGTGATGGAAGGAGTGCAAAATATCTCAAAAATGGTGAGTAAAATAAAAATAATTACGAAGCGTAATATATAAAAAACATGATAATTAATGCCCATTAATTACCATGGGTGGTGGGTCCCATTTGCCAGATCAAAAAAATTATTTGAATTTGTATATGTAATGCCAAGAAAATTATTTGAATTTGTATATGCAAATTCAGAAAAAAAATGAATTTAAAAATAAGAACATAAAACACATGCAAAGTCAATAAAATTTTCTATCTTTGCATAGAAAGAAACAAAGTGTAGTTCAAATAAAAATCTTTGAACTACACAAGATGCAAAATTCCCTCAAAAGATCAACTTTATTGGGAAAAACAAATGTAAAGAGGAAGAGATTAGCCTCATTTTGCTTGCTTGGAGATAATAGTCTATGAAATGAATAATTTTCATAGGGATTATCCCATCAATTGAGCCTGCTAAAATTCAAGGATAATAGTTGGCTCTAATTGGGGAATTTCCTTCAAGCATTCTTTGAAATGCTTAAAGGAAAGAGAATCCCAAAACTCTAAATGCCTTTCTCCATTAGGCCATAGAGTTAATCAAATGACTAGACTAAAACAAAAATAAAGAATATACAGATATTTACAAAATATACAAACTTATATGGGACTTTATTGAGTGAAAAGCTTCAAATGTTGCCCACTGTAAGGCAATGGTAATGGTGTTCCATCTAGGTATGCTAAGAATAAATTGTGTTCTCTAATAAGTTAATGAATGAGAAAAAGACCATTCCATAGAGAATAAAATTTCCCATGCATTACTTTTGGCTCTCTTCTTTTGTCCCATAAGAGGTCTAGATCCCCAACTCAAAATTCTCATGATTTAGCTTATTGTCAAAAAGTTCCTTGATGTGACTCTAATGTTCAACAATACGATCCACTACCTTTGTACATTTCTCCTCTATCTCGATAAGGTAGATAAAATTATTGTCTAAATAACTTTCAAATGTTTCATCTTTAATTTCCCTAGCCAATCTAAGAGTAGGGAACTCTAATGTCATAGGTATTCTTACGTTTAGTCCATAAATTTTTTTGAAAAGGTGACATAACAATCACTCACTTAATATTGATACTATCAGCCCAAAATGCATCATATAATATTTTATGCCATGTTCTCTAATTATCTTCTACCAAATTCTTGATGATAGTTACCAAATTCTTATTACTCGACTCAGCTTGACCATTTCCTTGAGGCAAGTAGTCTGAAGTGTGAGACAAAATGATCTCATATTCAAAACAAAACTAAGTCATCTCTTAGGATATGAAATAGGTAGAATTATCATTTACAACTTTATTTATCACACCAAACCTTGTGATGATATTCTCTTTGAGGAAATTACAAACAACCTTTGAAGTTGCATGTTTTTTTAGAATTGCTTCCACCCACTTCGTGAAGTAATTGATAGCTATGATAACATAACCATGATCTACACTTAAAAATGGGTTCACTATAATAATAAAATCAATACCCCACTACTACAAAGTTTATTTAATGATTACTAACATGAGAGGCAAAGCTGCTAACTTAGGTTTTCCCATAAACTACTAGCACTTCTCGCATTTATGCCCCCAAGTATATGCATCCTAAAAAAGTGTTGGCCAATAATATCTATCCTAAAAAATATTGTGAGTCATGACAGGGGATGAAAAATGTCCTCTATAAGCCAAATCATGAAAATATTTCAACAACTTACCTTGTTTTACCTTATCCATGCATCTTAGAAAAATTCCATCAATGTTTTGATTATACAAACCATTATCCCAAAGGTTGAAATATTTAACCTTAAGCTTGATTGTCCTTTTCTATTTACAACACAAATGTTCTAAACATTCTCCATATGTGAGGAAATGAGCAATGTCTAAATACCATTCATTCAATGTGCTTATGAGAAAAACTATGGGAAGATCTTCCTCTATGTCTTCTTCATTATTGGGTGCTTCTTTTGAATTGGTCTCTGTCATGAGTTGACACAAAAAAATTCCATGCACAAATTTTGAAGGATTGATCTCCATATCATAATCTTAAATTTTAGTCATCCAAATACCTCTTTTGCCTCCAAACTCTTATTGAGTCAAAATGGATTTAACAATAGAATTTTGTACTAGTGCAATGGTGTGAGAATTGAGGATGTAATATCTAAAATGCTTAACTGCTTTCACCACAACATATGCATGATTTTCTATGGATGAGTACTTTATTTCATGAACATTTACAAGATAGCTCAAGAATGCTATAGGAGATTCAATCCCCTCTTCATTTGGTTATACCAAGATTGTGGATAAGCTATGCTCGAAAGCGTAACTATACGTAATGAATATCTTGGTATAGTCAGGGCAGACTAAAATTGGAGCAAGTGTAATTTCTTATTTAATTTCATGAAAAGCAGTTCTTCCATCCACATTCCAACATAAAGTTGATTTTATTTTCATCATATCAATAATGTGGTGTGTCTTCTCAATAAAATCAAGAATAAATATTTTTAAGAAATTAACCTTCTTGAAGAAGGAATGCACTCCTTTCTTACTTTATGGAAGAATAAGATTTTGAATTGACTTGACCCATTCAGGATCAATTTTTATTCCTTCCTTCGATACAATATGTCCAAAAATATTACCTTTTGTAACCCCAAAAATGTATTTCTTAGGATTAATGGATATCCCATGTTCACAAAATCTTTCAAGAACTTGTTTAAAATGATCACAATGATCTTGGTTTTTTTTTTGAGAAAATTATTAGATCATCTAGATAGAATATAATAATTAATCAATTATATCTTAGAAATCCAAGTCCATATCCCTTTAAAAGGTAGCACCAACATTTATCAATCTGAAAGGCATTATGTGATAGGTAAAAGTGCCCCATGGAGTAGTGATGGTTGTCTTGTGTTGATCTTCATCATGGACCTCCACTTGATTTTATCTTGAGAAACCATCTAGCATAGACAACATCTCTAAACTAGTCATTGCTTATAATACTTGATCCATTCCTAGTAATGGGTAATTACCCTTAAGTGATGATTGATTCACATTTCTTAATTCAATACAAATGTGGATCTCTCTATTCCTTTTTATAATAGGAACAATATTTTATATCCAAATGGAGTGATGTATAGGAAAGATAATTTTATCATTCAGCATCTTTTGGATTTCAGTAAGGATGGTACCTAAGATTTTAGGATTATATTATCATTGTTTTTACTTGTGAGGCTAAGACCCAGGTTTGAGAAGAATATCATGTTGCACCTCCTTTCATCAAAAATATTTAAGATCAATATATGAATATGATAATACATCAGTGTACTGGCATAGAAGTCTCACCAACTTCTCTTTTTACTCTAATGAGTAACATTTTCCAATATTTATCATCTTAGGGTCACTCTCTATTCCTATATTAACTTGCTAAATTTATGTAGATGAATCTGATTTTGGTTATTGACATTTAATGAATCAATCATGTTTATCGAAAAGTCTCTCCAAAGATACCAACCCTTTGGGAATCATATTCCCTTTTAGTTGTAAGATTTCCTCGCTAGTTTCCTCATTACCTTCAGAGATGGACTCTTGAGGGGTGGAGTTACTTCCTTAAAAATATAAATCACTAAAATTTTCCACATTCTCTAAGAATGAGATGAATTGCTCATCATTATTAAAAACCTACCAATGATTAACATTATCAGGAACACTAGACCGATAAATCAACTCAATGGCATAGTTTTTTCCTTGGAAATCTTTGTGAAGAATCAAGAGAGTGGTTAAAATAGCTAATAAATTAACTCTATCATTATATTCTCTTAGAACTATTGATATATTGAAAGCATCAAAACATTCCATGCAATACCAAACATGATTGTGGTAATGCCTTAGTCTTTCATTCTTTATTTGATATAGATTCTTGACTTGACAAATGACTAGCTCAGCATCACCCTGAGCATGAACATTTTTAATTCCTTTATTTTGTGCAACCTCCATTCCTAACAACAAAGATTCATACTCAGTAGTATTTTTAGTGTTATAAAACTACAACTTGAAAGAGAAAGGGAAGACTTTTCCTTTAGGGGATATGAAAACTATCCCAACTCTAGATCTAGTTGAAGAACAACTACCATCAAATTCCAAAATCCAAACATCATTTAAAATTTAAACTCTAATATTTTCAAAATCCAAAACTTTTTCAACCTGATCTTTTTCTAAAATGTCATTTAAAGATATTGAATCTTCATTTATGGTCAAAAAATATGTACCCATTCTAAAATTTTCAAAAAGGATCTAGGCTTTGGATCCTTAGTCTTTATCATAATATACTTCACTTATTTCTCTAGATGAAGTTATGCATAACACCCTTAATAGGTAGCCTATCCTTAGACCAATCCATGTTAATCTCAACATCAACATATTTACAAAAGTTGTGTCCTAACAGAACTCGATATGAGGCTAGAACATCAACCACTAGAACTGTCATCTTAATCTTTTTCTTTAGAAAAGTACCAAATGTGAATTATGCATCCTTGATTTATCCTATGAGAGTTACTTTTCTAGTTTCCATTCAGAATCAATATCTAGAAGTCTATGTCAAGGTTAATCCCAAGTCAATATCTACCTTGGTAGGCATCACATTATCAGAAACACCCAAATCAATAGCATAATTACTAAGTTTATAACCATTAATAAATAGGGAAATATAAAAAAGTTATTTTTTTATAGAATTAGATGTAGGAGTTACAACCAAGTTATTTTGCTTTGGGCTTGGCTTAGGATTAATTTGTACACTCTTAGCTAAATTTTGGTCAGAATTGATCCCTTTGTTTTTTACAAATTTTACCAATCTTTCAAATTGGCTAGAATCTGATTGGAGTTACTCAGCCTTTGACATTTGGATTTTAGTATTCTTGGCATGATCAATGATTTCAAAAGCTAGATATGGGGTAGCTAAGGAAGACAATACATTTTCATTTTTAGTTTTCAAGTTTTGGGCACTAGGTCTAGACATTAAAGGAGAAGAGGTAGAATTATGAGCACTTACTTGTTTATCTGCCATCGTATCCTTTGGTTGAAATGGAAAAGGAATTCCTCTTTTGGAAATTGTAACCTACTTTCATGGTTCATCTTTGTATTTTATTTCATCAACCTTTTGTTGTTGATTTGGATGACTGTGAGAATGGGTGAAGATGGCATAATACTCTCCATGTGTGTCTCCCTCTCATTCAGCTTCTTCTTCAAAGTTTAGAAACCTAATATCAGAGTCACCAGCATTTCCTTCATCTCTAATGAAAGAAGTTACATCTTATAGAACATATTCTGATTCTAGAGCATCATCATTTTTAGGTTCCAATCAATTGACTATTACATTATCTAGTGGTGCCTCCAATTTAAGCCTTTTTGTGGTGGAGGAAGCTTATCATAATTTTGATTTCTTGCTACATTATTGGAATAATTAGAAGAATTTGGGTATGTCTTCCTTATAACATTCTTGTATGGAGAAAATAACATACCTTGAGACATTTACTTCTTGTTAACTAACAATTCATTTGTTATATTTTGAACCATAGGATCTATAGTGCTAGTAGGCGATGAAGTTGTTGAGGACTACCCTCTAGGATTAATGGAATTATTTCTCACCTTCCCTACTAGAATCAAATCATCTTCTACTTTAGTGGCCAAACTTTTAATAGCATTGAAAATAGTTGGGGCTGCTCTTCACAAAACAAAACTCAATTCTGATAGTTGAGAATTGATGAAGAAGCACTTTATATTCTTAGGTGTAGGTCAAGCAATTGTTAGAATCATATTCCTTAACTTGTTAAACTTTGACATGAACTCATGCATGGGTTCATGTGGTTCTTTCTTCATTTTTGTAAGTTGAGCCAACAAGGCATGAACATCATTTATAGGTTTAAACCTTACCTCAAACTTAGCCTTGAGCATTGCCTAATTGGTGATAGTTTTGTTTTCAAGATGATAAAACCAATTAGTAATAATGCCTTAGAGTATTTCTCCAAAAAATATTATAGAAACATCTTCATGTTCCACTCCAAGAACTCCACATGCAATGTAGAAAGTAGAAATATGTTCATCTAGATGTTGCTTGCCATCACCATAGAACTTTGAGAACTTTTTTTTTGAACCACAAAGAAGTTCATGAGATGGAGGAGTCAAGTTCAAAAGACCAAAATTAGTCCCCTATAGACCTTGAAGAACAATTCTTTGTATATTGTATGGAGGAATGACTAATCTTTGTAAAATCAAAATAGGTAAATCTCTATGAATGTTCGAAGATTGTATTAATATGTGGAAAACTTCTTGTACATTGAAGATAAGACCTTGCATGTGTCAAAAAAATATTGAAGGTATGCTCTTGTAACAAATCAAATGTAGGATCAATATGTCCCACTACCCTTCTACCACAAGTGTAGCTTTGTTCTGCTAGATCGTGAAAGTATCTAAAAAGAAAAAAATTAACTATAGTAAAACAATAGTAAACAATAAGGTGTTGGTTTATTTCAATTGAAATAGTGTGGAACTCAGTTTCTTATTCTTATCTCCAGTGGAGTCACCAAAAACTATTGGGTGAATATTTTGTTATCGACAAAATGGTTGTTTCAACCATAGTGTGATAAGATAAAATCTCTCCTCAAGACAAGGGGAGGCTTCCTTTTATTGTTTAATAACATAACACTTAATTATTTACACTTATTTATAATAATTTTATCATAGTGGGTGTTATCATATCATCCAATTCTCTTTTTCTAGAATTGATGTTCAATCATAAACTTACTTCCATTCTTTGTGATATACTTTGAAAATATAAGATCACTTGATGAACCAAATATAATCGATATTCAAATTTGTTAGCCAAAAGATTAACAAGAATACTACTAATAAAATTAAAAGATAGAATAAAGTTCAGCCCAAAGTCTTCACCTTATTTCCAACAAAGACTAAAAATATCAAAGAAGAATAAATGGCAGCCCAAAGTATCTTCAGTAATTCACTTTCAATGTGAACATAAACCCAATAACTAAAAATTAGTTCAAAGACTCCAAAATCAAATTTCTGGTACCTTCCATTTTTATAGAAATTTTACACCACAATTCACTCAAAGCATAATAAAATTAAATGGAAAAGACAAAATAATATTCCCAATACACCACAAGTATATTTAAACACAAAATTTGAAAGATCACTTGATTTTCTTATATTGAATGAATTTTTGATTTACAATATGAACACAAAGTTTCAAAATTGTTTCTCAATTCAGTAGCATTTTCCCTCTATATCAATTGGTGATTTTTAAAAAAAATCATCCTCCTATTTATAGAGAGGATCTATGAATAAAAATAGGAAAAACATAAATACATTGACTTATTCATTGACATAATCTTATTTGACTTAGGACTATTAACTTTTCCTACATATAAATTACACTAAAAAAAATTACATATGAAAAGTTACTAAGTGTCCTTAGGCACAAGAATTTATTCATTTTTATTCTTCTCTAAGAATTCCTCATATCTCTTTAATATAGCTTGGACCTCACTATTATTTGGGTCAGATGTAATTTTGAAGATGAAAAGTACCCTTATTATTGAATCTTCTAAGTTAACCGATAAATATTTGCTTTGTCCATGATTCTTTGTACTTTATTCAAAATAACCTAAAATTAAATCAATTTGTTGATGGAGTCTAGGGTGAAAGTACCTATCTCAATCTTTGTTTAGAGAAAAAATGTAAATTAATGAATAATAGTCTCCATAGGAAGAATTTCTTGAGAATCAGTTTTATCATGGTAGGGAAGCTCTCCAATTTTCCCTGCAAAATCTAACATCTTATTATGACACATATCTTCAATTTCTTCAAGATCTTTAACTAGATTCTTGAGAAATTCTCTTTTATTCCTCATAGCTTCCATATATTCAATGAACATTTTCCTATTTGGAATGACCTTCTACTCAATCAAAAGTTTTAGTTTGAATTTACATAGTTGAGTTCATGTATTAATATCATTTTCAGTCAATTCCAAATTTTGAGTGAGTGTTTTAATTATTGCTAAATTTATATTTTCACTTCACTCAGGTTATTCAAAAATTAAATAGTAAAACATAACCATTAAGTACCCTATGTTGTTAATCTCTCAATCCAGTCATTGACCACATGACCATGAGATCCAATTTTCTATGTGTGTTGAATGGCTTTTTCAATATTTTCATGCACAACAGGATCAATAGAATCAGAAGGTTGGGTGACTTTTAGTAAAGCAAAGGTCAGTTGTTATACTTGTACTTTGAGTTGGTCCTTGATATTATTGTCCTTATCGTATATCTTGATCAAGGAATCCATTGATAATAAAAAATATTCCTTCATACTTTCATGGCTTTGTTTCCCAAGATCTATTCATCTTACTACATATTCAGACACTTGAATATCTTCAATGTTTATATCTTTAGGAGGAACTGTAACTTTGACATATTTGTGCCTAGATTCAAATATCACCCTTGACATAGTAATGGCCTTCTTTGTTGTTTTAGGTATTATTGGCACAAGCTAACCAAAATCAAAGTATTTTGATTCCACTACTCACTTCTTCTTTTGAGGTGTTTGTGATGGTAGCCAAGGAGGAAGAGGAGATGGGCGTCCTTAGGTAGAGGATGTCAAAGCTTGGGATGTTTGGGGAGGGACAATGGATTGTGAAGTAAGTGGAATGGAAGCTAGTGTGGTGGAGGTATCTAATAATGGGGTTGACACCAATGGGATTATAGTAATAACAGGTAGGGTTTGGGTTGGAGTAATCATTACTTTAGTTCCTATTAACATTTTGGACACTAGGGTGACATGAACTTGAGTTGTCTTTGAATAAGATATAGACATAAATTTATCCATATATTTTTGGGTGAAATACAAACTAGTTGGGGATCCCAATGACTTTGAAGGACTAGGTAGATTTGACAATGAATCAAAAAATTGGTATAGTTTACCTTATGAAGGAACTTGAAAAAATGTGGCACTAGGAGGTGAAGGTGGAGGTGAAAGGACAACTTGAGAAGGAACATGATTGAATTGTACAATGGTACTTATGAGAGCAACTATGGAAATGTTACCTATGAAACTATGGCTTGAGAAGCTTCAGTTAAAAGAACCTCTGATTGAGTAGTCTCTATTTGTATAGTATATTAAAGCATTGGGTGAGACACTTGTAACATTAATTGAGGTGGTACCTCACTTGTGACTGGGATTTACTTCTTCTCCACTTAAGCACTTTCCTTGACACTTGTTTCTTTGTCTTTCCTCTTTCCTTTATTGACAAATACAAATTTTGGCTTTTGTTCAGAAATAGAGGGCTCCTCTTTGTTCTTGGTTCTCAGCTCCTCTCACTTCTTAGTAGTCTCTTCATCATACTCTTCCTTAGAAGTTGTTTTGAAATGTTTCAACTTAATTCCTTTATATTCTAACTAAGCATTAGTTCTTTCAAGAATAGGTTGAAATCTATCTCTAATAGAAGTGGATTATTTAACTAACCATTGGATGGGAGGGAGAGGAGTTGAATCCACTTGATTTTCCTCATATGAATAATCCAGTATATTCCCATCATCTATCAAATCCCCAAGAATATTTTCTAATTCCAAATTGACAATATGATCATTAGTAAGGTGACTATAATCAAGTCTCTTTATATCTTCATCAGTTCTACATTCTACCCAAATATCTTCAATTCTATGCATATGGATAATATTATGTTTGAGTTTTTCCTTCATCATTTTGTAATCAAAGTTTTCTCTACTCTTGAATTTATTAAGCGTAATCCATTACAACTCAATTTCCATAGTCTTAGCCTTTAGAGTAGTTGAAATTGTGTACCAACCAATACTAATTGGAAATTTGAAACCTTTCTTCTGAGCATCTAATTATTTTTTATGCACCTTCATGACTTGTCTACACATCTTCATTAGTATTATTTTATCACTTGGATATCTAGGTAGAATGTAATGTTGCTCATCAAATCCTTCTAACTTGATGTAGGTGAAAGTTAGGAATTGTAATAAAATGCATCCAACCTTATTGACCTGTGCCCATGCTTGATCTGAAACCCTCTTCTCTTTAAGTTATTTCTCAAAAGTGCAAATTAATTTATAGATGAAAGCATCATTATCTCACCTGTAATAATTGATGCTTTCTTTTAGAGTCAACTATGCATAATGCTCATATACAAGAACATTTTTACTTTCACCAACAAAATTTAAACCCAAGAAATACTTCATATTGGTTACAACATACACAAAATATGAATTCATGTAAAATTTGAGTGAATAAGCCACCTCCGAGAGCTAATTGATGACAAATATCATCATTGATTTGTTTACCCTAAAATATACTTTGCCTATTCCTTTTGATAACCAAATTATATTGATACATCCATTATTGGAAAATATTTGATGTTGACAACCCTTTCACTCTACTGAGGAGAGTAATAAAATATCCTATCTCCTCTAAAATGTCACTATGATATAGATACTTGGGCCATCTAGCAATGGTGGGTTGAGGAGTCTTTAAGTCATTTGGAGTTAATATGTTTCCTACACTTCTCAAAATCTCTATCATAGTATTCTTGAGCTGATTCCATAGTTAAATCTAAATATTCTTCAATCTTAGAGAGGTGAAATTTTTTATCAAAATATTTGTCATCGAGGTGAATGATCACCTTACCCTCTAAATTTTTGATCGATCTACTTTCCTTATTAAAATGTGATGCCATGGTCAAGAAGAGTTCAAAATCCTATGTTGATATAGGAAATACAACAACTAAATTGATTTCATTATTAAGTACTAGCTACATATGAGATGTAATGGGTTCTCTTCCCAATCTCTATAAAAACTCATCTATGTCCACATGACCAGTCTTTGTATTCCTAATTTGATCCACATTTGAATCAACTGTAGACAATGGAAACACACCTTGATATTTGTATTTCATTATATTCTTGTTTAGATAAATGTCTAACATTGATTAGATAGTTACAAGTAGTAAAATTTGATTATCTAGAGTTTACATTTTTTATTATTCTTTGTAAAAATGTAGGATCAACAAAAAATAACACTTTTACATGAGGAATGGTGAACATTGTGTAATTCAAATAATTTTCTTTGAACTACACAAGAGTTTGGATGTTTGAGATGTAAGTTGGAGAAAATTCTCTAACTTACATCCAACTCAAAAAATGAATCATCTTTCATGCAAGTCAGAGAATTTTATCCAACTTACATAACTTGGTTTCTACTTTGCTAAGTGCAAGTTGGAGAAAATTATCTATCTTGTATATAGTTTGACTATTTTGTGCATGTCATAGAATTTTCTCCAATTTTCACAAAAGGAGAGTTGGTTGACTTTATGTACATTAGAGAAATATCTCCAAAGTCCATAAATAGAATGTGTACTTTAGAGAGAATTATCTAATGTACATGGGGTGAAAAATAATTACAACTTGGAGAAAAATCTTAGAGATGTACAGAGATTGAAAAAATAAAAAACTAGATAAAAGCCTAGACTCAAAAACAAAATGATGAAAGGGGGGAAAATATGAGATAAGAAAACAATCAAAACCCTAGGTGATACAAAAAAGTAAATCATGCAAGGATTTAACTAAATAAACAAACTAGTGAAAAAAGGGACAAATAAATACAAGGAAAGAAGACAAAAATGAACCCTACCTGAAATATGTGCTCAAAAGATCGATCCACGTGCAAACTAGAGCAACTGAGAAAATAGAGGTAGGGGAAGTGTTGATGAGCTCAAACATAGTGATGGAAGGAGAAAAAAGAGTTAAAAATAGCGATAAAATTAAAACAAGCTATAAAATAATAAGAATTACCAAGCATAATATATAAAAAAATGTGGTAATTAATGCCCATTAATTACCATGGGTGGTGGGTCCCATGTGCTAGATTAGGAAAATTCTCTAAATTTACATATGCAATGTCAAGAAAATTCTCCAAATTTGCATATGTAGAATCAAGGTAAATTTATAAATTTAACATAAATAACATAAAACAAATGCAAAGTCAAGAAATTTGTTTGACTTTGCATAGAAAAACCAAAGTGTAGTTCAGAGAAAAATATTTGAACTACTTAGGGTGAAAAATTCCCTCAAAAGATCAACTTTCTTGGGAAAAATAAATACAAAGAGGCATATATTAGCCTCATTTTGTGTACTCATAGACAATGGGATATGAAACAAAAAAAAATCACAAGGGTTATCCCATGAATTGAGCCTACTAAAATTCAAGGATAACACTTTCCACATGTCATATGATGTGTAGTACATGGTTTATTGACTTTAAGTGTTGAAATATCACTAGTGTCTACTATTATGCCTCTTGACTAGTCACCTTAGCTTTTGTAATATCCATATCCATCATATAGAATAATTTATGTGGTAAGAATTTTTTTGAAGTTATAAAAATCAAATTGTAACTTGTCATTTCATATAGTGAAAACATTGGAGAGTAGAGGACCTTATAGTTGGTGCATCGCCTCCATGTTTCCCTATTATTTTTATCTTTTTTCTATTCCTTTTCCTTGAAAGTTTTGTAGTTTAGTTTTATTCTTGGGTGAAGCATCAAGGGAGCTAGACCAATCTAGTGGTTCAATCCACTCATTAGGTCACACACAACTTTAGGATTATTCCCATGTTGTCATCTAGTTAGGAAGGCTTGAATAACCTTCCTAGGGATAAAAACTAGATATATAACACTAACCACCTTAGTAAGAACCATCATCCTTAGACCCATTTTAAGTAGATCTAGGTTCATCCATAGTTGATCCATCCATGGTAAATAATTAGCTTTGCTCACCACTATTCCACCAATAGGTTGTTATAAAACCAAATAACTTTCAACTTGTGCCTTTGATTGAAAACCTTTAATAACCTAAAATGTTACAAGATACCTTGTGAGACCCTTAGGGTGTGCATAAAATACACATCAATAATAACCAAGTGGGGCACCTTTTCTTACAAATGAATGGCATTAGACTTATTCAATACATAAGTAGGTTTTCCAAAGATCCATAGACTTCACTTTCAAAGGTATAATAGGGAAGTGTATTTTTATTTACATGGATGACCTAACCATATTATCAAATTATAGATATAATCACATTCACCATATCCAAAGGATATTTGAAATATTTAGAAGGTATAATATCTCCCTAAATCTAAATACAAGCATGTTTAGTGTTATCAAAGGTAATATTCTTGGTCACATCATCATAAATGAAGGTATTTATATAGAAATTGAATGTGATAATGTTATTTTTATAGTATATATACATAATATCAAAAAGGAATTAAAATAGTTCTTTGATAAGATTAAATTTTCACACAAGTTTATCTCAAGTTTTTTTAGATTGTTAAACCCCTAAATTCAATGTTAAATCATGAGGTGAAATTGGAATGGAATCTCAAAGTAATAAAAACCTTATAGGTTATCAATTATTCCATCATGAAAATGCCTATGATGATAATATTAGACTAAACCAAAGATTTATACATCTATTATTTTGCTTTTGAGCATATCATAGCTGTGATGCTAACCTAGAAGTTGGATGGAGAAGAACAACAAATCACTTTTATGAGTACTAACTTGAAGGATACATAGACATAGTAATATAACTTGGACAAGTATGATTATACCCTGATCAATTCCATGAAAACTTTAAGGTACTACATTCTTAGGAACAAGGTACATGCCATTGTCCTAACCCAAGTATAAATTTCATGTTGGGCAAAATGATTTATGGGAATGTAGAGGTCGATGGATGGTAAAGTTACAATAATATGATCTCAAGATAAAACATAATAAGGTGCTATAATGCTAAGGTATTAATCAATTTATCACTAAAATTTACTCAAGTATTATTATGGTGCAAGTAAGAGATAGTCCATCAATTCTGGTATGATCTAATTACCCACTACCTCATTTATGGGAATCCTACTATAGGACTCAATCAGACATAAAAAAATAGATATCATGTTGAAATAAACCAAATACATGATGAAAAAGGTATTTATCTACCAAAATAATTATGAAGTCATCTATCTCTAATTTCTATCAAATGAAGAATCAAAATAAGTCATAACTATTTTTTCATGAAAAATTAGGTAGTGGCCATCCTTCCAAGAACACAACTACACAAAAAATACTATGAGTGGGTTATTATTCAACCATTATATTTATGTATTTACATGCCCATGTGTGTCTATGTCAATAATTATATACCTTTTCTAATTTATAATCCCACACAATAATTCCCCTTTGACTTATGATAGAAGAGTGCCCTTTTACTTAATGGGGACTTAACTTTGTTAGAGTCATCAATCCAAACTCATCATCTAGCCATAGATTAATACTTTTAGCCACTACATATTGCATAATATATAAAAACTTAATGGTAACCAAGAATATCACAACCAAGTAAGTCATCATGTTCTTTGATGAAAACATAACCACATGGTATGGCACCGTGACCTTACTAGTCTATGACAATGGGCTTGCATTCCAGTTGATAGAGCTCACTGAGTGTGCCTAAAATAAAAAATCACCTTGATGTTCTCATCCAACTATTACTCACAAGGGAAAAACTTGGATATATCAACCAACAAAAATATAATTGATGAAATCAAGAAGTCCATAAAAAATAAGCTTAGGGACTCGCACTCATTGTTGAAATATGCTCTTTGGAATAATTGCATCTGACATAAGTAACATCTTAAAATCTCATATTTTCTATTCATTTATGGATTCAATATTATATTATTGATGAATCTAAAGATACTAACCTATAAGTTCATAAAATAATACATGGATGATACCAATAAAAAAAGCTCAAGATTATTGGACATCATCTAATTGGAGGATGCACTATAAGAGGTGTTAAAAAAATTCAATAGGCATCAAGAGACTATCAAGATATGATTTTGTAAGAGGGAAACTATCAAATCATTTTGGATACTATACCTAGTCTTATTATGGGATACAACACATGAGAATAATGGGAAACATTCTAAATTCAACCCACTCTAGATTGGCCCATACCATATCTCTGAGTTGTTGGGGTAGAACGTGTTTTCACTAAAATACCTTGAAGGTAATGGATTCCCACTAAATTTGAATGGACAATTATTAAAGAATTATTTATAATATATCTATTCTAATGTAATTTTAAAATAAACTTTCCCTGATAGGTGTCTGGTGATGTAAATATTAGTTTAGAGTTAGCTAGTTTGCATTAGTTGTGTGCTTTCTCCTATTTCGTCTTGATTTTACTTCTTTGTTGCTTATTTTTTGTTATTTTTATTATGTTTTTTCTTTGGGGATTTATCTTATTTTCTTGATGTTCACCCTTGTTCACCTTTTAACAATTTATCCTCATTCATGTGATTTATATTGATAAGCAATTAAGCAAATTTAAGGAAGTTAGAATTTAATCCAAGCACTAGTCCCCATGCTTGATCACACTAAGGTTGTGTTGACTCATTTTACCAATAGTCAAATTAGGTTAACCCCATATATAATTAAACTTTTTATATGGGTCTTCTAGTGTGTAAAATGTGTATCATGGTCCTGGTGAGGTCATTTAATGTGTCTTTAGCCATGATCATATTTGTTATTAGTCCTTCATCTCATTTTATGTCATATAAGGTCACTTTTGAGTCATTAAATGAGCTTGTATGGTTTCCTTAGGATAAAAGTGCATCCAAGTGTACTTCAACGTCCTATATGTTAGATGTATGATAGAGATGGTAGTTTTAAACTAAAAACTATAGGTAAAACATTGAAAATAAGAAATATTAGTTTCATGTGGTTTTAGGTAGTTGTACAGACTATACAATAATTTGGGTATGTGTATATAATAAAAAAGTGTCTTTTTATGTCCCCTTAGTTCATTTCCATGCTCAAGCATCTTTGATAGGTCTGAAAATGGCAAAAGCTAACCTATCTTTCCTATCTCTCTCCTTTACAAGCTATAATAATCAACTGGTCTTTGCTTGGTATGGCTAGGAGGAGTTGATTTAGAGAAAGTGAACTTGGTTGGTGGTAATAATAATTTTTAAATCAGTATTCATGGAAATAGTTAGACTATTGGTGTACTATGCTTTATGAACCATTGTTAAGAGTGTTAGTGACTATTTTCTTCTTGCACATCCCCATCACCTCATTTTTTCTTCTCTATCTGGATTAATACAAGTAAGTCAAGTGTTGAACATGTTTTGTAATGGAATTACCATCCTTATCACATGGTTCTTGTTTTGGTTTTCACATTTGGAAGTAAATAAATAAGCATGACTACCTCATTTTACTAGTTAGGGACATCACTGAGGTCTACAAACATTATTTCATTAGTTATATAATTTTATCTCTCCTATAGCGGTATTAGATCAAAGGATAGATGTTATTTACACTCTCAAATTTCATGGTAACCACTCTCTCCTTTTAAATTTTAATCTCAAAGGGTCATTTTTAGAATAACATAGTCAAGAAACCTTGTGACTATCACCTACTGTCAAATGTAAAGAAGCTTTGAACAATCATGGTGATGAGATCAGAAGAATTCAAGATGGGGAAAGGATTATAAAGTGGAAATATTAGGGATGATACTTTAAAAAGGTTATAAATTGGTTGTGAGAACCAATTCACCATACACAATCATATATCATGTAGTAACACCTATAGGCAATTTACAATGGCCTAAATTCAATGCATATGAGATAGAAGAGTATTAAGTGGTATGGGTTTTGAAACTCATTTGAAACCTTCATTGAGGTCTAAGAGCATAGAAATAATTAAGGTGATAATGGTGAGCCTATCATATGCATATAGACATAGAACCATGTTCATAGGTTAAGAAAGTTTCTTTTGAGACTACTTACCTTAACATTTCCAAATGTGGATTTTTACTCATACAATGAATCATCTTTAGTGGGATCTTAGGTGGTTTGTAAAATTCCAATGTATCCATTATTATAGTCTAGATAGAAAGGAAACACCTTAGCATGAGAGGATCTTGTTTTGTCAAAGGGAAATGATGGTGAATGAGTTTCAAGTATAGTCTAATTTCCAACAAAGAAACTTAGTCATAAATAGTTTTTTGAGCCTATACAAACCTTTGACTTGTAGTGATCCTTAGTCTATTGAAGATAATTTTATGAATACATGGTTTGAAAACATCAGTTATTTTATTCAAGTGTGATATTAGAATGAATTAAGGAGAAATAAATATGTGATCTTGAGATAAGAAATAAAAACCTATAGGAAACTTGAAGAAGTTTTAATTGCAAATTACTATCTACCATAATCATAGGTTACTTATGCAAGTAAAGGATGCATTATTGTCTAATGGATAGAAACATGAAATTATTGAATATGTATAATTTAATTACAGAATGAGGATATCACTTCTTATGTGTTTCTTGATAAACACCAACATCTATAGAAATCTCATGATTCCCTAAAATGAACACCTACAGTTTGGTCTATATTTCAGACTAGTCTAGGCATATAAGCTATACAAGTTGGTTTGATATGTAGTAGTACAGGTGAATGATCATGTTTAAAACATATTTATATTAATAATTTCCTTCCATGTGACCTTAATTGATAGGATAAATAAATTAAATACCAACTTTCCAACCTCAGCCTCTAGTAAACCAAAGTCCAACATAACTTGTAGACCTATTGAGCTAGTTTTGGGAAGCTTGAAGGTTTAAAGGATTTTTAAGCATGATATAACTATTATTTTTTGTATATAAAACCATCATAACTATAAAAATATTTATAAATTATCATTTAATTTTGAGTAATAGTAGAGATGCCCTCTATTTTGTCTCCAATAGAGGACACTCCATAGACTACATAACCTATAAACCTAACACATTGGAGGTTAAACAATGAAGTGAAGAGCCAAGAATGAATTGAAAGAGGATACTTGGGTTGGTTTTTAGATTAATAAAGTGTTAGATGTCTTTATAGTCATGGCAAACCATCAAAATGGTTAAACACTCAGCTAGATATAGTCAGGTCTATTAGGCCTAGAACTAGACTTAAGCCCTACAAGGGTCTAACTTCACTTCTAAGACCATATGACCATTTCTATACATTTTATGAATTTTAGGAGTACTTTTATGATGATATAGGATTATTGGTTTATAAAGTAAAAATACAAGATGGTAATTTTGACCCAATTCCATCATAGGGGCACACATAATGCACTCAATAGATTGATAGGTCATTTTCAAATGCTCATACCTATACGGATACATTGCATGGCACCCCAAGGAGATAGGTGTAGTTAAATTAGGTCATTTATTTGGTTTCATTGACATTTATTTAGATGTTAGACGTCAAGATTTTATGAAAAATCCTTAATAATTCAAACAACTCAAAACCCTCCTTAAACCATTGTCTAAGATTCAATGGATAAAATAGGAAATAATATGAAATAAAAAGGTGTAATTTGGTGTTAAAATTATCTTGAACATGTCTATCACTCACTCAAGATCTTGGACATCAACTTAGTTGGTACCCTACTTGTACAAACAAGCTAAATTCAAGGTTTTTTTATAGGTTTTTGATTATTTTGCAGGAGAAAAATGTAATTGGAAAGTAAGAACCATTAGATGAGGTCAAGAGTGCCTTATTATAACTCCATATATTCATATCTCCCCATATAAAAACATATAAACATTTCTTCTACACCATTCATCACAGGTAGTCTTAGACAGTCAGTGAAAAGATAAAATTACTACCAAGTGAGAAGATGCGAAGTCCAATTTTAGATATTTTAAAGGTATAATTCATGTATTTGAAGGGAAAATAACTTTTAATAGGTTACCTAACACCTATTCCATATATTTTTTTTATAAATTGAAGGTCACCTTGATGATAAATGTGAAGAAGGAGGCTTAGAAGACCAATGAATGATTATAGATAGTGAGTACAAGTGCCATGAAGAAGGCTATTAGTTAGGGAGACATTTTATGACTATTATATCTTTTTTATAACCTCCCTAAGATAGTGCATATGTTTCAAGTCTTCCTAGTTCAATTTTGAGTACTCAAGAGATGCCTCATCATGAAGGTAGTTTTTAAGAAGGCCATTTGAGGACCCTATACTAGTCTAAGGAGTTTTCATGCTTCAGATAGGCACTTATCCAAGAATACCTTCATGGTATAGTCTAAAATTAATTATTATAAAATGTACCTGGTCCTCATCACTTGACACTTGTTTGTGTGACCCTTCATCTCCACTTCTTCTCTCTCCTCCCACATGCTCTATAAATGAAAGCCATTTTGGATTTTGTAAAAAAATCCACACTTGGTATGGTGAAGCCCTACTAGTTTAATTATATAATTTAAATTTGAAATAAATATTTGAAATCTAGTTTTGATCTCACAATCTATCTTGTCTAAGTGTGTGAAGTGGTTCATAGTGAATTATATAGTGATAAGTATATATGCTTGCCTTCTCTCTACTCTTCCATGTTTGATGAAAGTAGTTTCTACTCTAATTGGTCACATGAAGTGTAGTCAAGTGAATTGTTTTTTATATAAGTTTAAATAGTAGCCTTAGTGTCTGAAACCTGACCTCTAATTCACTCACCTTGAGTAGTTAAATGCATATCACCTTCATGTTTGAAATACTAATGTTAAAGGAATTCAGGATTGTGAGACTATTATTGTGAGTCATGTTTTTAGTGAAATTTTATGGTAGTCTAGTGGAGATATTTCTAATTTATCACCTCATTATATTATTTTATTTCCATGTTAATTCTATCCATTTTCATCTAAGCAAACAAGTAGTGTAGGTGATAAGCAATCAAAGAAAATATAGGGAGCTAGCCCTTAAACCTAGAGGTTTATCTCTACTATAGGCAACCCATAGGCATAGAGGTAATCCCATGTTGCCCAAATATTAGATTAGGCTTGAAAAACCATATATAGTGTGCAATAGTTGGTGATAATAGTTTTGGCATGCCTAGTGGGACTACTATCTCAAGTACAATTTGTCAAGGTGAATGTTGGTCTTGACAACATCACAACTACATATGGTGTTCTACTTAGTATTTGGTGACTCCATTCAAGGTAATTTATGGTTGTACGACAATTTTCATAAATTATTTATTCATACTTCTTGGTCCTTACTAGGTCAAATTATAGTAGAGGTATCAATCCCATAAACCCATTCCTCCAATCTAAACTTCCCATAAAAGTTAAACATCCTCAGCCTATCTTGACCTTTGAAGAACAAGAGGACTTTGCAAGCTGAGAATATTAAGAGAATGAAGAGGAACTTAAGGAAAATATGGATAAGCAACATTCCTTCCTAGAATTTAACACTAAAAATCTTATCCACCTCAACGCATATGATGATATATCCCCTAATGCTATCAAAAGTGTTCCCACTTTTAATGGTGAAGGTTATGTCACTCCTAGTGAGAAAATTAGGAACATATATAACTTATGTATCTTTCCTAATGTCACTAAAGTCAATATTTCAATTATAATACTTTCCATGTCCCTTAGAGGGAAATAAATTGATTGGTATAGGACATTGCTCGAAGGTGTATCACAACTTAGGATGATTTTGGAGAGTTATTGACTTCAAGGTTTAAAGAAAAAAGTGATTACACATCACTAATTCATCAACTCAATGTAATTCAAAGGGGTCCTAATGACTTTAATGAGATATTTCAAGTAACTTGGCATAGGTTTCCTCCTCCCATGAGACCACTGAAAGCTATGTATTCTTTATGTATCTATGGGCTATTCGAACTGACATAACCATCATGTTGCAATCCATGGGTGGTTACACCTTATCTAAAACTTATGACCTTGCCATTAGAGCTAAGAATGGCCTAATACAAGCTAGGAAACTACCTCTAAAAGTCTCTATGCCTTTGATAACAAATATGTTTATTGTTACTCCAAGTGTTTCTCAAATACCAAATACAAATACCAAGTCTAGAGCTACCCCCAAGAAGGTAGAAGATATTATTGATTGGGAGGCAAGATATAAAGCTTTAGAGGCTCAAGCTAGGAAAATAAATATGAAGTATGGAGTTAACCAAAATCCCTACCCATATCTTCAACAAGGAAATATGCTTCCAACTTAATAATATGGTTAGGGTAGAGGACAAGGACAACCTAACTTTAATAGGCCATCTAATGCATATAACCTAACTTTTACCTCCAACACAAGAGCTATAGTCCCAGTTCATAGTAACTTGGTCCAAGGAGAATAATGGTAGAAAATACAATTCATGGATGCAAATGAAGGTGGGGAGAAATATTTGGTTGATCAAGGAGGAGTTACTCCTCAACTATTAGTAGAAGATGAGACTTACATGCAAGTAAATGAATGATGTCATCCCCAAAAGGTGAACCTTATAAAATTTATAGTAGAAGATACATTTATCCTCAATCAAAATAGTTTAGTCACATCTAATACCAAATCCAAGATGAGGGATTTAGGAGGTGATCATGGTGTTGACACAAGTTAAATTAACCATCCGATAATATATCAAGGTGTGACTGCAAGTGTGACCATCCCTACAACTTTTTCACCTATTTTAAATTAGAATGTTGGAAGCATGACTCAAAGTGATCCAATGATTCAAGATCAAGGCACTTATTTTAGCCTCAAGGCCAAAATAAAATTGAAATTCTCCTTTAAAAATTGTTTATTATTTGAAGAGTGATAATACATCTATCTCTCGTTGGGAAGTGCTTCACATGTCCAATCAAAAGGAGATTATTTAAGAATAACTGTCTTAAATCCACCTCAGTCTTCAACCATCAAGACATGGCTATGTTTCACTCACCACTGTTCATACTCACATAGTTGAACCCTCTTCAAAATCTTAAAATCATCCACCATTCTACATCACTTTCATTATGGGAGATAAAATTGTTCACAACTGCATAGTGGATAGTGGGGCAAGTACCTCCTTGATGCCCAAGCTTGTGGTAGATAAATTGGGTTTGAAATATGAACCATATAGTAAGGGAGTGATTAAAATTTATGGGACACCAAATAAGTTAGTGGGACTTGTCAAGGCTTGATATTTTTCTTGCAAGATTGTCCCATCTTCTCTATCCTTCAAGATATAGTAGTTTTTGATTTACCTACTCACTTTGCTATCTACCTTTCAAGGGATTTCATAGCTAAGATAGGAGGATACCTCTTAGTTTATTGGTCCTTTTTGGCCTTCAATATAAGGTATGGAGTAAATTTAATCATTATAACTCAACCATTGGCTAAGTTTCATATCGAACCCTATGTGAAAGCAAGGTCTAATCTCAATTATGTCATCAAAGATCAAGAATATTCTTCTATGAATGATGGATCATCCGATAATCTTGAGGGAATATCTAATATTTTCCCATATGAGTATGGTGATGACACCTATGGACATGATCCATAAATTTTATTTGAGAATAATGATCTTGGAATATACATCATCCATGAGGAAGGTGATGGACAATCTGAGGTAAACATTTATAGTTTTTTTCCACAAGTTGTTAAAGGTAATTCCTTATTTCTTTGCATGATGATGATGTTATTCAAATCATGGTCGATCAATATTATGAAGAGAATAATGTCATTATACCTACATAAGATTAAGGAGTCCATGAATATGATAATGAAGAAGAGTCCATGAATATGATAACAAAGAAGAGTCCATGAATATGATAATGAGAAGAAGAAAATGACCTATGGCAAAAATTTCATGCCATATTTCAAGTATTTGAATAGTTGAGTGAGTCTACTCCCCCTCAAAAGAAGCACAAATTTGATATTAAATTTGTTGAGTGTCTTACCATGAATTAAGGATAATGTATTTTTAAGAATGAAGAGGAGTATCAAACTATTTTCATGAAGGTTACAGTCATAAAGGAGTCTAGTAAAGCCAAAGGATAAAATTTTGTGTTTAAGGAGTAGTCAACACCTCAACCTAAGGTTCACTTTCAGATGTGTTGGATCAAAAAGAAGATAAGATTGATGGTCCTAAACATAAAGTTCATCATGTATTATAAGAGAGTAAAGTTAAGGCAACTATGAAGACTCACAAGATTTAGTTTGAGAGGTGCCACTTGGACATGGTATAAGTAAATCAAGTTACAGGTTCAAATAAGCCTCTTGGAGTATCCTTGAAATCTCCAAGTGGCACAATTATATACAAAAGAAGATTTAAATATGATAATTTATTTAACCATAAATATAATCAAGTGTTTATTGATAAGTATGCTTCACATGATGGATTTATTTCATGGAGAATCAATTATGCAAGAGGTACTATCTTTGATCCTAGTTGAGGTGATGGTGTTTGTTTTTCACCTCAAGTTTTTAGGTGTACATACTAGGATAAGTGGTTTTGCTTATTTCATGTGTGTTGTCCCTAAGTGTTCTTGAAAACTTAAATGTGTTGTCTTGTGTGCTTATTTTCTATTATTTGTTGTATTTTTGTGTTCTTTTAGAGGCAATTTAGTGTCAATTATAGTGTATGGATGACTCCATATCCCAATGTATAGGAGAAGGCTACTAGTCTTTGGCATAGCTAGCTTGCCACCGTTATGAAATTTATAAAATATTGACTAAATTGACCACAAGTCAAATTAGGTCAACCCCCTATATAGTCAAACTTGTTATAGGGGTCTTCTAGGGTGTAAAATGTGTACCATGGACCTAGTGAGGTAATTTAATGTGTCTTTAGCCTTGATCATATTTGTTATTAGTCCTTAGTGTCATTTTGTGTCATATAAAGTCACTTTTGAGTAATCAAATGAGATTTTACAATTTACAAAAGACAAATGTGTGTCCAAGTTTACTTTAATGTCCTATATGTCAAATGCATGAAAGAGATGGTAGTTTTTAACTGATAATTGTAGGTGTAACATTGAAAACAAGAATATCAAGTAGTTTCATGTATTTTAAGGCAATTATATAGCCTATAAAATAGTTTGGACACATGTGGATACTCCAAAAGTGTCTTTTAAAGTCCCCTTATTTCATTTCCATGCTCAAGTAACTTTGATAGGTCTAAAAATGGCAAAAATTGACCTATCTTTTTTATCACTCTCCTTTACAAGCTAAAATGGTCAACTGGTCTCTACTTGTTATAGACAAGAGGAGTTGAGTCAGAGAAAGTGAACTTAGTGGGTGTTAATAATATTTGTTTAATAAAAATCCATGTAAATATTTAGATTATTGGTGTAGTATGCTTCATGAATGATTGCTAAGAGTGTTAGTGATTATTTTCTGCATGCACATCCCCATCACCTCATTTTTCCTTCACTATTTAGATTAATTTGAGAAAGTAAAGTGTTGAATGTGTTTTGTAATGGCATGACAATCCTTATCACATGGTTTTTATTCTATTTTTCATATGTGAAATTCAATAGATAAGTAGGACTATCTCATTTTTCTAGTTGGAGACACCACTGAGGTCTACAAACACTATTTCATTAGTTGTAGAAGTTTATCTATCTTATAGTGGTCTCAAATCAAATAATACATGTTTTTTCCAATGTCTTATTGCATGGTGACCACTCTCTCCTTTGAAAATTTATTCTCAAAGGGTCATGGTTGGAAGAACATAGTCAAGAAACCCTGTGACTATCACCTATAGTCAAGTGTAAAGGAGCTTTGAACAGTCATGGTGATGAGATAAGAAGACTTAAATATGATAATAAGGATTATAAAGTGTAAAAAATAGGGATGACCATTTCAAAAGGTTATAAATTGGTTTTGAGAACCAATTCACCACACAGTCATATATCGTGTAGTAGTAACTCTAGGCAGTCTATAATGGCCTAAGTTCAATGCAAATGAGATAGAAGAGTATTGAGTGGTATATGTTTTGAACTCACTTGAAAAATTTATTGAGGCCTAAGAGCATAGAAATAATTAATGTGATAATTATGAGACCATCATATGCATATAGACCTAGAACCATGTTCGTAGGTTAAGAAAATTGCTTTTAAGACTACTTACCTTAACATTTTTGAATGTGGGTTTTTACTCATGTAATGAATCATCTTTAGTGGGAGCTTAGGTGGTTTGTACAAATCTAATGAATCCATTATCTAGGTATATATGGAAAGGCATCACATTTTCATGAGAGGAACTTGTTTGGTCAAATAGAACTGATGGTGAGTGAGTTTCAAGTATAGTCCGTTTTCTAATTAAGACACTCAGTTAAATACAATGCTTTGACCCTATATAAACTTATGACTTGTAGTGATGTTTAGTCTATTGAAGATAATGGTATGAAGGCATGGTTTGAAAACATTAATGAGTTTATTAAAGTGTGATAGTGGAATGAATGAAGGATAAATAGAGATGTGATCCTGAGATAATATATTTACACCTGCAAGAAACTAGAATAAATCTGAGTTACAACTTATAGTCTAGCATAATCACAGGTTACTCATGTTAGTAAAAGATGCATGCTCATCTAATGGATAGAAAAATGAAATGATTGAATATTAATAAATTAATTTTATAATTAATATGTCACTTCCTTTGTGTTTCTTTAAAAACACCAATATCTATAGGAATCCCATGATTCCCTAAAATGAACACCTATAGGTTGGTCTATATTATAGACTAGTTTAGGCAAATAAGTTATGCAAGTTGGTTTGATATGTAGTAGTACAAGTGAATTATCATTTTAAAAAAAACCTAAAATTAATAATTTCATTCCATGTGACCTTCATGTATATGAAAAACAAATTAAATACTAGGTGTTCAACCTCAGCCTACAGTCAACCAAAGTCCTACATAACTTGTAGACCTAGTGAGCTAGTTTTGGGAAGATTGAAGGTTTGAAGTATTTTTAAGCATTATATAACTATGATTTTTTGTATATAACACAATAATTACTTAAAAAATCTCTATAAAGTCTCATTTAATTATGAGTAATAGGGGAGATTCCCTCTATTTTATCTCAAACAGAGGGCACTCCATAGATTGCATAACCTACAAACCTAACACATTAGAGGTTAAAAGATGAAGTGAATATCCAAGAATGAATTTAAAGAGGATGGTGGGGTTTTTTATAATATGAATAAAGTGTTTGATGTATCTAAAATCATAGGAAACCCTTAGAAGGGTTAATCATTCAGGTAGATATAATCAAGCCTATTAGGCTTAAAAGTAGACCTAAGCCTACAAGGGCATAACTCCACTTATAAGAACATATGACCATTAATATCAATTTTTTTACTTTAAGCAAGATTTTAGGATGAGATAGAACCATTGTTTTTCATAGGAACAACACAACTTTGTCATTTTGACCCAATTCCATCATAAGGGTACACATAATGCACTGAAATCTTTGATAGGCCACTTTCAAATGCTCATACCTATATGGATAAATTGCATGCCACCCCAAGGAGCTAGTTTTAGTTGAAGTAGGTCCTACACTTAGTTTTAGTCACATCTATTTAGAGGTTGGATGCCAATATTTTATGAACAATCCTTAACAATCTAAATAACTTGAAACCCTTATCTAAGACCCAATGGAGAAATTAGAAAATAATATGCACTTATAGGGGGTAATTTTGAATTTAAAGTGTCTTATAAATGTCTATCACTCACTCATTATCTTGGAAATCAAATTGGTTTGTACCCTACTTGTATGGATAAGATAACTTCATGGTTTTTTGTAGGTTTTTGATTATTTTGCAAGTACAGAATGGAATTGGAAAGTAAGAAACATTGGATGAGGTCAAAAGGGAATTATTATAACTCCCTATATTCATATATATCAATATAAAATTATAGAAACATCTCTGCTACACCATTCATCATAGGTAGTCTTAGATAAGCAGTGAAAAGAGAAATTGACTACCAAATGAGAAAATGATAAGTCAAATTTTGGATATTTTTAAGGTCTAATTCATGGATTGGAAGGTAATGGGACTTTGAAAAAGTGTCCTAACACATCATACATGTATTTGGTTTATCTAATGAAGGTCACCTTGATGACAAATGTGAAGAAAGAGACTTAGAATACCAATGAATGACTATAGATGGTGAGTACGAGTGTCATGAATAAGGATATCAATTAAGGATACATATGATGTTTGTTATATCTTATTTATAGCATAATTAAGACATTTTATATGTGTCAAGTCTTTATAGTTCATTTTTGAGCAGTCAAGAGATGTCTCATCATGAAATTAATTTTTAAGAAGACCATTTGAGGACCCTATGCTAGTTTGAGGAGTTTTTCATGCTTCAAATAGACACTTATCCAAGAAAACCTTCATGTTATATTCTCTACTTAATTATTATGAAATTTTACTAGTCTTCATCACTTTAAACTTGTTATTATGACCCTTGAGCTCCACTTCTTATCTCTCCTCTCACATGCTCTATTAATGCAATCCATTTTGGATTTTCTAATAAAATCCACACCTGGTATGGCAAATCCCTACTTGTTTGATCCTATATTTTTCCTTTGAAATAAGTGTTTTCAATATATTTTTTAGTTCACAAGTTATCTTGTCTAAGTGTGTGAAGTGGTGCATAATGAAGTGTCTAGTGATAACTATCTATCCTTGCCTTCTCTCTACTCTTCCATGTTTGATGCAAGTAGTTTCCACTCTATGAAGTGTATTTAGGTGTATTTTTATATCTTTAAGTGTAATGAGTAGATTTAGTTTCTGCAATCTGATCTCTAGTTCACTCACCTTAAATATTTCAATGCATACCACTCTGTGTTTGAAATACTAATGTTATAGGAATTAAGGATTTTGAGACAATTATTATGAGTCATGTTTCTTAGTGAAATTATATGGAATTCTAGTGGATATATTTATAGTGTATCACCTCATTATATTAGTTTATTTTCATGTTAATTTTATCCCTTTTCATCCAAGTAAATAAGTAGTGTAGGTGATAAGTAAGAAAAAATAAATTTAGGGAACTAGCCCTTAAACCTAGAGGTTTACCTCTGCTATAGGCAACCCACAGGTCTAAATATAATCCCATGTTACCAAAATCTTAGATTAGGATTTAAAAACCATCTCTAGGGTGTAATATTTGGTGACAATAGGTTGAAAAGGCACTAAAAACATAATCCCAAAATTGGAAGGTAGAAGGTGAGATCCAATTATTGAATAATTTCGTAAGCAAATTAACCTCCATTGAGATACCAAAAATATAAAGGGTAACTAATTCATAACTATGCAAGTGACTTGAAAAAATCCCTATTTTAATAAAGGTCATCATAACAATTTAAAGGAATATATCAATCAAAACATAATCACTAAGTAAGTAAAGGACCTTCTTAGTGCAAAGATCTCATTAAACCATTCCTTTACCATGGATGCAATGGTCCCAACCCTCTTATATTAAAAAAAATAAAACATCAAAAAGAAATGAAGTCTAAATCTCATGAAACTAAAATCTTCTTCCTAAAAAAGGGGGTTATTTAGGCAACCTCTATCATTGGCTTTTTAGCCTAGCTGGAAATGAAGGCTTGAAGTGGGACTAAAGGCATATATGTCAGGGCTATAGATGCCTATATAGAATAATATCAATTCCTGAGACTTCCTTTATTTATCTAAATTTTGTAAAAAAAATACCCCTTCAAAAATATTTGTGTGAATAAGATTTGCATAAAACTTGCACAACTGATTCAAAATAACAATAAAATCACTCTTTGCACAAAATAACCATATTATGAATAAATCATATCCCAATATGTTGTGTATTGGATTATAATTAAGCACCCTCATTTTCTCTAAGTTTGTCTAATGGGATTTTTAGCTACTTATATCATAGTTCAATAATTTATAATTGTATTCCATATTCTAAATGCTAAGTCAATGTTTTCCCCATGGAAGTCTCCATTTATTGTGACAAACACACCCAATTTTCAAACTCTTAAAAAGGACCCTATTTGATTAAAATCAATGTGTATGAATTATTATGAAATGAATCAGTCCAAGATCAAGATAAAAATCATTACCTTAAATTCTATGCCAAAATCAAGGTCATTACAAAATTATTGTCTTAGGCCCTTCACTTGTAAATGTGAACTTTAGTAGAATGGGGTCTTGGTTTTATGTTGAACTAACCTAAGTTGTTTTACTAATTTGATTTATATCTAAATCTAAAGGTTTAAATGGACACATTTATTAAAATTATTCAATACATCTATTTGTATTTTATTTTTATGGCATTCATTGAATTTATGTTTTCATTTGATTTAGGGACTAACTTGGATAATTGGAGTTTCCTAGCTATATGATCTTTTTAAGATAATTTAGACTACATGGGGCCACCTTTACTAAATCCCTCTTGATCTAGCTTATAAATATCCTCTATAGTATGTTCATAACTTCAATTGTAATTGTTTCAAACTCTTAATCAATGACCATAAGCATTCATAAAGAATACAATATGTTCATAACAATAAATAAGAAATATGATGCAAGATCATGCACATAACATAGAATCTACATGGGAAGCCCTCCTAGGGAATAAAATCCACTCTCAAGCCTGCAAACACATGGACTACTTGTCCTATAAGATGATCACAAACATGAGACCTTTTAGTCAAGCACACACTTTACAAAGAGCACCCACTTTTTCTATATGTTGAGAACCCACACAAAACCTTATGAAATGAATAAATATATAACTATGATTTCCTTTTAATCTGATTGGATAAACACTGTATAACAACTCTCTTTCAACTCATCACACACAATCAAACTTGATCATACAAGCAATGCATACAAACACCCCTTTTGGATCACTCTAAGATTCTTTTCTCATCCTTGATATGCTTTATAATTTAGTCCATCCACAAATCACACTCACTCTAATTTATTTTCTTTGCCTCTATCTTTTGCTCTCTCAACACATTCACATTCAAGTCTACAAACCATTGCCTTAATCTCCACCTTTTATAGAGTCTTCATGAGTATCAACATCTAGGTTAGCCATAATAATTTCCCTAACCCTTAATATATTTAAAATACTAACACATAGCTCAAATACATTTTCATATGTTGGCCATAACATCTATGGGTCACACTTAAGCAACCACACCTTTAAATTAGGCCTTAGTAGCCCTTATAGGTCTCATGGAGACCTATTATCATTTTTATCACTTCATCAAGAAAAAAAGAACATAATATCTATTTAAAATACATGTTTCCAATACATGTTACCTATAAGACATATTCAAATGATTTATCCTACCAAAAAACCCTTTTGTTAAATCACAATTTACTCAAACAGTAGTCTTGTACACAATAACACCATGAATGAACAAATAGTCAATTTTGAAGATCCATAACTTTGATTGTAAAAACATTCAAACCTTTTAACTATATTTAATGGATGTGAATTGAAGTACTCTATAACTTTGCCTTTTACACCACCATGAAATTATCTTGGATCAAAAGATATAGCTCAAAAATTAAAGACTAGTTTTCCCTCATTAATTTGAATATTTGAATTCCAATGGTCACTGTGCAAATGTTAAATATCAAACACTTTGAGCTCATCTCATTCTTCCTATAAAATTTGAACAAATACACACCATTTATCTCTTTAAAATTATCCTAGTATTTATCTTACAATTCTCTTCATTGATCTTCGATCTGAGCTCCCATGATTGTGCCACTTGGTAGCTCTACATGCCTTCTACACATTTGAATCTTTTACTCAATCCGCACCATCAATCTCTATTTGTATGAAAACCCATGAATGGTTGATCTTATATAAAATCAACAAGATAAATACACATGTCACTAGTTCATGAAATCTTGACTATTTTATTTTGAACCATGCCATTGGATCCTTATCTGGTCAAATTAAATGCTAGTCGTAGATCTTCAATATCACAAATTTGGCTATGGGAACTTGGTAAACTCTATTTGAGAAGCTAAATTTTCACCTTAATAACTTTTCATGTGCTCCATGTCTAGACCTAAAATTTCAACCATATGATCTCATCACATAGGGGAATCCATCCATGTATCAAACTACTCTTAAAACTTTTACATGTGTGAAACATGACATCATCAATCTACTCACTCAAATTTATCTATCAAGATGATTACTTGAGCTTAGACCTTCATATGATTATTTTGATGAATTATGTTTACTTCCATAAGCACTCATAATATCCCATAGGATCTATGAAACATTTCCATATCATCAATATCATCCATCAATTTGATCATTTTTTTCATTAATGCATTAGTACCACATTCTCTCTTTGACATCAATGACAACCTAGCATCAATTACCATGCTCAACAATCTCCCACTTTATAATTAATGGTAAAACACCCTTAGAATGACTTCATTTGAACTCCTTCATTTTTATTTTTCTCCCCCTTTGAAATTAATGACAAACAGTCTCTTCCTCAATATGAAAATAACCATTCCTCAACATCATGTATGCATTCAAATACTATTTAAGATTCTCATAATACTTACATACTTTAAATCAAATGATTTAATTTTTTCCCCCTTTGACATGAACCAATCTAAATTTAGACTCTTCTGATCTTTGGAATTCACACACTACTCAGAGCTTAGAAATATCCCCCTAACATTATTCTCCATCCCTTCATGCATCTCAAATTATTTGAGTTATCTCCCCTTAATTCCATGCTCTATTTGAAAAAGATCATCTTAAATAAGTCTTCTCAACAAAATAGGTCTGCCATGAACACTTTAAACACTATCCACACACAATCAATATTCTTATGAAACCACCAAAATATCTCATATATTTATTAGGTTAACTTAAACATCTAAAGTAGACATGAATAACTCTCATATGGATTTCATATCAATAAAATAGTTTGCCTTTATCCTCTACAAGTCATCATGGTTTAGAACCTTTTCAAAGCACTCTCATTGAACCATCTCATCTTCAAAACATTGTGAGCTCAATGACATATATAACCTATCATATATGATAACACATTCTCCTCCTACTCAAATGAACTTTTAATGATTCATAAATAAGGAGATGACTCCCAAGCTTTGTCTTAGATACTCAAATGTGGCCTTTGCCAATGGCCTAGTCATAATGTTTGTAAGTTGTTCTTTTGTAGATATATATATATATATATATATATATATATATATATATATATATATATATATATATATTCTAATTTAACAATTTGATTAATTTTTGTTATCTTAAGAAATGATATATAATAATAATGTGCTTAGTTTTTGAGTGCATAACAAAATTCTTAGAGATACTAATTGCACTAGTATTGTCACAATAGATAGGACAAGGTCCATTTTGTCTTACCTTATAATATTCCAAAGTCTATTTCATCCACATTACCTGAGTATAATAGGAAGTAGCAAATATACACTTATCTTATATAGTTGATAGAGATATAGAGTCTTGCTTCTTGCTTATCCAAAACACCTAGAATTCACCCCCAAAGAAGAAATCACCACTAGTACTCCTATCATCTACACATCCTACCTAATTTACATTAGTGTATGTCTTTAGAGTAAATTATTTACTCATGGGGTACCATAAACCATACTCTATTGTGCTCTTAAGATATCTTAAGATCCTTTTGACTACTTTCAAGTGAGATTCTCTTGGATTATCTTGAAACCTTCCTACAAGGCCCATTGCTTGCATGATATCATGCCTAGAAGTAGTAGAGTATAAGAGACTTCCAATCATAGATCTATATAAAGTTTTATAAACTTTTGATGAGTCATCTTTTTTACTTAAATTTCATCAGGTGATCATTGGAGTACTCATTGGCTTACAATCCAACATGTCAAACTTTCTTAGTATATCATTGATGTATTTTGCCTATGAAATGAATATCCCTTAATTATGTTGATTGATTTGTAATCCTAAGAATAAATAAAGTTATCCTATCAGTGACATTTCAAACTCAATTTTCATAGCATTTAAAAAATCTCTAATCATGTTGTCATTTTTAAAACCAAATATTATGTCATCAACATAGACTACTACTAGTAATTGATCAGTGCCATCTATCTTGATATATAAATTACTATAAACTATCCCTCTTTTAAAGCATTGACTCAATATATACTTGTCTAACATGTCATACCAAGCTCTAGGAGATTATTTAAGACCATATAAAGCCTTATTTAGTTTGTAAACATAGTCCTAATTACTTGTCATTAAAAAAAATTAAGTGTCCTAATATCAACTTCTTCATCTAAGTTACCATTCAAAAATGCAGATTTCACATCTATTTGGTAAACTTTGAAACCTTTGAAGCTTGAATATGATAGAAATAGTCTAATTGTTTCCATTCTTTATACAAGAGAAAATATCTCATCAAATTCTATCCCTTCAACTCGAGCATATCCCTTACACACCAGTCTAGCCTTATTTTTTGTGACCTCTCATTTCTCATTCATCTTGTTTCTGAAAACCCACTAAGCTCTTATCACATTTTTTTATTTTGGCCTAGGAACCAAATCCCATGTTTCATTTTTTACTATTTGATCAAGCTCATCCTTTATTGAAAATGTCCAATTTTCATCTTTGTTAGCTTATAAGAAAGTTTTGGGTTCAATCTTGGATAATAAAAATGGGTCTTTTTTATTCTTATTGATCAACCTTCTCCTCTTAGTCTACAAACTGGCATTCACATCTCTAATAACTTGAGAAACTAGATGATCTTTCTATATTCTCCTATAATGGTCTTTAGTATCCTATCTTACTTCTTATTCTTCATCATCAGATTGATCATGTATGTTTTCATTATTTGAAATAACATCCTCAATAATGTCAATTATCTACAAGTTCAGCTTCTTGATGTCACCTGACTCTTCAACTCTCACATTAGATCTTTCAATAAATTTTTGGAGTCTCTTATTGAAACATATGTAAGTAGAACTTATGTATTAATAACCCAAGAAGATGCCCTCATCATATCTTGAGTCAAATTTTCCAAGATTTTCTTCATTCCTCTTGATAAAACACTTGCTCCCAAACACTATAAAGTGTTTGACATTAGTTGACCTATTTTTCCATAGTTCATATGGATTATTATCACCATTTACCCTAACTTGTCATCTATTTAAGATATAAATAGAAGTATTGGTAGCCTCTTCCAAAAAATCATCTAAAAGTTTAGAATATTGAAGCATGGCTCTATTCATCTCTAGGATAGTTCTATTTTCCTCTAAACTAACCCATTATGTTGGAGTGTTCTAGTAGTAGAGTATTCTCTTCTAATTCCTTGTTCCTCGAAAAAGTCATCAAACTCATAAGACTAAAATTTACCTCCTCTATCTGATCTTACACACTTGATTTTTGATCCTTTTTCATTTTCAACAAGAGATTTAAATGCTTTAAATTTTCTAAAACCTTTTGATTTCTCTTTAAGAAAAAATATCCAAGTCATTCTAGTGAATTATCAATTAATAACATAAATTAGCTATTACCTTGAATGCCTTGAGTTCTCATAGGTCCACAAAGACCTGTGTGGATCAACTCTAATAGTACCGTGGTAGAGTGTTATTTAGATTTGTGTCTTCTTTTGAATTTTTTTCTATGAAGGCATGCCTTGTAGAGAGTATGAGGAATCTTAATGATTTTAGGCATATGCCTTACTATTCCTTTTGAACTGATCCTTAATAAATTATCAAAGTCAAATGTCCAAGTCTTCTATGCCAAAGATAACTTTCCTCTAATTGAGACATGAAGTAATTTTCTTTATTAGATTCATGGAACACATACAAGTTATTATCTGCCTTGTGAATGTTTAAAACTAATTTTATAGACTCGTAACTTCTCACTTTACACCATTTATCATGAAAAGTCACAACATTTCCTTGTTTATACATTTATGTAACACTTAGAAGATTGTGTTTTAAACCTTTTACTTATAGAACATTTTTTTTTGGTATGACCATTATCCAAACTTATAGAGCCTTTCCCAACTATGTTAAGAGATTTGTTGTCACCAAACCTTATTGAACCTAAATTATGTTTTTTGAGAGAAATGAACTTACTATTGTCTCTCATCATATGACTTGAGCATCCACTGTCTATATACCATTTCTTTTTTTCATCCTCTTAAGTATGTAAGGTAGTTTGTACAAACATGGATTCTTCATTTGAGTCATGATCCTTATTTCTTTGATTCTTGGTTTTGTATTTTTTGAACCATTTGATGGTGTTAATAACATCAAAGTCATTTTTGTAATACTTGGCTATATTCCTTATCGATTGCAGTTATAGCAGAGAATCTCATTTATTCTCCTTGAAGATTAACTGCAGTCCTTATATCTGTGACCATATTCATTACAAGTATAATAGTGTCCATTGAAAACATAACTATAGTTTTTCATGTTAATCACTCTTTTTGTTTTATCATCAATACCCCAAGACATCTTATCCACATATTCTTTTATAGAGATGGATTTTTGCTTATCTTTAGATAAAAGAGCATCAATATAAGTCATAACTTTACCTTTCGATTCATCCATTCTTTGATTTAAATTTGCATCAACCATAACCTATAAAAAAAAAATTATTTCTTCTATTTTTCCTATTTGTGTCTTCACACTATCAAATCTTAAAAGCATCTCATGACATATACAGGAATTTAGGTTTGAATTTTTACTCACTATCATGTTATTCAATCTTTCAAAATTTTATTTTAGACATTCATACTTTCCCATTGACCATTTGAGTTATGATAAAGCACATCCTAGTTTAACTTATATAAAAATCTCAACCTCTTTGTCTTTCATTGCACCTATGATCACCTTCAAAAGGTTAAACTTGCAATGAAGGTCCTACTCTAATACCTATTATTGGAGGTACAATCACTAAGAGGGGAGGTGAATCAGTGATACAAGTTATTTCAAACTTAGATTATAATCCTTTCAAACTCTTAATAAAATACCATAAGCATTCATAAATCATACAAGATGTTCATAAAAATAAATAAGAAAGATGATGCAAGATCACACACATAAAATCTATGTGGTGTTGGGGCCAACATACCCCCATTTTTTTGAAAATTAGGACCCTTGAGATGCTTTGAACCTTAACACTAAAATTTTGGTGTATTTGAATGTTATTATAATTTGAATATCATCCTTTTTGATAAAATGGCTTATTTTCTTTCCATTATTGAACTTTAATTTCCCTGATTTTACTAATGATTTGCCCTATGAATGGAAAGTATAGGTTTCATGAAGATAACACTAATAAATATTGATCAAAAGACTATTGAAAGGATATATAGACTCAATGGGGTGTTAAGGGTGCTTGTAATAAGTATGGAAGTGTTTGGTTTCCATCTGGTCCTTCATTATGTTCATCTAGACAATTTGGTCAAGTGGCCAAATATTTTGAGTAAGTACTTTGCTAACATCACCGTTTCCACATATGGATGGGTTAAGTAAAATTGGTCATATGAGTGTGTTCACATTTGTACCAAGTTTATATGCCCCAAGTGTTAGGTCCTCCACATAATCACATCAAAAGTTATTAGGCTTCAAAGTTTCCCTCCATTGAATTTTCTGTTATTTTTTCCATACAACCAAATTTTCAGGGAGTCCAAAAGAGCCTAGTAGGCATTTTCATGAAACCATATCTCTCACGTGATGTAACTTCAGAAAAAATGATCAAATGGGTTTGCTAAACCTCTTGTAGTGAACATGTTTGAAAAATTTAAGCTCATATGACACAACACATCAAAATTTGGCTCCCAAAACATTTTTAGACTAATTTCCTAAGAAGTATGTGAATGCCATGCAAAACCATGAAAAATGACTCATTTCAACATTTCATTGGTGAATTTAGAAAGATCTTGGACCAACAAGTTTAATAGGTTGGTTTCTTGTGGTAATTCTCTACAAATTTGGTGCCTTGGTGAGTTATACACTTCAAGATAAAACATTACAAAGTTGACCAAAAATAGATGATGGTGTCATGGACAACAAGTTTAATCCCATGTAAAAATCCATAAGAGCTTAAATTTGATAGTATTTGGGATGTCAATGATGGTTGTAAGGACGTCATGTGACAATTGTGAGGACATCAAATTTAATCCCATATAAAAATACATACGAGCTTAAATTTGATGATCTTTGAGATGTCAATGACGGTTACAAAGACATCATATGATGGTTATGAGGACATCAAATTTAATCCCATATAAAAATACATATGATCTTAAATTTGATGGTCTTTGAGATGTCAAATACGGTTATGAGAACATCAAAATGAGAATGCAAACAAAGATCAATGGGTATTTTCAAGATGTTATATCTCACATATGCTACAACTTTAAGATAAATGGTTAAATGGGTTTGTTAACCCTCATACAAAACACATTTTTGCCAGGTTTGAGCTCACGTGACATAATACACCAAAATTTCTAGGCATGGAAAGTTGGCCTCCAATGTATTCTTGCTATTTTTCAGATTTAGCCAATTTTGTAGGGTCTAAATTGAGCCTATAAGGCATTTTCAAGAAGTCATATCTATCAAGAAATGTAGTTTCAAGAAAAATGACCAAATGGTTTTTTTCACCTTTATGTCATGAACATATTCACCAAGTTAGAGATCATGCAACTTAGTGTATCAAAAGATACAAGCATGTAAAGTTTTCTTCCAACACACTTTTGTCATTTCCCCAGACTTGACCAATTTTGTAGGTCTAAATTGAGCCTATAAGGCATTTTCAAGAGGTCATATCTCTTAAGAAATGAAGTTTTAGGATAAATGATCAAATGGGTTTGTTAACCCTCATGTAAGAAACATGTTCCTCAATTATGAGATCATACAACATAATGCATCAAAAGATACAATAATGAAAAATTTTCTTCCAATGCACTTTTTGTTTATTTTCTAGATAACCAATTTTACAAGGTCTAAACAGAGCTCAGTGGACATTTTAAAGATGTTGTATCTCACAAGCACTACAACTTCAAGACAAATGGTCAAATGGGTTTGTTAACCCTCATACAAAGCACATTTTGCCAATTTTGAGCTCATGTGACATAATGCATCAAAATTTATAATCATGTAAAGTTTCCATCTAATGTATTCCTACTATTTTTCAGACTTAGCCAATTTTGTAGAGTCTGAATTAAGCCTATAAGGTATTTCTGAAAAGTCATATCTCTCAAGAAATATAGTTTCAAGAGAAATGGTCAAATGGGTTTTTTCATCTTTGTGCCTTGAACATGTTCACCAAGTTGAAGATCATATGACTTAGTGCATCAAAATATATGAGCATTAAAATTTACCTTCTAATGCACCTTTGTCATTTCTCCAAATAGCCAATTTTGCAGGGTCTAAATTGAGCCTATAAGACATTTTCAAGAGCTCATATCTCTAAAAAAATATAGTTTCATGACAAATGGTCATATAGATTTGTTAACCCTCATGTAAGGAACATGTTCACCAAGTTTTATCCCATTCATCATAATGCATAAAAAGATATGAGAATGAAAAGTTTTCCTCCAACACACTTTTTATTATTTTTCTAGACTCGGCGAATTTTATAGGGTCCAAATAGAGCTCAGTGGGCATTTTCAAGATGTTGTATCTCATATGCACTGCAACTTCAGGACAAATGGCCAAATGGGTTTGTTAACCCTCATACAAAGAACGCTTTTGACAAATTTGATCTCATGTGCACAATGCATCAAAATTTCCAAGCATGCAAAGTTGGTCTTCAAAGCATTTTTGCTAGTTTTCTAGGTCTAAAAAGAACCTAGTAGGCATTTTTATGAAGCCATATCTCTCACATGCTACAACTACAAGAGAAATAGTTGAACAAATTTTTTCATATTTATGCCAAGATCATATACACCAAATTTAATTTCACCTTCTATTGCACATCAAAATATACGAAGACCTAAAGTTGGCTTCCTGGCCATATTTCACTATTTTTCTCTACTCAGCCACTTGTCAAATGGAGCCATTGGTTTTTAAATGGAAGGTCCCAACAGTTAAGTGAAAAGGCTATGTAACTTGTGAGATTCTCATTAATTGAGATTGGTAAATAAAAACCAATTTATTAGTTGAGTTTTAACATATACATTCTAGAAATTTTGTAAAAATGACAACTGTCTTTATCTTTATATATTTGTTGTCAACATGGCTGATGGGGATGTTCCTTATCTTTCAATAAAAGATAGTATTTTCATTTTGTAAAAGGGGGATATCTTGAGAAATTTTATATTAGAGTAATTAATACAATTGGAATTTTACAAAGATTGTCTAGTGTTGTGTTATATTGTTTTTGCTTTTTCTCAATTGCAAGGGGATATCTTAAATTTGAATGGTTCTTGAATAAATGAGTTTTATTTCATGTTCATGAGGTTTTTGATTTATGTTGTGTTATACTAGTTGAAGTATTTTAAGTTTACTTCATTTTATTTGCCCTATATTTGAATGTTCTTATGAAATTCAGATTAATATAGCAAACTCTTTAAGTAATCTAGAATTTTACTCATGATCTTTATATCTTCCTTTGAATCTTGCCTAATTTTGGTGAAGCTTGGGATTATGCTATGTTCCATCACTAATTGGTTAAATGTATGTTTAAATTGAATAGAATTTTATCATTATGTTTGAGACTAATGATTGTAATTAAGTTTCTTCTCTACGTTACCCTACCTTTTGTTTCTTTTTTTATCAAGACTCACTTTAGTTTAAAGATCATTGTTAATAGTCATTTAGATTAGTTTGGAGATCATGAATTTTACAAAGATTCAAAGAAAGGATCTTGGTGGCTCTCAACCACCAAATTAAATAAATATTGTTGATAGTTCTCATACTTTGCTTCTATTCCACCACAGACATCTAGAATTGTCACAAACTGCAACTCATGCCTTGGATCCTTAGGATCCTAAAATGAGAAGTGTTCTTCAACACTAAGAGCACCTATGAGATAATTAAAAACATTAATAGGCAAAGTTTCACTGGCACTAAAAGGAGGGCTTCAACAAATATTTGTGAATTTGTAGCATCTTTGTTAGTTTTGGTATATTTTGATTAAAGATCACTCTATTTTTTACATATTAATGTTTTTTTAGCATAATTGTGTAAAGGTTGGTGATCTTCATAGTTTTATACCATTCTTTATACTTATTTAGACAAAGATTGTTATTATTTGAAGATATACAATTAAATTCTTGTAGAATAACTTCAAGTATTAAGAATTCATAGTATTTAAAATTAAGACGGCTTATTTTGGTTAAAGATTGATAATTATTTATGAATTTTGTGTTTATTTGAGTCAAAGGTTGTAAAGAATGGTCATCTTTACATAATTCAACACATTTTTGAGTTTATTTAGTCAAAGATTGGTGTCCTTTGTCCCTTTATGAATAAATATTTACAAAGTAAGCTTAGTGTGTAGGTTGATTATTGTTTTTTATGAAAATCTAACTCGATACACCACATTTCAAACATAATTCTTAATATTCAAGCTAAAATTATCCAAAGCAGGGCTGAGGTGAGCAAAAATATTCAAGTTCCCAATCTACTTCACTAGCTCAGGGTAATCTTGTGTTCAAGGTATGGTTTGGCTAGGTGGATCTTCAATAAATGTACCAGGTATAGTGCATGATGTTTTTTGAAATATAAAAAGTTATTTGCCTTATTTAAGCCCAAAGAATGTCGTTACTGCTGAAGAACATATTAAGTCATTCAAAGATGCTCTCAGATTGTTGAATGTAATTCATGAAGACGTAGACTGTAAATTATTTCCATTTAATTTTAAATATGATACATATGAATAGTTTCTTAACCTTATAGAGGATTGAATTACTATCTATAATAATTTTAATAATATCTTCATCGATCAATTTGGCAAAATTATTAGTCCATGCATTCTATATCAGCAGTTCATCACCATTAGAAAAGATGTTAATGAAACTATCAAATCCTTTAATATTAGGTTCCAAAAGATGTTTAAGAAAACTATAACCCCTTATAGACCTAAAGAGGCTTTAGCCTTAGAGATTTATAAGGATGTTATAGATCCCTTGACCTCTATGTTCCTAAAAATATCTCTTTAGTCATAAACACATTGTCCCAGGCCTATTCTAAAGCTGTAGTAATTAATGACCAAATGTAGCCATAGGGTCAAATTGCAAATTATATGCATTATATCAATTTGAACTGGCCTATCCAAAATTTCATCCCTAATATGCCTACTTTAACACTAGTTCAAAACTATTTTCCCTTAAGTCATACATATCTTGGCCAAAAACTAGAGTTCCTAAATAGCACCACAAATGTATTTCATCCATAAAATCATAAAACTTTAGTGTACATAGTTAGTAATAATGCTATAATTTATGATCCTGAGACACCAAAAAATTTGAATGATTTGATATTAAAAATGGTTTGAAAATTGAGCATTGATTTTCTATAGTTGTAAAAACAAGTAGAAAATACAAGGGAAGGTTATGACAAAAATTATGCTTCTCAAAGGTTTGATAGGCCTCTAGATGAATTTTATAGTAGTAATAATATATTATTTAAATATGTACATATGAGTTTCAATTATATTATTTTGATTAATCATTATAATATTTCTAAAACCTTTAAAATTGTGCCTAATCAAGACTTTATTACATGGACATTTGCCTTTGTAGGAACATCTCAAGGTTTCATACAGACCATTGATTTTTCATTTGAAGATGGAGATGAGGATAAAGATGAGCTAATTAAAGAAATTGAAATTGAATATCAATAAGAAGTCATCATTGGCACATCTATAGATGAAGAAGAAGAGTTACTGGAAGTAGATATAGATCAAATATAAGATGATCTTTCTTCAGAAGGCAATCAGGGAGATAGCCCACATAGATTTATTTCTAAAATAGAGAATACCCTTGAAGATGATGATCATTAGTAGAAGTCATACTATGATTTTTTGAATGGGATCAAAAAGATAGATATAATAGATGATAGAATGGGATAACACATGGATGTTTCATCTGAGAATTTCACCAATAATCTAGAGATCTCAGAAGATGATATTATTTGGGAGGAATCAAACCAAGACAAGATGAAGCTTGATTGGGTAGCAGAGTTTCATTTCTTCACTAAAGATGAAGATTAGGTATGTTAATCAAATCAAGAAGTGTCATATGACTTCATTTAGAGGCCTAGAATATGGGACCAACATGTTTCTCATGATGAGATTTTGGATAGACATCATTCAATTGATCAGGATGAATATGCCTTTTGAGATGAATTGGAAGATTTTTTGTGTAAATATTGGTAGTCCACTTCCACCTCATAAATAACCTAATGAAAACATCACTCTAAAGATACAAATTGAGTTACCATTATTTATTAAAGATAATATAGACCAATACCTATGTATGAATGAAGTATCACTGACATTCCTACTATAAATTAGGAGAATTTGGGAAGAAGATACTTGGGTCTTAGAGTCATATCTTCGATCCATGTATCTGAGAAGGCTGATAGAACATCAAGTCACACCATCCAAAAGACACAAGCATACAAATGCCCCTATCTATAGGAAGATGACATAAAAAAACACTCAAATCTCAAGGTGTTGTAGTAGATTAAATAATTTTCTATTTGATCCCAGAGGTAAGTATTTTGTAAAGTTAATATAAGGCATAAATTAGTTTCTTTCCCATTATTTTTTTCATTTTTTTCTTCCTATCCCTTATTTGTACATAACCATGTATATATTTATTTACTTCCTTTTTTGTTTCCTTCTTTGTTGCTTCCTATTGTGTATTTTCTTTTGTTGCTTTATTCTTTGCTCTTAATAAGTCATTTTGGGACAGCCCTAGCTCAAAGTTGTTCAAATTTGCTCAAAATTCCAAAATATTCAAGAGTGAAGGTATGAACCTCACACTCATGTTACTATAGTTTGAAGCACAAGCTTGATGTCACTATTTATGGAAACTGATAAAGACTAATTAATAAGTTAAATATTCCGTAGGAATTTGTACATTATCTTAACTTAAACCTAACTTTAAGAAGAATTATGTGTGTGGAATAAAACATTGACCTATTGAAACACAGTCATGTTTGCACTTAATAAACATCTTTACCTAGGACAAAGGTCACAGTTAAAGGCAATTATCTAAAAATCAAACACTTGACCAAATCCTTAAACTTGGCTAACCTTGTTCCCAACCTTTGCTAGAAGTTAGAAAAAAAAAAGAGCTTCCTAAGTAAAGGTGATTTTGGTAATCTCCACTAGGACTGTGGATGCTTGGCTAGAAGTAGAGAAATATCTAAGCCTTCCATAAGCTAAAATCATGATTCTTAATAAATATCTAAACATGCTCCTAGTTATATGTTAATGATTAAAGGCATGACTTGGAAGTTGCTTCCTGAATCCCATGGTAAATAGTAAGTGGAATCTAAGCACACACACAACGTGGCTATATTTTAAATATTTGATCCTAATTTTACATACACTAAACTTGTTTTAACCATGAACTGGTCTTGATGATGGCATTAATCAAGTGGAATAGATGGCCTATTTATTTTTCCAAATTAGAGTCTCTAGGTTCTAACATATTGCTATGTTTCCCTTGTGATTCATCATTTGTCGGGGCCTCCATACCCCCATTTTTTTGAAAATTGGGACCCTTGAGATGCTTTGAACCTTAACACTAAAATTTTTGTTAGTTCATGGACCAGCTAGGACTTGAACCTAGGACCTTCCATACGCTGCTGGAGTGTTTCACCACTGAGCTACTGGTCCCTCTTGGACCAGTCCATCTTCGGTCCTAATGTGGCTTAAAACCAACACCCCCCATTAAGCCACACCTCTTGTGTGCTTGGGGCTCCTAGCCTGAACCTAGCTCTGATACCATGTTAGTTCATGGACCAGCTAGGACTCGAACCTAGGACCTTCCATACGCTACTGGAGTGCTCTACCACTGAGCTACTGGTCCCTCTTGGACCAGTCCATCTTCGGTCCGAGTGTGGCTTAACACCAACAATTTTGACATATTTGAATGTTATTAGAATCTTAAGATCATCCTCTTTGATAAAATGACTTTTCTCTTTTCATTATTAAACTTTAATTTGCCTAATCTTATTAATGATTTGTCTTGTGAATGGAAAGTATAAGTTTCATGGAGATAATAATAATAAATATTGATAGGCTATAGAGACTCCATGGGGTGTCAAGAGTACCTAGAGTAAGTATGAAAGTATTTGGTTTTCATCTAGTCCTTCATTGTGCTCATCTAGACATTCTAGTCAAGTGGCAGAAAAATTTGAGTAGATACTTTACTGACATCACTATTTCCACATATAGATAGGTTAAGTAAAATTGGTCATAGAAGTGTGTTCATATTTGTACCAAGTTTATATTCCCCAAGTTTTAGGTCCACATAATCACATCAAAAGTTATTATCATTCAAAATTTCCCTCCAACACATTTTCTATTATTTTTCTAGACTTAGCCAAATTTTTAGGGAGTCCAAAAGAGCCTAGTAGACATTTTTATGAAGCCATATCTATCATATGATATAATTTAAGATAAAATTATCAAATGGGTTTGCTAAAACTCTTGTAATGAATATGTTCACCAAATTTAAACTCATGAAACATATCACATCAAAAGTTACAAGCATGTAAATTTGGCTCACAAAATAATTTTAGACTGATTTCCTGACAAGTATGTGAACGCCATGCAAAACCATGAAAAAGGACTCATTTCAACATTTAATTGGTGCATTTTGAAAGATCTCAAGACCATTAGGGTTAATAGGTTGGTTCTTTATGGTATTAAGTCCATTCTCTACAAGTTTGGTGCCTTGGTGAGTTCTACATTTCAAGATAAAAAATTGCAAAGTTAGCCAAAAATAGATGATGGTCTTGCAGACATAAAATTTAATCTCTTGTAAAAATCCATAAGAACTTAAAATTGATGGTATTTGGGACGTCAATGACGGTTGTGAGGATGTCACTTAATGGTTGTGAGGATGTCAAATTTAATCCCATATAAAAATACATACAAGCTTAAATTTAATAGTCTTTGGGACGTCAATGATGGTCGCGAGGACATTATGTGATGGTTGTGAGGACATTAAATTTAATACCATATAAAAATACATATTAGCTTAAATTTTATGGTCTTTTAGAAGTCAAATATGGTTAGGAGGACATTAAAATTAGAATGCAAACAAGAGCTCAGTTGGCATTTTTAAGATGTTATATCTCACATATGCTACAACTTCAAGACAAATAGTCAAATGGGTTTGTTAATCCTCATACAAAGCACATTTTCAAAAAATTTAAGCTCATACAACATAATGAATCAAAAATTTTAAGCATGAAAATTTAGCCTCCAATGTATTCATATTGTTTTCTAGACTTCAATAAATCATATCTCTCAAGAAATACAATTTCAAGAGAAACAATCAAATGGATTTGTTTACCTTTGTGCCATGAACATGTTCACTAATTTAAAGATCATGTGACTTAATGCATCAAAATATACGAGCATGGAAAGTTTCCTTCCAACACACTTTTATCATTTCTCTAGACAACGCCAATTTTGTAGGGTCTAAATTGAGCCTATAGGGTATTTTCAAGAGGTCATATCTCTCAAAAAATATAGTTTCAAGATAAATGGTTAAATGGGTTTGTTAACCCTCGTGAAAGGAATATGTTCACCAAGTTTGAGCCCATGCAACATAATGCATCAAAATATATGGGCATGAAAATTTTTCTTCCAACACACTTTTTATCATTTTCCCTGACTTAACCAATTTTATAGGGTCCAAACATATCTCAATGGGCATTTTAAAGATGTTGTATCTTGCATGCACTATAACTTCAAGACAAATAGTCAAATGGGTTTGTTAAGCCTTATACAAAGCACATTTATACCAAGTTTTAGCTCATGTGATATAATGCATCAAAAGTTACAATCATAGAAAGTTTCCCTCCAATGCATTCCTATTGTTTTTTAGACTTACCTAATTTTGCAGGGTCCAAATTGAGCCTATAGGGCATTTTCAAGAAGTCATATCTCTCAAGAAATGTAGTGTCAGGAGAAATGACCAAATAATTTTTTTCACCTTTTTCCCATGAACATGTTTGCTAAGTTGGAAATCATATGACTTAGTGCATCAAAAGATACAAGCATGGAAAGTTGCCTTCCAACACACTTTTGTCATTTCTCTAGACTTAGCCAATTTTGTAGGGTATAAATTGAGCCTATAAGATATTTTCAAGAGGTCATATCTCTCAAAAAATAAATTTTCAAGACAAATGATCAAATGGGTTTGTTAAAACTCATGCAAGGAACATGTTCATAAAGCTTGAGCCCATATAGAATAATGCATCAAAATAAACAAGCATGGAAAGTTTTCCTCCAACATATTTTTTATCATTTTTCCAGACTTAACCAATTTTACAAGGTCCAAACAGAGCTCAGTGGGCATTTTGAAGATGTTGTATCTCACATGCACTCCAACTTCAGGATAAATGGCTAAATGAGTTTGTTAACCCTCACGCAAATAAATTTTTTGCCAAATTTGAGCTCATGTGACATAGTGCATCAAAATTTTCAAGCATGCAAAGTTGGCTTTCAAAGCATTTTGATTATTTTTTGGGGTCTAAAAAGAGCCTGGTAGGTATTTTCATGAAGCCATATATCTCACATGTTTTACCTAAAAGATAAATGTTCAAATGAATTGTTTTCAAATTTATGCCAAGATCATATACACCAAATTTCATCTCACCTGCTACTACACATCAAAAGATATGAAGACCTAAAGTTGGCTTCCTATCCATATTTCACTATTTTTCTCTACTCAGCCACTTGTCAAACAGAGACATTGGTTTTTAAATGAAGGGTCCCAGTAGTTAATTGGAAAGGCTATGCAGCCTATGAGATTTTCATTAATTGATATTTCTAAATGAAAACTATTTTTTTAATTAAGTTTTAACATATGCATTCTAGAAACTTTATAAAAATGGCAAATGTCTTTATTTTTGTATATTTATTGTCAACATGGCTGATGGGGATAAAAGATACGATGACCTAAAGTTGGCTTCCTAGACACATTTCACTATTTTTCTCTACTCATCCACTTGTCAAACATAGACATTGGTTTTAAAATGGAGGGTCCCAGTAGTTAATTAGAAAGGCTATGCAACCTATGAGATTCTCATTAATTGAGATTGCTAAATGAAATCTATTTTTTTAATTGAGTTTTAACATATGCATGCTATAAACTTTATAAAAATGGAAATTGTCTTTATTTTTGTATATTTGTTTTCAACATGGATGATGGGGATGCTTCATTATCCTTCTATAAAAATTAGTATTTTCATTTTGTAAAAGGGGGAGATCTTGACCAATTTCATACTAGAGCAATTAATACAATTGAAATTATGTAAAAATTGTCTGGTGTTATGTTATATTATTTCTACTTTTTTTCAATTGCAAAGGGATGTATTAGATTTGAATGGTTCTTGGATAAATGAGCTATATTTCATGTTCATGAGATTTTTAGTTTGTGTTGTGCTAAACCAGTCGAATTATTTTAAGTTTACTTCATTTTATTTGCTCTATATTTTAATGTTCTTATGAAATTTAGATTACCATAGCAAAATCTTTAAGTAATCTAGAATTTTACTCATGACTTTTATATCTTCCTTTGAATCTTGTCTAATTTTGGTGAAGCTTGGGCTTATGCTATGTTACATCACTGATTGGTTAAATGTATGCTCAAATTGAATAGAACTTTGTCATTATGTTTGAGACTAATGCTTGCATTCACGTTTCTTCTCTACCTTACCCTAGCTTTTTCTTCTTCTTTTTTTTATCAAGACTCACTTTAGTTTAAAGATCATTGTTAATACTCATTTAGATTATTTTGGATATCATAAATTTCATAAATATTCAAAGAAAGGACCCTGGTGGCTCCTAACCACCAAATTAAATAAATATCATGGTTAGTTCTCATACTCTACTTTTATTCCACCATAGACATCCAGAATTGTCACAAAATATAACTCATGCCTTGGATCCTTAGGATCCTAAAATTAGAAGTGTTTTTCAACACTAAGAGCACCTATGAGACAATTAGAAGCATCAACATATGGTAAACCCTGTTAGGGAATAAAACCCACTCTCAATCTCATAAACACATGGACTACTTGTCCTATAAGATGATCACAAACATGAGACCTTTTAGTGAATCACACACTTCACAAGGAGAACCTACCCCTAATTATAAACAAGCACCCACTTGTTATATATGTTGAACACCCACATAACACCTTATCAAATCAATAGCTCTAGAACTCTAATTGCCTTTCAACTGATTGGAAAAATAATGTATAAGAACTCTCTTTCAACTCATCACAGACACCCAAACTTGTTGATACAAGCAATGCATCCAAACTAGGCTTATTTATTAATCCTCAATATGATTTGTACTTCATTCCATATATTAATAAAACTCACTCTGAGCTCTTTTCTCCACCTTTATCTTCTACTCTCTCAACATATTCAGATTTAAGTCTACAAACCAATGCCTTGGTCTCCACCTTTTATAGAGTCTTTATGAATATCAACATTTAGGTTAGACATAATACTTGAATTAACCCTTAATACATCTAACATGCTAACACATATCTCAAATACATTGTCACAAGTCAGCCATATCATCTATGGGTCACACTTAAGTAGCTACACCTTTTAATTAGGCCTTAGTATCCCTTATAGGTCTCATGGATACCTATTACCCTTTTTAGAACTTCATCGAGAAAAATAAGAACACAATATATATTTAAAATACATGGATCCACTCCATATGACCTCTTAGACATATTCAAATTATTTTTCCCACCAAAACACTCTTCTGCTAAATCACAATTTACTCAAATAGTAGTCTTGTACATAGTAGCACTAGGGATGAACAAATAGTTAACTTTTAAGATTCATAAATTTGATTATACAAATATTTAGACATTATAAATACAATATATGGATTTATCTTGAAACACTCTACAACTTTGCCTTTCACACCATCATGAAATTCATCCTTGATCAATAGATATATCTCAAAAACTAAAGACTAGTTTCCCTTATTAATTTGAATATTTGAGTTCCAATGGTGACTATGCAAATGTTAAACATTGAACACTTTAACCTCATCTTGTGCTTATTGGAAACTTTGAACAAATAAGAACTATCTATCTCCTCAAAATTATCATATTATTTATATTACAAATCTTTCTATTGATCTTTGATCTAATCTCTCGTGATTGTGCCACTTGGCAACTCGACATGCCTTCTGCACATTTGACTTTGACTTGAGCCACACCATCAATATTTATCTATAAAAATACCCAAAACCTATTGATCTTATGTCAATCAATGAGATAAAGACATATATCACTATCACATGAAATATTTATTATTTGACTTTGAACTACACTATTGGATCCTTATCCAGTTAGATTAAATGCTAGTCATAAATCTTTGATATCATAAATTTGGCCAAGTATGAGAACTTGGCAAACTCTATCTGAGAATTCAACTTTGCACCTTAATAAATTTTTTGTGCTCCATGTCTAGAGATTAAATTTTAACCATATGCTCTCCTCACATAGTGGAATCTATCCATGTATCAAACTACTCTTGAAACCTTCACATGTGTGAAATATGATGTCATTAATTTATTCACTCAGATTTATCTATCAAGATGACTACTTGAGCTTAGACCTTAATATGACTATTTTGATGAATTTTGTTCACTTCTATGAGCACTCTATTCACTCATAACATCCCATATGATCTCTACAACATTTCCATATCGTTAAATATCATCCATAAATTGTCTCACTAAGTCAAAAACTCTCCAAACCATCAATTTGATCACTTTTATCATTAATGCATTACTACGACATGCTCTCTTTGACATGAATGAAAACCTAACATCAATGACCATGCTCAATATTATGGGTGACATTTTTATATTTAGTCATTTCACATAAGTTTCCAAATTAGATCATCACCACATGTCTCTTTTGGACTTAGATAAACCATCAAATTTTAAAGCAACAATGTAGTTTTAATTCCAATTGCTAAGTACCAAGCTATGGGATGGTGTCACATGTTTCCATATGGTTCACTTAATTTTATTAGCTAAAATTACTAAGATGTGGACTATATGAGCATCTAGATAAGCATAGACCATCCACGTGTCTCAATCCCACAAGGTTTTCAAGATTCTGCAAGCATCTAGATAATTGAGACCATGACACATGGTCCGATCTCACTCATCTATAACTTGTTAGGAAGGAATATACAATAAGATATTAAATAAAATATATATTAGTGTATACCATCCACATGGAAATATCCCATCAGTGTGGATCCTATTAGAGTTGTCAGTCTCTTGGGGGTATCAAAAATGTTTGAACCTAGGGAGAACTTGAAAAGTGAGCAGATGCCATGTGGAACCTCTTCAATTTTTCAATTTTTTAAGGGTGTCAAAATTGTTATAACCTTGGGGAGGGACCAGTAAGTGATCAAATGTTATATGGAACTTTTCATTATTGTTAATCTCCCAGGGGTGATAGAAAAGTTAGAACCCCAAGGAGACCCTGAATAGTGAGTAGATGCCATGTGGAACCTATTAGAATTATCAATCACTTAATGTGTCATAAATGTCAAAACCTTAGGGAGAGATCATCAAGTGAATATATGTTATATGGAACCTATCAGATCTATTAGTCTCCCAAATGTGTCAAAGATGTCATAACCTTAAGAGATACTAACTAACCATAAGCTACCATATATCATTTCCATATAAAGTGATAGGAAAGGCCTAAGGCCTCTCGATTGAGTTAGGAAGGAAGTGAAATAAGAAACCAAACCTAATAAAAATGTGCCACACATCACTCATGTACACCAAATGGATAAATGGACTAGAATAGCCAGTATAAGGAAAGATGAAATACATGTTGGATCATAGGCTAATAGTAGGATGTTACATGTACGTAGCAATTCTAAGTGGTAGACTCAAGTGTACATAAATTTAAAAAAGTGACACCCTAACCATGCCTAATCAAGATAGCCTTTAGAGAAATGTCCAACTAGTAAAAGACACATGACCCAACTATAGGATTCCTAAGGTGCCATGGAAGATAAAGTAGGTGTGTTCCTACCATGCCCTTGCATTAATTAGATTTGGTACTAGGCTATGATTTTAAAACCTACAAACATCCCTTCACCATCACCAAATCTAATATGGGTACATGATTTTAAAATTCTTTGAATAAATTTCAAATAAGGAAATAATCGAGTGGACTTTTCCACTAACTTAGAATTTAACTCACATAAGGTGAGCCCCCAAATTCTATTACTACATGAGGTATTTTTGGAGCACTATAAATCCTTGAAAAAATAGACTTTACCATTACCACACCCAACTTCCAAATATCCTTACTTTCAAAGGCTTCTTGAATTTTTAGTGCTTTCTTCAAATCCATAATTTTATGTTAAGTAGATCCCCAAATCTCAACTATGGTCCAATCATCTTTAAATCCCAAGCCTAAGCCTCAATATAGAGATACAACCTTTTCATCAAACTTGATCCACTTTGATCATTATAATAAAGTGTTCTAAGCAATCAAGCGCATGCAAAATCCTAGCTTAGATGATAATGAAGATGAAACATTTTCTTTTATGTGCTTGTTACAATGGTAAATTTAGGGTTGCACAAGGTTGTTGATAAACCAAATGTGTTCCTATGTGTTGAATTCTTCAATAAAATGTTATGTAACTTTGTGCATGTACATGATGTTACTGAGGACTCATATACTCTACAGGTATTAGAGAAAAATAAATGGATATCTTTTGAGTTGATTTTAATTAGTATTATAACCTTTCATAGTATACCCTAGTTTATGATCATAACATAATGGGCACATAGAATGAGAAACATGAGATAAATGGGGTCCTTTAAGATCAGGCTATTGATCCTGACCAATGGACTAGAAAGGTGGATATAAACATATACCCCATTCATCTCTTTTTGGAGGGAGTTTTCATAGGGATTATCTTATTAAATCATTTATTCAAATAAAATTATATCATTCACATGAACATCATATGGGTGCCTCTATTGAGAATCGTCCTTGAGGGAAAGGTGGTCCTAAACCTTAGGATCCTCATCAACTTCAATCTAGTCAAGCACATGAGTGAGGCCTGAGGTGGTGGAAAATTCTACATGCTAATTTATCTTATGGATGTGGTCTATGCCACCCTCACATTTAATCCTTTTATGCTCCCACCATGGACCCCTACTATCTCTGTTATCCATGTGGTCTTCTACAAATTGTGTATGCTCCATTATAGAGATCACATCTAGGACATATGTGATTCCTTTTATCCATTGGTGTACATTTCCATAAATTAGAGGCCCATGCCAAGACTCTTAGATGAAATCAATAAGACACTCCTAAACATAGGATCTTAATGGCACTATATATAACACACTATCATTTAGGTGGAGGGAATTTGGTAATTCCCTATCCTTTTGACTTACTAGGTCTCAGACCACTTCATTGAGTAATAAATTATATATCAATTTATTGAAGGTGTCTTGGGATACCTATTTAATAATTGATAAAAGGTGTGACCATATTTTCCAATATTCATTCTATATCATGAGTAAAATAACCTACCTTTGTTATGCAATATGGTGCTAAAAAAGAATTCATATGCCTTAGGGAGGGCTGAACATAAAGAGTGGGATCCTTAAGGGGTCATCAACACCCATGTGGAAAGTATACATCCAGACTCAACATAATGTGACACCATAAGGCTCATAAATATTATGATATTTATCTTAATCTATAAAATGATGTTGAGATGCTCATAAGGGTGGAGGTGGAAAATAAAAAAATGAATAAGGTCTATTTTGGTCTAGTCATTGAGGAAAGGTTTGTCCCACCTCTATAGGATCCTCTAATTCATCTTGGGGAATATATTTAGTAAACTACACCACATATTTATAAGAGGATCATACAAGAAGTCCCAACACCTTTTACTCCATGAATTTCACCTCCCTAGGCCATGGCTAAAGATCCACCACCTCCACTCATTCAATATGTCACTCCACTGCCAAAGGCATAGGTTTTAAAATTTGACATAAAAAGTATCCCTAAGGTGAGCACATGGTGGGACTAATAATTGGTTCCCCTAGATATTCATTACCCCACTACTATTGTCCCTCCACAAACCATTATGCCACCTCTAAGATTATGTGCCCCCACCAAGCCTATCTATTGAGGCCTTCCCCAATTTTTATCATGCTAACTCCCCAATTCACTTAGGTCCCCTTAACCCTGGCCATATTTTACATCCTCATTTCCCAATTCCCCTCCACTCAACCCATTACACCTATAGGAATCCCCAAAAATTGCCTTTGGTATCCAAGATTTTTAATTATGTGTCCCTCATCTTCAAGAGTGTCAAGTTTGATTTAGGTAGACACTAAAACCTAAGGAAGAGCTCAAATTATAATTGGTCCTAGATTTGGGGCACTAACATACACTATAATAACCATGTAAAAGGCCTCGTTAGTTACTCTTCTAGTATGTACAATTATAATGGCCCTTAAATCTTTAGTGCCTAAAGTTACTTCCTCAATAATGAAATTTACTCCAGTGATAATTACCACCATGGCTCCTTTAAAAACTATAATGCAAGTTGATCCAATCATGACACATAAATTTAAGAAGATGGTAACTTTGATTACACCTTAAATTTAGGTACCTACCATAACCATGAACATTTCTTTAGTTTTTTAGACACGAAATCTGAATTATGCAATATATTAGTCTTGTATACTTTGCAAATAATTCTCATGGTTGTACCCTTTAGTTCCTACATCTATCATACTATCAAAAGGATTGCATTTACTATCTCTTTTTCCTACTTATTATCTCTTAGTATGACCATGTGTTATTATAATTACTAAGACTTCTATATTTCTCAAAAGTATTTAAACCTACTTATTATCATCCTTTGCAAGTTTTGGACCAATACCTATTTTCTAGCTTCCTGAACACTTGTGTCCCTTTCAGAGCCTACATCAACACTAGTGTCTTATTCCAAAGTACATGTCCAATGTTATAAAGTCATCAAAATTTCAAATGAAATGTATACTTACCAAAGGTACCCAATATATATATATATATATATATATATATATATATATATATAGTATACTTACCAAAGGTACCATATATATATATATATATATATATATATATATATATATATATATATATATATATATATATATATATATATATATATATATATATAATTCTTCATTCATTCCTCACCTAGCATGGACCTAAAAGCTCACAAGGCAACTTCCCAAAGGTACCCAATAAAGCATTAAAGTGAGTAAATATTTCCTATTCTCTCTTATTTTAATATCAGTCATAAGGATAACCCATCTATTGGTCTATAGTACTGAAGGAACACTCCATGAGCCACACTTTCCAATTTATAAGCTAGGTCACTCTATGTACTTGTTTATCACACATTTTATCCTCATACACACACAATCCAACACATAGGTGAGATATAAATAAGTCTAAGTCCCTCTTCAGAGTATTAGATATGTAGGAAGTTCCCATTGATATATGGATCTTTTGGTAACTTAAAAATATGTGCACACTAACCCATTTTTCCCATAATCACCTTAAGCATAAAAATCTAGGGTCTAATCATTTGAAAATGAGTAAAATCCTATGCATGAGATATGAACACACCATAGTAAAGGTGATATAAAACGCAAAAAAAATTAGGTGGTCTCACCCAGATATAGCTTATATTCTATACTAGACACATATGTTCAAGTCAGACAATGGTGTCGATGCAACCATCAAGATCTGATGCAAGCATCTAAAGCCCCAGAATGCAAATTTATATAATATATTTATTTTCTTAGGATCTTGATCTATTCCATGTATATATTATTTCAACTCAGATCTACATGCACATAATAAACTATTTAAATTCTCTTGTTTCTAATTTATTGCAATATCAATCAATAGTTGTATTTTTTATTTTTAACATATATTAGTGCTATAAATTTAGAAATTTTTTTAATCTAAGTTTGAAAATTAATTTACCTACTATAAATCTATTTATCACCCTTATGCTTATTCATTTATATATTCTTAAACCTATACTATATTGATCCATATCAATTTAGGTTTAAACATTTGGTGAACCTAACCTTTGGTCCCTAAAACTCTAGATATTTTTAAAATCATTACCTTTGATCCAAAATATCTACCATCTGATGATATTTTTTACCAATATTTGTCTTTATTCATACAAGCGATTATGCATAACAAAGTAATTACAAGGGTACTCATTGATAATGGATCATGCCTAAACATTTATAGCACAATTTTTTTAACCACCTTGGGTATTAACACCAATCTTATACAAAAATTAGTTATGCATATTAAGGGATTTCATAATTCACATAGCCCTCTAATTAGACAAATAACACTGGATGTGATGGTGGGACCACAAATGGTTTTAACTACTTATGAACTAATGTCTCGATCATTATGTTATAATGTGTTTTTGATAGAACTTGGATACATATAATGGAGGTCATCCCATATACACTACATTTAATTATAAAATTCATACACAATGGGGTCTTATTTTCAATTCCTATTGATGATGAACCTTTTAAAATCTAAAAAATAATACATTCTAATACAGAAGGCATCCTTGTGGTGGTGCCACCTAAATAATGTATTTTGTGATAACCCTGATTAAATGTTTATTTGAAAATAAGGAAAATCTAAATTATTTCTATCAAAAATATACGTGGATGGCATGTGCACACTTTTATTTTTAGGGAAAAAGTAGAAAACATATATTATAAACAAAAAAATCCTAAAAATTCCCAAACAAACTTGCATGAAATAGAACAGTACCAAACATATATTAGATTTTCTCATGAAGGATACAACCACTCCAATAGAAAATAAATAAGGATAAATACTACCAAAAATATGAAACATACACACTCTAAAACAACTACTAAGAATAATAAAAAAATACTCTAGAGATGAAATATAAATGAGCTTGATGCACAAATATAATCCCTGTGTGAGATCACCCTCAAGAAATCAAAGGGGTTTCATCCTCTGATCTCCAAGAACCCAAGTGGTTTCATCCTCAAATCCTATTGTTGAATCACAAGTGTAATAATCTATAGAAATTGGTTGTAATGGCAAAATATATCCCAAGAGGAAATCCTGGCATATAAATACATAAGAGGCACCAAAGTTGGTGCCAAAATCCCAATCTCCCTAATTTTTTAAGATGACATGAGTTAGAAAGGAAACTAGTTATTTATTTATCCTCTTTCCCATAAAACATTTGAATCCTACATTTTTTCTCCTTTGTTTCCATTTATCAAACTTTTCTAGAATTGGACCCACTTATATTGAGGATAGGAAAGAAATAACAAATTAGCAAGTTTCCTTGGAAGCTCATCTTTATCTCCTCCTAAAAATCCATGCCATAATTGGTAAGTCTCCTTGTAGACTTTAAAATTGGCAATTCCCAATAAATAATTAATTAAATATTTTTCCAATTTCCTTTCCCTTATTCTCCTATAATTGTAAATTGGATCAATTAATTATTAAATGGAAATTATTTAGAAAGGGGACATGACAAGTCCTCCCTCCTCAAAATTTATTTCCCTCAAGAATTTCAAGTTTGGATATTCCAAAATATTTGGTCCTTCCCAAGTGACATCTTCTCTAGGTAGATTCTTCCAATGAATCAAATATTATGTAATGCTCCTATTTCTCAGTATATTATCCCTTGTGTCAATAATTGCATCTAGTCCCAATCTCAACTTTCCTTCATCATCTAAAGGTGGAAATCCACTAAGGGTGTGACACTTTATCCTAATACCATTTTTAAGTGAGACACATGGAAAACATTATGAATCCTACTATTCTCTAGAAATTCTAGTTCATAGGCCACTTCACTAGCCCTCTTGAGATTTTGTAGGGCCCATAAAATCATGGTTTAAGTTTCTTAGCACCACTTATTTTAATGGATGTTTTCCTATAAGACTGAAATCCTAGGAATACCATATCCCCAAATTAAAATGATCTCTTAGTGCATTTATAATATACATAAAAAATTTATTGGTTTTGGGCTTGTTAGATATGATATTTGAGGGATCTGACTATATCTTGACTCTATTATACCAAATCACTAGCTGTTACCACTCTATTATCTATAAATACCAAATAATCAAATGTCAATGCATCATATCCATACAAATCCATAAATGGAGACATACCAATGGACATATGGTGGGTGGTTTTGTAGTATAGATTCTCCCAAATACAACCACTTAGCCCATGATGTTTGTTGATCGAAGACATAATTCCTCAAGTATCCCTCAACCCACATATTCACATTTTCTATTTTACCATCTATTTGGGGGTGATAGCTTGTGTTATGAGTGAGATTTATGCTATTTAAATGAAACAATTCCTATCAAAAAGAGTTAAGAAATTTTTTATCTTTATCACTAATAATATTTGTAGGCAACCCATCTAGCCTAAATACTTCCTTGAAGAAAAAATCTACTACTTGATGTGCTTTAAATTCATAAGTGATAAAAAATAAATATGCATACTTAGTTATCCTATCCACAACAACATAAACACAAGCTTTCCTAATTACTTTGGGGAGACTTGTAATAAAGTCCATGGATATACTTTCCCACTTATAATTTTGAATAGGCAATGGTTGTAGTAGTCCATCTAGGGAGACCTGTTCGAACTTGTTATATTTATAGATGATACATTATTTAATGTGTTTGACTACATCCTTCTTGAGTCCCTTCCATGATAAAGTTTATAGGATTTTCCTATAGGTATTTAATAAACCTAGATGTCCCACTAAAGGTGCATCATGAAAAGCTCTCAAAATCTTCCCCTTCATTTTGGATTTAGGAACTAGGAAGATTCTATTCTTGTGAAGTATGAAGCCATCCCTCACTATGAATCTGTCATCTCTCACATTCCCATCAAGAATTTTAGTATCAAATCTATTTTTAACATATTCTACCATGATTTATACCTTCTAATATTCTAAAATAATAGAAGTAGAATGTATATTAGGCATTCTATAAAGACCATCAACTACTATATTATTTTCCCCCTTCATGTACTCTATATTAAAATCATAAGATTGGAGTTTCCTTACCCATTGTTTGCCTATAATTCAACTCATGTTGTATAAGAAATAAATTTAAACTATTATAATCAATCTTCACCATAAATTTTCCACAAACCAAATAGTGTTAGAACTTGGCCAAACTATGCATAATGAAAAGTATTTATTTGTCATATATTGAGAATCCTTTCTCTAGTTATTTCAACTTCCTACTCTCAAATGATATGGGATTACCCTTATAAACTAATACCACTCCAATTCCTTCCCATGAAGCATCACACTCTATAAAAAATGGAATTGATAAATATATAATAACAAGTACATGGCATGAGCTCATTACCTCTTGCTCTATTTGTGTCCATGAAAAATCTCCCTTCTTTGTCATATCAGTCAAGGGTGTTGTTGGGCATGAAAATCCATTAAAAAATATTCTATAATAACTACAAAGGCTAAATAATCCTCTCAACTATGTTAGTGTGGTGGGAGGAGACCAATCCAAGATAGCTTAGATCTTCTATTGATCTACCTAAACAACTTGGGCACTAATTACATGGCCCAAGTATAATATTTATGTCACCCAAACTCATACTTGGATTATTTTGCAAAGAGAGCTTGCTTCTCTAGAATTTTAAGGATTACATTCAAATGCTTCAAATGATCCTCCTAATTCTTACTATAGATCAAAATGCCATCAAAGAAAACTAAAACAAATTTTATCAATTAATTTCTAAATACCTGATTCATACATGATTGGAAGGTAGCTAGTGCATTTGTTAAATCAAAAGGCATGACCAAAAAATCAAAATATCCATAATGATATATGAATGTTGTCTTATTCATATCTCCATCCCGTATGTAGATCTTATGGTTACATGATTTCAAAATAAATCTTGGAAAAATAAAATAATCCATGCAACTCATCAATGAGCTCATTAATGCTTAGAATGGGGTATCTATTATTTAAGGTAGTTTTGTTCAAGGCCCTATAGTCAATGCACATTTTCATGGTGCCATCCTTTTTATTTCTAATAACCACTGATGAAGCAAATGGGCTAGAGTTAGGCCTAATGTGACCCAACCATCTCCAAGAGTTCCTTTATGGACTTTTTTATCTCTTATTTGTACATTATTGGGTGGAAATAAGGAGCGATCATGATAATCTTGGATCTTGACTCCAACTCTATGATGTGTTGGAATCCCCTATCAAGTGGTAATCCAAGAAGCAAGTCATTAAATACCACATGGTGTTTATTCAATACATTCTAAATTTAAGCTTGATAATCACATTGTTTACCCATGGATGAGTTGGTCGGCATCACCAAACAACTTGTTGTGCAAGTAACTTATCCTTTATGGAAGATACTTTCCATTATTTTTTATGTAACCACTTGTAATTATCCATTATAAATCCTTCTAAGAACCACCTCTTTTACTTTAGAGTTAAACTTGATCTCCATAGCTTGATAATTCTATGAGAACTCACCAAAATATTTCAACCATTGTATACCAAATACCATGTTAGTTTCTCCTAATCCAACAACATAAAAATCATCACATACCTTATGATCACCCATATATATGTTGAGTTTTCAAATCATTTTAGTGCATAAAATGGTGAATCCATCAACAAAAAATTACATTGAATCCTTCAAATTCTTCATCTTTCAGCCCCATCTTCATGATCAATCCTTCATCAATAAAATAGTGGTCATCCCCACTATCAATAAGTGAAGTGATATGTTGTCCATCTAATACTCCTTGGAATCAAAATAGATGATATCTAAGTGATTTAGAAAGAGTTGTCAGTGTGCCCGAATCTTCACCATTAAATTTCTTAGGTTCTTGTTCCCTCATGGGTGGTGGAAATTTAATTACTTTATAATATATATCATATTTAGATACCACCTCAATATAGTGAACTTGGACTTTACCAAGGCATATATGCCCTAGTTTTCATGGGTCCTTGTAATAAAAACATAACTTCTTCCTTTGTAGCTCATTTTAAAACTCTATCTATATATTGGTTTTGGAAACACTTTATTAGAAGATTAACTTGATATCCTTACTTCTTATATTTACCAAAAGGTAGAGGCTTTGACTATCAATAGTAAAAAATTTACTCTTAGGTGATAAAGACTATAAATTTAATGCTCTCTTGATTGCCTCTTGAAGTGACAAAGGGTAAAAGGCTTTCACTAAGCCCTGAAGAGGTTCAACCAAACCTTCAACAAAAAATACTACCAATCTTCTCTTTATAACATTTGGTACAATTACTGCTAATCTTTAAAAGTCATTAATATATCTATCTACATTACTCTCTTGTTTTAGTTGGGATAACTCTCTGAAATAAAACTTATGATCTTTTCTATCAAATCTTTCAGTTAGTTTTGGACTACATTCATCAATGGTGGTAATGAAACCATACCCTTGGGTGATCATTTCATGGTACCACCATTCATGGACTACTCCCTCAAAGTGGAGTATATAAAACTTAATTGTCTCATCCTCAAATATGGGATTTAATGAGAAATTTGTATCTAACTTTTACAACCAAGATCTTATTGTAGATTTAATTGACCCATCAAATTTAGGAAGAGTGATCTTACCCAACCTCTATTGTATTTTTCTTTGTGGTTTCTCCAATTGGTATATTATACCTCCTTTTTTGTTTTTCTTCATTTTTAGATTATAAAATTATATGAAATGAAGGGCTTGTTACATTATAAGGCTAAGATCTTCATATTTCACATGATATATTGTAAATTCATTACTTTCATGTGGTTGTTGATGCTTTATTTCTTCAAGATGTTTCCATTCCTTCTGCATGAATTTGGCACGCAATGTTTTTGAAGGTGGGGTGATTGAAACCCTCTCATTTGCTTATGATCTTCCTTCTCCCTCATTTGATTTATTTAGGTTAACACCTTGAATATCTTAGATTAGTTCTGATGTGGATTATTATAAGGTTTTTTGGATTATCTTCTCCAAATACTTCTGACCTCAATTGATTATCTCATGTAGATAACTAATTTCATTAGAAGGAATCTCCTTCTCTCCTCTACCCATGCTTTCTTCTTCGATATCTAGTGTCTAAACTTTTATTTTTTATTTTTGGATGTATCTTGATTATATTTCAATAATACCACTCTCATGCATTTGATATTAAATCAATATTTGAACTATCCAAATAGGCTTGCAAGATCCAAGCTCTGATACCACTATGATAACCTTGACTAAATGTTTATTTTAAAATAAGTAAAATTTGAAATATTTATATCATGAAAATACATGCATGGCATGTGCACACTTTTATTTTTAGGGACAAAGTACATAACATATATTATAAACAACATAATCCTAAAAATTCCTAAAACAAACTTGCATGAAATATAATACTACCAAACACATATTAGATTTGCTCATGGAGGATACAACCAGTCTAAGAGTAAATATAAAATTATAACTATTACCAGAAATATGAAACATACACACACTAAAAAATTACTAATAACAATAACAAAACATTCTAGAGCTAAAATCTGAATGAGCTTGATGCATATACACAATCCCTATGTGAGATTTCCCTTGAGAAACCAAAGGGGTTTCATCCTCTAATATCCAAGAACCCAAGGTGTTTTCCACTCAAATCTTATTGTTGAAGCACAAGTGCAATAATCTATAGAAATTGGTTGTAATGGCAAAATATAGCCCAGAAGGAAATCCTTGCATATAAATACAAAAGAGGCCCCAAAGTTGGTACCAAACTCCCTAATTTCAAAATATGACATGAGTTAGAAAAGGAAACTAGTTCTATCTTTATCCTCTTGCCCATAAAACATTTGGATCCTACCTTTTTTATCCTTTGTTCCCATTTATCAAACTTTCTTGAATTTGACCCACTTATCTTGAGGATAATAAAGCAAGAATAAATTATCATGTTTCCCTAGAAGCTCATAGTTATCTCCTCCTAGAAATTCATGACCTAATTGGTAAGTTTCCTTGTAGACTTTAAACTTGCCAATTATCATTAAATAAATAATTAAATATTTTTCCAATTTCCTTTCCCTTATTCTCCTATAATTATAAATTAGATTAATTAGTTATTAAATTAAAATTACTTAGAAATGGGAAATGACATATTTTGCCTTAAAATATACACAATTTTAAAATAGGCGAGTCAAACACAATAACTCTTTTATCTCCATATGAAAATAAATAACTAAACTTTGAGTCACACATGGATGCACATCAATAACAAGAGCCATCACCAAAAGAATCAATGATACCAAAACAAAAATAAAACTGATAGTTGAACATCCTTTATTGGTTAATAACAAGTAACATGATGGCCATGTATTAGATTTATGTGAAAATGATGATGATCTATCCCATGATATGACATGTGAGACATTGTAAAAAATAATGTTTTATCCACTTGTGTATATTTCACATAACCTATTCACACCTACAAATCCTAGTACATATAAACTAAATTCAGCTTCAGAGGATACAAAATCAAATCAAGATAAAGGCAAAGAAAAAATAGTATATGAGCATGTAAATGCCTGTTGTTCCATACATCCCTCTTGGTTTCACACATTTAGTCAACCTTACAAGGGTAAAATGTAGATACATCATTTAAATAATGTGAATGTTTCTTATAAGAATCCATTTAAACTACATAGACCACAACAAATCAAGATACTATGGATACACTACATTCCATGTTACTTAAACATAACTTGATATCTTTACCTCCTAGCAGTCACAAATCAGGTAATAGAATTTTTCCTTAAGAATGATTACCATATTATAAATATATTTGGATTATCATTCATCATAAAAATTAATGTGAGGATTTGAAAATAGAGATTCAAAAATATAAGAATGAGGGTTGTATGATCTAGGAATTTGACTCAAGAGAGGATGGTTAGTATCATGTTAGTTTACAAAATGAAAACAAAATTAAAGAAACACACTAACTAGCATAAAATCTCTAGGCCTAGGCACTAGGGAGACATTAGTTAACAAACATGAATAAAACACAGAACTAAAATTCAAAATAAACTTTCTTTTACTTTCCTTGGATGCTTCAAAATGCTTTTTGTAGTGGCATGCTCATCTTGTGCTCATGAAGTCCTTGGAAATGGAAGCTTGGCTACCTCCATCTCTCCTTGGCACCTTTGGATTATGGATTTGCATGGATTGGAATCAATTCATCATGGTAACAATAATTACAATGGCTTATTAAATATATTTATGTATTATAACTTTGCACCAAAATAGCTTAGAAATGATGTTCATGGCCTCTCTATTTATATATTTTTGAAAATGTCTAGAAAATCAACCTGAGTCATTCATCTTGAGATTGAGATGTGTGGTTGAGGATTAATTCAATTTTTAGAATTAATTTTATAATTATCCTCATCATGACATTGGAATAAGGGGAAATTAAGAGGCATGGAGGGCATTATGGAAGGCATTGATGAGGCATGGGAGGGCATGAATCTTGATATTTGTGGCATTTATGGCTTAGAGATGTATTCCCAAGAAATGAGGTCACTTGATGATGTAGATATTCCATATTAATTTCAAAAATAAAGTATTCAACACGTTTCCATGAAATTCTTAATTATTCATTGACTTGAATTAATTAGTTCTTAAGCATGTTTAAGAACTTTATACATAAATTACTCAAATTGATCAGAATATTTTATTATTGGTCAAAAATTTGACTAGATTGAAATTGGAAGGTGATGTCAAATGCATTGGAACCATATTTCCATTTAGGATGTTGTAAATATAAAATAACAAAGGCACATGTCTTGTGTATAATATTTGATAGGAAAGAGCAATCCAAAGCACCCATATGCAAAATTGGTATTTTGACTCAAAATGATCTGACCAAAGTTAGCTGGCCCATAAATTGAATTACCCCATTTAATGATACTCTAGTCAAAATAAGCACTTGAATATGTCAGTTTCAACTCATTTAATATATTTTAGCATTTTTAAGCCAAATTGTGCATTTTAAGTAGAAATTGGCCAAAAGCCTGGTTGGAAATTATCGGTGGCTAGTTTTAGGTGTCTATAGTTTGCCCCTATTTGGGAAGATGTTGAAAACCATAGGAAAAGATATGTCTTCTCAAAGAATGAGAAATGGCCTATATGCCAAAAAGAATATGATGGTTAAAGAACAAATTTCCAAATGGTTTTGGGAAGCTTATGATGATTCTCCCTCGAGGGATTGGCTGTCACATTTATTGATGGATGGTCCCTCATATAGAAATAACAAGAAAGGTGGAATTAACCCATGGTTGAGATTAATCTAAATAATAAAATACTTTCATGTATTAATGTAAAAAATATGTTGATTTTCCCAAAGGTGGTTATAATAAAAATCAAAATAATTATTTTCCCATAAGCGGTTATAATCATTACGAAGACCTAAACTGGTTAAATATGATGGTACCCCAGTTAGAGCTAATTAGTAAGTATAACTCAAGGATATAACCTAGAATATAGATTAAAGATGAGAGGGAACAAAATGATGAAAGTGATGGATACATTAATGAGATTGATCAATAAAATGATTCAGTTGTACCTAACCATGAGGAGATGCTTATCCTTATTAGTAATGATACAACTAGAATGGTCAAAGGGTTAATTTGATCACAGGTGGGATGGAAGGATTTTCCAAGGTGCTAAGGAGAAAAGTATGTGGCTCCATTGATTATAGAACTTAATGAAGCTAATTTTTTCTATAGCATGTGAAGGTAGGATTTATGATAGAACACCATGAAGACTATCCCAAAATATGCATACGGATTGATTCTTGATCCAATAAACACTTGAAAACAATGCACCAATGATAAAAACCATGATGAAAATGTTGACATATGAATATGGATGGACTCAAGAATAATGTGCTCCAAGAATCACCCAATGAACACATATAGATTGAGTCGAGGCAACAATGTTGAAAGCAAACAAATAAGCAAGTGAAAAAATAAACAAACAAAAAATAAATAAATAAATAAATAAATAACCTGAAATAAATAAATAAATAAATAAATAGAAAGCCTAAAAACAAAATCAAAATAAAGCATCCTAACAATGACCATGCCCCAATAAGGTAGATCAAGGATAAATGACTAGGCTTAGATAGGAAACATATTTTTGGATTTTTAAAATATTTGAATGTTTTTGGAATTTTGAGGTATCTTAACTCATTAGAGAATGACAAGATATCTACTCACAAAATGGTGAGAGAATATGGAAAGGGGAACTGAGGTGACCTCAACATGAATTGAGCATGATCCACATAGTCCTAAAATGACCTGAAGTCATAGTAATTCCATCCACACAAAAGGTGAAGAAAAACCAACAAGGTCCCAATAAGTTGTCAAATCTAGCAAGTGGCTAGTCAAATTAAAATAGCGATGGTAAGGTGGTGCAATAATGCATGATAAACAAGTGTTGCCCATAGTTTTTCCATAGGTAGTTATAACTAAGATACAATAGCATAGGTTAATGATACTAATTTGATCATAGGTGGTTATAATTAGTAGTAAAACTGGTGAGATATTGATTTGCCCATAAACAGTTATAATCAAGCTCACATAAACAGACTTGATAGGATGAAATATATCTTGCTAGATCAACTGTCACACTACTTTCATAGACTGTTATTTGAAAAATGGATTGGATTCATTATTGAAACTTGATTATAATCCTCTCACAAAAAGTATGAGAAGAACTAAAAAAACCAAGATCAAAATAGGATTGGGTGGGATGACTAAAAATAGGCTTTGGTCTAGATAGGAATGGAATTATAGGATGGTATGGTCTCACTACAAATAATGATACTCTAGATAGATTGGATAAAATGGTAAGAGGGTTGACCCCAAGTGATGGGGTGAATGGTTGGGTATATGCGATAATGATAAATGAATATGTAACAATGGTACTGGCATGGCAATGTGAAATGGTATGGTACATGTTTTTAGCCTAAGTGTGGTAAATAATTCTATTTTTTTTAATGATGGGGAGATGCATGTCCTAATTAGTAAATGACCCAAATAGAACACTCAATCATGTTAATTGTTGTCTCACACCTTGTTTGAATATATGCTCTATCAAGAACTCAATGCAAATTTGGTTACTGAGAATACCTTTGTGATATTCATTGGTCATTAATTCTAATTCCTTTAAGCATTGAGACAAGGTATCTTTATAGCCTCTATAAAGGAAAGTGTGGTCATGGATGGTAAATAGGGACAAATAATGGATGGTCAGTTTTTTTATGAAATGGAATAGTAGATGATAATGTAATGTGAAATGGTTGGAAAATAAATGAAGATCAGGAAATTCAATCACACATGTTGTTGATGCTAGATTTGACATATTTTTGGTTATGGTGGGGCCATAGACTTGTTATATTAATAGGACCACCATATTTTTCTATTGTTTGATCTTGAGAGTAGTTACCATCTGATTAGGTTATAGATATGAAGTTATTTTTATTTGATCTTTGATTTTGTCTTCATCAAATAGTGAAGAATTTTTGTCCTCAGCTATTGGTACTTGAATGAGGTTTTCACCAATGAAGTTTTCTTGATTATCTTGTAGTGCCTCTAATAAGGTTTCACTTAGGAATGTTTAATTTTGACTTTGATTGTCTTCTAGTGATTCTAAAAATGTTTCACTAGAAGATGTTGAGTTTTGGCATGGATTGTCCCCTAGCACCTTCAAAAAGGTTTTATTAGGAGAGTGTTCCTCTACTACATGAATGTTGTCTTGGCCTCCTTTCTCTTCTTCAACCGCTATGTCACCATGGATGTAGTTCAACAAAGTGTGATTTGTTAGATCCTAATTGACACTTATGGGAGATGGAATGTTAATAATATAGCTATCTTGGTTGATGGTAATGGCCTGTGGAATGGTAATGGAATGGGGAGAGGTTGCACAATCCTCGTAGAAGATACTAAGATAAATTATTTAAAAGCTAAATTAATCATCCTAAAAAACTATAGACGGATCATAAATGTATTCAAATTGATCTACAAGGCATGCATACCCAATGTTGTAACAACCAAAACATATTCTTCTTCTTCTTCTTATTCTAACTCAAGGGACTCTGAATCTGATGTTGAGACTGATTTTGATTTAGATTCTAATGTTAAATATGATGTTGATTAAAGAATAGAACCTGACTCTAACTCTAATTATTTATCTAATGGATACTCTATTATAATGATGCCTTGTTGAATATTTAGTTTTGGACAAGTAACGAACTATGATAGCATAAAGGGCTCCATAAAAACTAGTTTGTCAATGTGAGACTCTAAGATGGGAAATAGTCAAGAGACAACTCCTCAAAGGGTAGCTTATTAATAGGAGGCTCTTGAAAAATAACACATGGTTGAGGTAATGATTTTCCCAAAGGTGGTTATAATCATTAAAAATTGACTCAACAAAGATTAGCTTATCAGAGTGAGACTCCTCAACAACTGGTATAGGATAAATAGGTGATTCATCATAGGTTGACTTATCAAAAATGGTTGGTTCAAAAAAAACATCTTATATTGATTGGTTATCTTGGCCTTGGTTTCTAATGAGTTATAAAATACTAGTTTTGAACATAGCTTAGTCTTCAAAGGATTGGATCGGTTGAGGTTTGGATGGGATTGGTATTGGATGAAGAATGACCTATAGTTAGATAGTTGTAGGGCATTGTGGAGCATGATTGATCACATGAGCCAAAGGATAAAGTCTTGAGATGGTAACAATAAGGTGTTATGGGGCTTGATTTCTCACACAAGCCAAAGGACTTGGTCCTAGAATGATGAAGGGGTGTTGTGGAGCTTGATTGATTACACAAACCAAAGGATGAGGTCCTGGTATAGAAATGGTTGGACATTATAGAGCTTGGTTGCTCACACAAACCAAAGGATGAGGTCTTGGTATGAGAATGGTGCAACATTTTAGTCTTGAAATATAAATGGTATGATGTGGTGGAGCTTAATTACTCACATAAGCTAAAGCATCCAAGTATTCCTCATAAACCATATCATCCCAGTTGTTCGTTGGCAATTAAGCTGGTTCTTGATTGCGTTCCATGTACTGATTATTTAAAAGAGGGTATGGATTCATATCCCAAATAATCTTATCTATAGTTGGGTCTTCAAAGTCTTCCTCACAAGCCTCTTCATGCCAATAAGGGTCTTGATTTATATTTTGTGGATTTTGACTATGTTCCCCATATAGAGTATTGTAGGGAAAATAATAAAAATCCTTAAAAAATCTTTCTCTATAAGGGTTCCTAGTGGGATTTTATGTGGCCATTCTATTATAAGTTGGATTTTACGTGACTCCACCATAAGTGTAGCTAGACATAAACATGTCAATGATAAAAAATTCAAAAAAAAAAAGGATTAGAGTTCTACAAACTCTAAAAAACTATGTCCAAAGGACAAATGGTTTAAGCTTAGTCTAACTTGGTCCAAAGGTGGAGATATATCTCCAATGTGGTCTGAAAGTAGAGCTATATATCCAAAATTATTTGTGTTAAGACTTTGCATAAATTAGTCTAACATCAAATGTCTAATTTCAAATTTTTTACACATAAAAGGTCAAGTGTTTGAATAAAAACTGGCATGTCAAAGGTCTAGGTCAAAGTGTTCCAAACAAGGTCTAAACTAGGAAAGGGAAAAGTTGAGTGACTAGGTCTTTTATCCAAATGTGGACTCAAAAGCTAGGCTCAAACAAATAGGCATATGATAGGAATTTTGGCTAAATGGTATCAAAATCTAGACTTGAAACAAAGACTGATGTGATTTGATTTAATCTAACAAGTTTGGAAACAACTTTGACATAGACCTGACACACAGAATCAAATATAAACATGATCAGATGGCATAAGGTATAAGACAAAAGGATCTTTGAAGAAATACTATGTTTTTCCAAATAAAGGCATAAACAATGATAAAGATAGGTACTAAATAAACAAACCATCAATAGTTTTTAAATTTGGTTAATCGATTAACTAAAGTTATGCAACCCAAAAGAGAAATATTTGTGTATTAGCCCCATGAATTGAGGCTTAAAAAAAATAAATCACTATTTTAATCCAAACTTGATAAAGCTAATTAAAAACTCAATGGTGAAAACTCAGTGGTGAAAACTAGGATTTTACTAAACAAGATAGACAATATTAGATAGCATGATGGCACAAGACAAAGGTCTAAATGGCTGATGTGACATGGTGTGAAACAAATAGTTTTTTTGGCACAAGGTGAAACAAGTCTTGAAACAAATTGAGTAGCCTAATGATGTAAGCATGTTCAAATGATGTGATCTATGTTATGCTTCAAAATACTCAAAGGCACAAATGGTTTGACATGATTTAGGTAGCATAATACTACCCTCTGTAACTCAAATGACACACACACAAATAAGTTTAGAAAAAAAATTCAAGGCACAAGTGTAGTGTAAAATGGCCAAGATAATGCCTTTTTATATAAAAGAGTGACGTATAGACAAATTGGTTTTGACATGGCTTATGAACAAACAAACAAGTTTTAGTCTCAAAACATACCAAGCAAAAATGACCAAAATAAACTAAGTATAGTCATCTGAATCCTAGCAAGGGTATGACAATGTGGGGTTGACTAAACTATCAAGATTTTGAACATTTCCAAGGGAAGCAATTGCATAATGATTTTCATGTCAAGTGATGCAAAATAAAAGCACAAAAATTGGGTGACTACAACATTGGCTAGTTGTAAAAGGTCTATTCCATTTTACAATCACTACATCCTACTGTTTGCTTAGTGTAGTGCGATGTCCAAATGCAGATACATCCCATATGCAACTCTAAAGGAGTAAGTGAAGTCAATGCCAAGAGATGAAACCCTAAGTTAAATCTTCCTTTTTTAACTCATAGGAGGTAATGATGTCCACCTCGCAAACCAAGTTTTCATGAAAATAAAAGACTAATATAAAGACTTTAGGGTCATTTTCAAGGTCACCCAAACTTCGATGAGTTTTTGAAGAGTGCTTTAGATGAAATTATTTCTAAGCCTTGGACTTGGATTTTTGCAATAGGAATGCTGATTTTGATTCCAAGGGTTCCCTAAAGGGGAAAAATAGAAGAGCATACATGTAACACTCCTCTCTTTGCTAAAAAAAATTAGATCAAACAACTATTGAAGACAAAAATGACAAGTGTGTTCAATTTTAAACCCAAATGAAATATTTGGTGGTGTTCATTTGACCCCTTGGTCTTCAGATTGTGAACTTTGAAAACTAATGATAAAAACAATTATTTAAGCACTTTAAATTTTACTTTAAGCACCAAAATAATGTTTCTAATTCATTTTAAAATATTCAAAATATGTTATAAAACATGATATATCAAACTTGAAATTTGCTAGTTACCTGTCTACCCTTAAGGCATCATCCCAAAAGAAAATATGTTAGATTAGAAACATTTTAAATAGATTTTCAAAATTTTGTAAAAAATATATTAAAATTGAATCTAAACTAATGTCAAATTCTAAAAATTTAGGAGAAAACACATTATTTAAAAAAATCATCTAAAATAGAGTCCATATGACCCCAAACTAAACATTTTAAAATAGCTCTCAGGTTTGTGTTTTTAATAAAACACAGTGATCGACATCATTTATATAACCAATGTCAATTACACTTACTAATGATGGTTATCTAACTAACATTAGTTATAACAATAGTGACTGATGATGCCTATGCCAATTGATGATAGTTTTAATAACTGACGTTGGTTATTGTGTAAACCCGTGATAAAGAAAAATAACAAAACAAAGTTAGAAAATCAAATTACAAGAGTTTTAATGATTCAAATGAATATTTTAAAGTTTTAGAATGATATTATTCATGTGGGGTATGTGTTTTGTTCCATCGAGCATGCCATTATATGATCTAGGAATTTGACTCAAGAGAGGATGGTTAGTATCATGTTAGTTTCCAAAATGAAAACAAAATGAAAGAAATACACTAACTAGCATAACATCTCTAGGCCTAGACACTAAGGGGAGCTTAGTTAACAAACATAAATAAAACACATAACTAAAATTCAAAAGAAACTTTCTTTTACCTTCCTTGGATGCTTCAAAATGCTTGTGCTCATGAAGTCGTTGGCAATAAAAGCTTGGCTAACTCCATCTCTCCTTGACACCTTTGGCTTATGGCTTAGAATCAACTTGAACTGTCCATCTTAAGATTGAGATGTGTGGTTAAGGATTAATTTGATTTTTAGAATTAAGTTTATAATTATCCTCATCATGACATCAGAATAAGGGGCAATTAATAGGCATGGAGTGCATCATGGAAGGCATTAATAAGGCATGGGAGGGCATGAATCCTGAATTTGTGGCATTTATGGCCTAGGGATGTCTTCCCAAGAAATGAGGTCACTTGATGATGCAAATATTCCATATTCATTTTCAAAATAAAGTATTCAACAAGTTTCCATGGAATTATTAATTATGCCTTGATTTGGGTTAATTAGCTCTTAAGCATGTTTAAGCACTTTGTGCACAAATTACTCAAATTGATTAGAATGTATTATTATTGGTCTAAAATTTGATTGGATTAGAATTGGAAGGTGATGTCAGAAGCATTAGAACCATATTAAAATTTATTATGTTACTAGAAAAATAAAAAAGGTACATATATTGTGCAAAATATTTGATAGGAAAGAGCAATCCAGAGCACCCAAGTGCAAAATTGGCATTTTGACTCAAAATGATTTGATTAAAGTTAGCTGGCCCACAAATTGAATTACCCCATGTAATGATACTCTAGCCAAAATTGGCATTTTAATATGTGAATTTAAACTCATTTAATAAATTTTAGTGTTTTTATGCCAAATTATGCATTTTAAGTGGAAATTAGCCAAAAGCCTAGTTGGAGGTTATCGATGGCTAGTTTTAGGTGTCTACAGGTTGTATACAAATATACCCCAAAATTAAAAAAGAGAAACTACTTAAAAATATTTAGAAAAAACCATCCTTCAAAGTGACCAAAACATGAATATATAACCATTATTAATAATATAGATGGGGTTTAATTCCAACATCTTAAGTTTGATAGGAATAATTGGGATACAATGTGTAGCACCATATTTCTTCAAATATTGGGACATAATATAACTAAATTAACATACTCCCCATTGATGAAAGAATATCATGGGTATATTAACCTAAAAATATCATGTGGAATACATGTGGTCCCCATGATCCTATGGGTAATAGATCGGGACCCACTTTTGACATATAAAATTGGACAACTTTGGTTTTTTTATTAGAATACAACATGAAATATTACATATATATGTATCACCTTCATTGTCAGGGATAAAGATATTTACCTATATAATGATGGATATGGTTGTCCCTCCCCACTAATGGATTTCATAAAATAATTACACAAAAAAACAAATGAGGTTTCCATGCATCACTAGAAACAAATATTTAAAAATGTCTCAAGTGACCCTACACCTTTTGATGACAATGACTTCTTGGATTAGTCATTTCAAATATTTCAAAAATATAAAAAATATTAAAAGATACAAAAATATTTCCATCTTTTTCATTTTCTATTAGCTCCTTGGAATCTATGTTTCTAGTTCCATATTGGTAGATAGCATATCATATATTTCTATATACACATATGTTTCGCACATCTTTTGAGTGAGATATAGGCATACTAGGCACATAATCTATGAACTTTTAGATGTCAGGCCTTCCCTTCACTCATTTCACTTGTACATTAGAGGCATCCACTTATTTTATCATGATACATCTAGGTTATTATAGACATCGAAATCGTGTCTACTCCCTTGGTCATCCTCTCCCATGCCTATTTAGCCCCTCTCAATCATTTTCCCATGAACCTTGACCCTGGCAGCGTGTAAGAATGGGCAGAAGGCTAAAATTAGCCTTTGTCTCCATTCTAAAGCCACTGATGTTGGTCACTATTCGGCCGATGTCAGCAGTTCTGCCGACGTTGGTAACCCTTAAAACTGCGTCCATTATTCGTTATCCATTTCCCAATCAGTTTCCAATCTGTTATCAGACCTTCTTTCAAGACATTCTCAGATCAAACCTTAGTCAGAACAATCAGCAATCAATCTGCAACTAGACCTCTCACTCTCTCTCTCACAGGTCTTCTGCACCAACTACAGCAACAACAGGAACTCTGCATCAGCCACTCCACCATCAACAAGGCCTTCACACCATCAGCGTCAACAATAGGTATAAGCACCAGCAACACTCCTTCTGCAAGCCACAGGTAAGTATTTTGTCTGTGTTTTCATTTTAGTATCTTATTTTTAATTTATCTATTATTTAGCACTTTCAGAGCAGACCTGAATCCTTATCTCCCTATTGGCCTCCTCTATCCCTCTATCCCTTTTTGACATTTTGTCTATTGCCTCAGACCTCTGCACAGACACCTCAAGCCATTTTGCTAACCCCAAATAGACCACAGACCTGACCAGACCTCATCCAAAGACCACAGACCTGACCAAACCTCATCCAAAGAATACTACCTTGACCAACGCTGGCCACAGAGACAACTGCCCCCACCAACATTGGCAGCCTAATCGACGTCGGCAGACCTTGACCAACTGACGTCGGTAGAATAACTGACGCCGGTGACTGTGACCAGGCTGACAACAGCATTCAAGTAAGCATTTGCTTCCATTTTTGTTTTAGTCTTTAATCATTTTAGTCTTTTATCATTTTGCCTTTTATCAGACATTATTTTTATCAATCACTGGGTTGACATCCCTTAAGGAAGTCTTCATACTTTTGGGATCAAGTTTTTGCTTGGCAGCCCACCATCTCCTCATCTAACACCTTCTTTGTCCAAGTCTCTTTTTGTTACAGGTGTCATCCTCCACAACCAAAGAGGAGTTCTCACGATGTCTGAAAATGGTGCGCATGACTTCATCTAGGTACATACAAGCCTTAGACCATTTCTTTTAGTTTCTTATTCTCTCTTTGAATGTGAAATCAAAAATCGTATAGAAACATTCTGGCACGCCCGGTGGGACCCTAGGGTCTTCATTGGGTTTTCTTCTTTCTGTTCATATAGGTACATTAGGTTTCTCCCTTTTCACCTCTTTCTTCTCTTCTAAACGACACTATAACCAGGATTAAAAAGAACTCTTCTTTCTTTTCTTGCATCTTAGACTAGCCAAAAATCATACTCTTCACCCCTTTCTCAACTTGTCTTCATACGAACTCACATTTTGACTTGGGCTTAAAACACATTGCATTTCATTTCTTCTTGATTGCATACTTAGTCTACACCTAGTAATTAATAACCCATCATGAATTAATCGTAGATCACTTTATGTTACACAACCAAACCACTTGCACAAATCAAACATCAAAACTTACCTGAGACAAGGCCCAACTGGGATTTCATCACCCAACGGATACCTTACCCGTCCCGGCAATCCTACTTGGATTTCATCACCAAGGGGTAAGCCCACTCCATTCTCTGGCGGAGGATAATCTCTAGGGGAAGTATATTTTGGCTAAGTGAGACCAGCTTATCACTAGGCTCGTGAAGTGAGGGGAGATTGCTCCTTAGCACCAGGCCACGTACCAAACCTAACATAGACTTTTGAGCATCGAAACAAACCCAAAACCATCCATAGACTACTTCTTCTAGGACCTGTCTCAAAAGCGAATCTTCCTACACACATTCTAAGGCATAAGCCACCATGATCCTAATAATTTATTCTTAGGGATTTAACGTTTAGGGTTTGCTTGTGTTCTTCATCTTTTCTATTTTTATCTACTTGTTTGAGCTTGTGAGGACATTCTTTCTTGCCTTGAATGTCAAAGCCCTCCAAAACTATCTCACAAGAAACCAAATGCGGGAACTTTCAGGTGCAGCAGCAATGACATCGACGTCATCCGCTACTCAACCCTATTTCTATGCAAAATTGCTTTCTACATTCAAAAGAAGAATAAAGAAACTAAGGAAATGGTCAAGGCTAGAAGTACCTGATAAAGTAGTGTGCACCGAAATCAGACGTTGAAAGATTCTCCTCTTTGGCTATGGAGGAATGGCACCTGCGAAGAAAAGGCTAAAACACAGAAAAATGTTAGTCAAAGATATGGTGGGCTGTCAGGCGAACGCCCAATCCCAGAAGTACGAAGACTTCCTAGAAGGATATCAACCCACTGATAAAAAAGCAGAATATTGGACAAAAGTAGATAATAATGACAAAAATAAATGACAGAAAATAAAAGTGCGTACCTGATATGCAGCACTGTTCTGCACAGTCGCCGGCGTCGGTCTCTGTGGTGCCGACGTCAGTTAGGGAAGGTGCCGACGTCGGTTTAGGTGCCGTCGTCGGTCGGGGTAGTGACCAGCGTCGATAGGGGCAGGTTCTGGAAAAGTCTAAATAGGTTCGGGACAGGGTCTGAGAGAGTCGGGACAGGGTCTGGGCAAGGTCTGAGAGAGTCGGGACAGGGTCTGGGCAAGGTCTGAGAGAGTCGAGACAGGGTCTGGGCAAGGTCAAGTCGGGTCTGAACAGAGTCTGGGGGTTTTAGTCTGGACAGAGGCAGGGATGTAAAAATGAGGGATGCTGGGTCTGTGGTTTGAAGAATCGGGATGACAGAACTGATAAAGAATAACCAAGAAGAAATAAAACAAATAGAATAAATACTTACCTGCCAGAAGACGCGATGAAAGCCATAGTTGGAGTTGTCTGTGCAGTGCCGGATTGAGTGCAGATTGGTTGATGCTGAGAGTGGGTTGATGCTGAGAGTGTTGTTAGAGTTCGTAGGTTGATTGAATGATTACTCGGGTTCGATTGATCAGCATTTCGAATGGTTGGCGGATGCTGATGAAGGCGGGGGACGGTTCCAGAGACGGTTTGTCAACCGTTTCGGGAAACCGAATGATAACCGATAACGGATAACGGCAAGGTGACCGACGTCGGTGACATCGGCCGGGTAAAGACCATCATCGGCAGATGCATAATGGGGATAGAGTCTAGCTTTAGCTCTGTGCTCATTTTTACATGCTGCCAGGGTCAAGGTTGGTGGAACAAGTGATCGACAAGGGTTAAATAAGCGAAGAAGAATAAGATGGGGAATGACCAGGGGAGTTGACACGATTTCGGTGTCTACATTTTCCCCTTTTTGTCTTGTTGGTTGTTCTGGATGAACTGCAAGACAAAAATAGGAGGGATTGCCCCAGGTGAGGGATAAGGTTGATTTCGTCTTGTTGGTTGTTCGAATGAACTGCAAGACAAAAATAGGAAGCAAATGCCCCGAGTAAGGATAAGGTATTTCCCCTCAAATCAGGAGTCGAGGGAAGAGAACCGAGAATCAGGTGCTGATTTGACAAAGAGTGGATGAAAAAGGGGTGAGGGTGAACGCTGCAAAAGTCATGATTGTGCGCATACCACTACACGAGATGGTCAGGCCAAAGTGTCGCAGGACAAGGGTGAGGAGTGCCAAAATTGAAGTAACCGGGCCCCAGCATGTAGTCGTCTGCTGATCGGGTCACTCAATCTAAGCTGAAGCTCCAAATGGGTCGTCGCGTTCTAGGTATCTCGGGCTCAGGAAGTGCTCCTAGAAACACGAAAAAGTCACAAGTAGTGTGGATCAACCGGCTTGCGATCCTATACTTATGAGGGTCTAAAATGTCTGTGCACAATTCTGCTAACCAGTCATGAGGTAGCATACATGCAAGAACAACCAAGGCAACAATGTCTTGGAAGTGGTCGAGGTCAGAGGAGATACGCATGATCTCCAATGGTTGGTGGTCGATGGATGGATGAATGGACGAAAGGATGCGGCTGAGCTAACCCCAGAAGACCCCATGTCAACTGAGTGCTACCTACATAGCCCTGGTGATAGGGCCTCAGGCCGATGTAGTTCTCCCTAGATAGGAGGAAGGGAAGGGATGGAAATGGGTCGTGGGGAAGGGCAAGGTTATGGTTAAAAGAAGGCAAGAAGGTTTGTCCATCAGAGAAATGAACAAACGAGAATGGTCGAGCTAACCCTAGAAGACAGTCGTGTCATCTGAGTGCTGTCTACATAGCCCCTGTGGAAGGGCCTCAGACCAATGTAGTTCAGACAAAGGGTCTGAGTGGTAGACAGGTGGTTAAAATAGTTGATAGATTGGTCATGGTTATGATGAAATGATGAGGAAAAAAAAGATGTTGCAGCCTTTTCCAAATGGTGTATTCTGCAACATTGGTTGATGGGTTTTTCATCCCTAACAATATTCCATATTCGTGATGGATGTATGCTAAAAATGAATTGAGGTCTATTTATGCTTCAGCAAGTATTGGTTTATGCTGAACATAAATTGCGGCGGGTCGATAGTTTCCATGTGTATTGGTGTCCATAGAAACTAGGGTGAACAGGCTAGGTCATGTTGATGGTCTGAAAAGAGAGTTGAGCTAAGTTGATTGACAAGTGATGAGGGTGAATGTGACCAAAGTGTAGAAGAAGTGAAAAGCATATTGCTCTTTCATTGACAAGGACCAAAAAGATAGCATAGATAGGGGTTATGAGAACCAAGAGCCCCATTCATGCGTGACGTCGTTGACCATAGGTATGTTAGAGTGGTAATCGAATCACTTAGACATTAAAGTGAGCTCGAAGTCCCTTGAGCAGGTAATAGGAGGAGGAAAGAGGGTAGCCCATTTTAAGAGCAGAGATAACTATGCCCCTTTTTATAGGAGACCCTGAGACAACTATAAGTCAAGTCCATGACTCTTTTTTTTTTTTTTTGGCGCAGACTGATCAATGCGGGAAGCCTGCATAGAGATGTCATTTGCTTGGTGGTCAGTTTGTGAAGCTGATCAATGCGAAAAGCTTCTAAAATAATGTTGTTTATTGCCAGATTAGTCATAGCCATCCTTCGAGGGAGTGGTCTAGATTTTTGTTTAATATAAAGGCTTTTAAATAGCTGTCCTTCGAGGGAGCAGTCTATTTATTACAGCAATGATAGTACAGCTGTCCTTTGAGGGAACAGTCTATTTTTTTTTATTTTGATATTGATATAGTGACCATGGATATGTTTTGACATCTTGATTTGTTTTTATAGAAGTGTGAGTCATGGACAAGATTATAGAAGGTCAAGGGCTCCCTTTTATTAGGATAAAGCATCCATACATCATAAAAGGGTAATAGGAATTGTTAAGAGGAATAGGGTTGAAAGGAAGTAGGATTAAAGAGGACGAGGATTGCTCAAGGGACGAGCTCAAGTTAAGTGTCAAGTGGACAAATACTCGACTAGCAGTAAAACGGTCGCAGATGCAACGCATTAAGAGGCTCAGGTTCTGGGCGTCCATCAAGAGAAGACAGACGGTAAGTCCCTGATCCATACTTGTGCGTGATAATAAAAGGTCCGAGCCAATTAGGAGCAAACTTGCCTCGTTTACTTCGCTTCATATTGGTCACGTGTTGATTCTCTTTGAGGACGAGGTCTCCGATGTTGAAATCTCGTTCTCGCAGATTTTTGCTATGGTCGGAGAGGAACTGGGTATAGTCAAGCTGCTCCTGAGCGTCTAAAGATTGGCTGATCTTTAAGACATGAGGAACATCAGAAGAAGGAAGGTTGATGTCAATGGTTGATTCATTTAACATAACCTAGGTCTTAGAAGGGAGGGAGCGCTGGATGAAAGAATCATCAGCGCCCATGTAGGAAAGAATGGCGTCATCGTCAACGCAGTGAACAGTGTGAATGGTTGCCGACTCATCTTCGATCATGGTGGAAAAAATGAGAGGGAGAGACTTGGATACCCCATTGAGTTGATAAGTCAAGGGGTCCAGGCGGATGGTGTTTATGGAAAAAAAAATACTAGGAGGAATGGAAACCACTGACTCCGTAGGTGAAGGTGACGAAATAGGCGAGTGTGGAGGAGATTGGTCAAGGATTGGTTCAGGATAAAGGTCTACAGGGTCTTGAGTGGGGTCGTGATATCCCAGACCATATCGTTTCTTGGCATCGTCATCATTGAGCGGTTGGATAGGCTGATGGGAGCCCTGCTCATAGCGTCCGAAACCAAAACCCTTCCATGCACACCTGTAAAGGTAAGTATGTGCAAAGGTGGGGTTGCCAAGAAATGAAAAATCTGATGTGAAAGTTTGGGGTGAAGAAAGAGGATTACCATCAGTAGGAGCTTGATTAAGCCCTCCATAGACGAGGTTGGTGCGGAGGTGAGGGGGACCACAAGGTATGATCATCCCGATCCGATGGTCGTAACTGGGGCTGTGATGAAGGCGTCCATACTCTTGCGGAGTTTGGAACATGTCTAAAGCCAGCAAGCGATACTCTCCCAATGAAAGTCTTTGGAAGACATCTTCCATGGGGTCTGTGGTTATCGCTTGAAGGGGAGGTGTAAGGGCGACTGCCTGTTGCGAACTGGTCGAAGCTTCCGCGGATGGAGGTGGTGCCGGGGTTGATGGCTTGATAGGAATGAGGACATCATTTGGACGGTAGGTGGTATTGCATGTTTTAAAGGGCGAAGGGTTAGCAAGAATGGTGTGGACTTGTCCGTCATGCTCAAACTTCACACAATGGTGCAGGGTGGAGGGGACACAGGCCATGGTGCGGATCCAAGGTCGGCCCAGCAAGATGTTGTATTAGAACTCTCCTTCGATGATGTAGAAGAGCTCTGGGACTGTGCGTGGACCAATGTAAATATGAAGGATGACTATGCCAATGGTCATGGCAGTAGTGTCATTAAAAGAGCGCAAGATCGCGTCAGTTTTGGAGACGCAATTCTTGGGAAGAGCCAACTGATCAAAGGCATGAGTGGAGATGATGTTGATGCTAGCGCCCCCGTCGATCATAACGCGTTTAATGCGTGTCCGATCGATATAGGCAGTGATGAAGAGGGCGTCATCCTGATCTTCCGTGTTGGATGTGGGAATCTCAGAATCACTGAATGTTATGGAGGCAACAGGAGCTAAGGAGTGGACAAGGGCAGCAAGTGGTTGGGGGTCCTCAGGTTGGACCTCCGCTGCCTGCAGGGCTTGGATGAGGGCCTGACGATGTTGGGGTGAGGTTTGGATGAGATCATAGAGGGACATCTTCACAGGCGTCTGGTGAAGCTGTTTCAACATGGAGTCGTGGATTGGTTCGGAAGAAGAAGAAGAAGAAGAAGAGGGTTGAGGCGCGCCAAGGATAGAAATCTTAGGCTTAGGCGGTTGAGGTGGATTGACAAAAGGGTAGGTCCAAGGAATGGTAGCTTTTTCTTTCACCTTATCCTTTTGTGACCTAGTGGTGATGTGAATGGCATTGATTTCAAAGATGGGAGGTGAAGATGATGAAGGGGTTGTAACCGATTGATGAGATGTGGATGGGTTTGAAGAGGTTGAAGGGTTGTGAGAAGGAGTCGGGGGGCGGTTGAAAGTGTCCTCAAAGAGAAGAATGTCTTTCTCCAGATAACGGTGAATGACAGCCTTGAGGGCACAGCAAGTCTCGGTGTCATGTCCTGGTGTACGATGATATAAACAAATCTTTGTGTCATCGAACCAGGAAGGTTTAGACCCGAGAGGTTGAAAGGGCTTGATGGGTGGAAGAGTTATGCTAGAAGTTTGCAAAAGTCGTTGTAAGATCAAAGAGTATGAGCCCACTAAAGGGTCCATGCTCATCGATGTATGCGATGTCGGTGAATTTTGCTTGGGCGAAATTGGAGGGGGTTTTCATACCACCTTCTGGGTTGATGGTGCGATGACAGGCGGAGACGGTACACTCTTTGTGAGAGGTATCACCCTTTTGGGAGAGGGTAGGCTAGTGGTAGGTAAAGGGAGCAAAGGAGGCAACTGGTTTTGGTTAGAGGTTGAAGCGGGAAGGACTCTGGTTAAGGTTGAAGGATGTGGGCCCAAAATGGAGGGCAATGGTGACAGAAGAGGAGGCGTTCGCCTCTATGGTTTGGCAGTCTTTTGCGATTTGGGTTGAAGACTACTATTAGCTGAAGTTTGGGTTAAGTCCACCTTCACTTGTGGATGAGTGAGGTTGGAGACGGGGCGAACGCCAAGTGATTTGATAGGTTTAGGCAGAGTAGATGAGGGTTTTGGTTTTGATGAAGTTGATGAAGATGTAGACGGTTTGGAAGTGGAGATCAGATTTTTGTTGATAGTCTTAAGAGGTTCCGCCATGGGAGGATTAGCAGCATGAGATGAGAGGGCCCGGGCTTGTTGAAGAGCTGTGAGACGGTCCCACAATCCCTGATGTTCCACTTTCCTAGAAGGGAGAAGTTCGAGTCTCTCCACTAGTCGGAAAAATGGCTGAGAAGATGCAGGATGAGGTTTAGGCTCTTGAGAAGACGTCGACGGTTGTGGGACTGAAGGTGAGACGGGTGTAGTAGTCTCGGGCCCAAAGCATGGTGAAGTTGTGACAGGTTCATGTTTGGTTGGAGATGAAGGAGAGATAGGTTCTTCCCTGGGTGGAGAAGAAACTGGAGAATGAGGCTCCTCAAGCGGGTAAAGGGTAGGGATGATAGTGCCCTCCACTTGTGGTCGAGGAGTAGGAAAGGTTGGGTCCTCCATGGGCAGCAAGAAGGAAGATGGTGAAACTGGCGGTGCTGGTAAGGTCGAGGCATCCTCCAAAATGAGAGAAGTTGAGGGAGAACTAGCCGGAGAAAGAGGTTCATCCACATGTGATGGACTGATGGATGAACTCACCTCTTGGGGTTGGTTAGAAATGAGGGGCGAGACCGTATTAACTGTTCGAATATTATGTTCATGGGTATTGTCAATCAAGGTCTGGACGTTGTTTTGGGTTGATGGATGATTAGGGAATGGTTGTTTGAAGATATCGATACCCTGATTAGGAGGGGCGTTAGGATTGTCAAGGATGAGGTCAACCTTTTCCAACATGTCTTAGACTATGTTTTTAAGGGTTTTACAGTTGCCCGTGTCATGACCTTTAACACGGTGGTAGTGGCAGAAGTCATTCTCCCTATACCACGCAGGGATGGCACGTGAGGGATCAAATTGTGGTGGAGGTCGGATCTGAGGGAGATTGATGGCCCCTTGTTTGACGAGTTTTTCTAGCACAGACACGTATGATTCTCCAAGTGGAGTAAACTGTCGCTGTATGTATCTCTACTGAAATTGACGAGTGGCGCTCATGGACGTGGATGGTTCAGGTTGATTAGTTGAAGGTGAAGAAGAGGAAGATCTAACAACCACAGCATTTGCTGAAGCTTTAGATTTAGGATTGGATGAGGAGGGCTTAGAAGAAGGGTCATTGGTTTTGGAGTTGGGATTCTTACTCCGTAACTTGACTTTATTCTCCTCAACGGCACGTAACTCAAGTTTACAAGCCATCGTGAAGGCTTCATCAAAAGTGCGGAAGGTTTGAACCCTCAAGGTAAAAGAAATATGTTTAGCGCAGGCTTGAGAGAAAATTTCAATAAGCTCAGGCTGAGGTAAGGAAAATGAAAGTTGATTGATAAGGCTCCTCCACCGAGCGACAAAATCAGCAATAGATTCATCCTTGAACTGGCGAATAGAATAGAGGTCTGTGATAGAGACCTTCTTGGTGATATTGATGGAGAAATGATCGAGGAAGATCTGGGCCAGCTGAGTGAATGTGAGGATGGAATGGCTGGGAAGAGAGCTGTACCAGTCAAGTGCAGCACCCGAGAGAGACATGGGAAACGTGCGTAAGAGCAACGCATCGTCGTGGGTGATAAGGTAACAGGCATGTCTGAATGCCCGTAAATGTTGTTGTGGGTCTTCCTTGCTCTGGAAACGAGAAAACTTAGGAAGTTTCCACTGGTTGGGATATGGTCTGATGGGGACAGAAGGATGGATGGGCTCGTTGCAGATTTGTTCGTACGAGAGAGTGTTGCGTGAGCCGGTAATGGAGGTCTCTAGGTTGGACATTTTATCCATCAGCATCTTGATAATATCTATTGACGGATTGGCGGGTGGAGCACCTCCTAGATTGTAAGGCGCTTGAAAGAGGCTAGAAGAGGTATACGACGTAGTCGGTTGTACCAATAAGGGCGCAACGTACGGATGACTAGTCGTAGGGACAGAAGAAGTGACTAAGGATGGTTGGATGGAAGGCATGGCTAGGTTTGATGTTGTCATGGGAGGTTGGCTAGAGGTAACATGGGTCAATGGATGGGTAGCCACCCTAGTGTTGATAGGAGTAAGGGTGGGCGGAATAGAGACGACCAGGTTTTGAAAGGGGGTAGAAAGTGGTTGAGTGGACTGAGATTGATTGGGGGCCGAAACCCCGGTGAAAGTGGGCCCAACGACGGAAGGAGAGGCCACACTTGGATGGTTGGTAAAAGGTTGGTCATTGGTTGAGGCAACAGCCTGGGTGTCTAAGGGTTGGACTACGGACGTTGTTGATACGACCGCAGTCTCGAGGAGAGAAGTCGGCATTCCATAAATTGGATTGCCAAAGGGGTCTCGCGTTTGGCTATTCACGAGATAGTGTTGCAGGGCTTTGGTATTGAGGTCCAAGAATCGTGTGAAGTCTTGGTCCCCTTCTGGGATAATAGGCGTTTGGGTATGAGATGGTCTGGTAGGAGTTCTTTCAGTTTCCGAGTTGAACTCCATTATAGGGTTGGTTGTAGGCAGGGTAGATGGAAGAGGATGATGCCTCGCGTGATCGACTAGAGCCTTGGCTTGGCTACGAGTCAGAACCATTCAAGGCAAGGAAGAACGTCCTCACAAGCTCAAACAAGTAGATAAGAACCAAAAAGATGAAGACACAAGAAGATCTTAAAACCCTAGAAGTAAATTTTTAGGATTATAGTGGCTTATGCCTTAGAATATGTGTGTAGAGGAAGATTGGCTTTGTGAGTCGGGTCCTAGAAGAAGCAGTCTATGGATGGTTTCGGGTTTTGTTATGGTGCTCAAGAAATCTGTGTTAGCTTCCGTACAGGCCTGGTGCTAAGGAGCAAGCTCCCCTCACTTCACGATTCTAGTGGTTAGCTGGTTTCGCTTAGCCAAAATATACTTCCACTAGAGTTTATCCTCCGCCAGAGAACGGAGTGGGCTTCCCCCTTGGTGATGAAATCCAAGTAGGGTCACCGGGATGGGTAAGGTATCCGCTGGGGGATGAAATCCCAGTCGGGCCTTGTCTCAGGTAAGTTTTATGTTTATTTTGTGCAGGTGGTTTGGTCGTGTAACATCAAGTGATCTAGATTAATTCAATATGCGGTTTAATTACTATGTGTGGTATAAAAGATGCAGGCAATCAGAAATGAATGCAAAGTGTTTTAATGCCCAAGTCGAAATGTTTGTTCGTATGAAGATGAATGGAGAAAGAGTCGAAGAATATGAGTTTTAGCTAGTCTAGAAGTGCAAGAAAGAAAGAAATGTTCGTTTTAGTCCTGCTTATGATGTCGTTTAAGAAGAGACGAAAGGAGGCGAAAAGGAAGAAACCTAATGTACCTAAATGAACGAAAGAAAGAAAGAACCCAAGGAGGACCTAGGGTCCCATCGGGCGTGCCAGAATGTTTCTATGCAAAATTGCTTTCTACATTCAAAAGAAGAATAAAGAAACTAAGGAAATGGTCAAGGCTAGAAGTACCTGATAAAGTCGTGCGCACCGAAATCAGACGTTGAAAGATTCTCCTCTTTGGCTGTGGAGGAATGACACCTGCGAAGAAAAGGCTAAAACACGGAAAAACGTTAGTCAAAGATATGGTGGGCTATCAGGGGAACGCCCGATCCCAGAAGTACGAAGACTTCCTAGAAGGATATCAGCCCACTGATAAAAAAGCAGAATATTGGATGAAAGTAGATAATAATGACAGAAATAAATGATAGAAAATAAAAGTGTGTACCTGATATGCAACACTTTTCTGCACAGTTGCTGGCGTCGGTCTCTGTGGTGCCGACGTCGGTTAGGGAAGGTGCCGACGTCGGTTTAGGTGCCGTCGTCGGTCGGGGTAGTGACCGGCGTCGGTAGGGGCAGGTTCTGGAAAAGTCTAAATAGGTTCGGGACAGGGTCTGAGAGAGTCAGGACAGGGTCTGGGCAAGGTCTGAGAGAGTCGGGATAGGGTCTGGGCAAGGTCTGAGAGAGTCGGGACAGGGTCTGGGCAAGGTCAGGTCAGGTCTGAACAGAGTCTGGGGGTTTTAGTCTAGACAGAGGCAGGGATGTAAACGAGGGATGCTGGGTCTGTGGTTTGAAGAATCGAGATGACAGAACTGATAAAGAATAACCAAGAAGAAATAAAACAAATAGAATAAATACTTACCTGCCAGAAGACGCGATGAAAGCCATAGTTGGAATTGTCTGTGCAGTGCCGGATTGAGTGCAGATTGGTTGATGCCGAGAGTGGGTTGATGCTGAGAGTGTTGTCGAAGTTCGTAGGTTGATTGAATGATTGCTCGGGTTCGATTGATCAGCATTTTGAATGGTTGGCAGATGCTGATGAAGGCGGGTGACGGTTCCAGAGACGATTTGTCAACCATTTTGGGAAACCGAATGATAACCGATAATGGATAACGGCAAGGTGACCGACGTCGGCAGGATTGCCGACGTCGGCCGATAGGTGACCGACGTCAGCGACATCGGCCGGGTAAACACCATCGTCGGCAGATGCATAATGGGGATAGAGTCTAGCTTTAGCTCTGTGCTCATTTTTACATGCTGCCAGGGTCAAGGTTGGTGGAACAAGTGATCGACAAGGGTTAAATAGGCGAAGAAGAATAAGACGGGGAATGACCAGGGAGTCGACACGATTTCGGTGTCTACAAACCCATCATGACTCAGCCTATTGTCTTGACTAGTCACTCGACCATGGCCAATACGCAAAGTTTGGCCTCCCCATCTATTTTCAAACCTACCTCCCTTGGGGTGTCATTACCCCCTCAACCACACTCAATTCAATCAAGTTCTACACCATACCAAAACTTGATTGTCTCAACCTCACCCACTCTTGTACCTATACTCACGAGAGTGACAACCTATCCTTTTACCAGTGTCACCACTCAACCACCTCTGGTGGTATCTAGTCAACTTGTGTCCTCCAACTTCATGGCACAAGCCCCTTTGACCATGACATCTATCCCTATGACGCACTAGCCTTATGTTGCACCTATACAAACACAACCAAGTACGTCATATGCCTCTTTGACCACCTTCTAGGTAGCCTACAACCTAGGGGGTGCCCCAGCTACCAATCCATTAGGTGATCTCATCAAAATGCTGATGGACAAAATGTCTAGCCTCAAGACCTCTATTTCTGGTTCACGCAATGCCCTCTCATATGAGCAAATTTACAATGAACCCATCCATCCCTCCGTGCCCATCTGAACTTATCCTAACCAGTGGGAACTCCATAAATTTACTCGCTTTTAGAGTAATGAGGACCCACAAAAACATCTTCGAGCGTTCAGACACGCTTGCTATCTCATAGCCCATGACAATGCGTTACTTCTACGCACGTTCCCAATGTCACTTTCTGGCCCCGCCCTTGACTGGTATAGCTCTCTTACCAGACATTCTATCTTTTTATTCACTCAACTTGACCAATTATTTCTCGACCATTTTTCTATCAACATCACCAAAAAAGTCTCAATCACAGACCTCTATTCCATTAGGCAATTTGGTGACGAATCAATAGTCAATTTTGTCGCCCGTTGGAGAGGCTTGATTAACCAGCTCTCCTTCTCATTGCCTCAACCTAAGCTCATCGAGCTCTTTTCTTGAGCATGTGCCAGGAACATCTCTTCTACCTTGTGGATTCAAACATTTTTCACTTTTGACGAAGCTTTCACCATGGCCCGAAAGCTTGAACTCCGTGCCATTGAAGAAGACAAGGTCAAATTGCATAATACCAACGCAAAAGCCAATGACCCTTCTTCTTCTAAACCTTCTTCTTCCCATTCTAAGTCCAAAGGAGTGGCCAACACTGTGGTCATTAGATCACCATCCTCGACAACAACCGACCAATCTCAACCTTCTACATCTCATATCATCACCAAACAATTCCAACAACGGTACATCTAGCGTTCATACACTCCACTTGGAGAATCATATGCTTTCATTTTGGAAAAACTTGTCAAGCAGGGGGTCCTCAATCTCCCTCCAATCCAACCACCTCAATTCGACCCTTCAAAAGCCCTCCCTGCCTGGTATAGGGAGGCTGACTTCTGTCACTTTCACCGTGTCTAAGGCCATGACATTGACAACTGCCAAACTTTCAAAAACCTCATTCAAGACATGCTAGACAAGGGTGATCTCATCTTGGACAACCCAAACACTCTGCCCAACCAAAACCTAGAAATCTTCAAACAACCTTTTCTTAACCATCCTCCTACTCAAAACAATATCCAGACCATGACCAATGACCCTCAAGACCATAATATACACATGGTTGACACTATCTTTTCTCTTATCCCTGACCAACCTTCTCCACAGGTAAAAGAATCCTCTTCTTTTTTTAGCCCTCCATCAACCTCTCTTATATTAGAGGATGCCTTGACCACAACAACGCCATTAAGCCCACCTTCATCCTTCTTCCTACCAATGGAGGACCCTACCTTGCCTACTCCTCAACCACAAGTAGAGGGCATGATCATCCCTGCCCTCTACCCTCTTGAGGAGCCACACTCTCATATTTATTCTCCACCAAGAGAAGAACCAGTCTCTTCACCCATTTCAACCGAGGAAGACCCAGTCATGGCTTCCTCTTATCTTTTACCTGAGATTGTTACATCTCACTCACCTCCGTCCACATCCGAACCCAAACCCGTATCTAACCTCACCTCGCACAATGGTGGCCCTCAACCCAAACCAAAGAAGGCCACTAAACCACACTAGAGGACTCCTCCTCCACCTTCATCATTACCTTCAATTTTGGGCCTGTATCCATCCACTTTAATGGGGGTGCTTCCTACTCCCATACCTCACAGGGGCAAGTCGCCTCTATTACTCTCTCAACCCATTAGACATATATTTCCTCCAAAACATCCAACACCTATCACCACAAAAGTGCCATCTCCATGTGTGGCTACATCACCCACGAAAAATATGGTACGACCAATGCCTCTTATGCCTCTTAAACCAAAGTTATCAACCCCCACTACAACAAGACACACAGACCCATTAGTAGGTTCTTATGCCCTGCTATTATGGCACTTGTTGTAGTCTTCTCACATCAATCTCCCACCTCTTAAACCATATCAATCTCTCAGACCAAAATTGCCTTGGTTCGATGACACTCAGATTTGTGCGTATCATCGCACGCCTGGGCATGACACTGAGTATTGTTGTGCCCTCAAGGTTTTCATTCGCTAATGCTTGGAGAAAGACACCTTTCTTCTCGACCATACTATCAACAAACCTTCAACACCACCCCACTCATCAACTCTCAGATCAAGACCATCTTGGTTCGACAACTCTAAATTTTGCCACTATCATCAAAAATTGGGACATGACACTTAGCGTTGTTGCGCTCTTAAAGCTGTCATTCATCAACACTAAAAAAAGGATTCCCTTCTCATCAAGGATCCTCTTGACCACCCCTTCGACAAATCATCAACACCAACCCATGCTTCTCAAACCTCGTCACCTAAATCGGGATCTCCATGCCAAATTACGGTCCCTTTGCCACCTTTAACCCCCTTATTCGACATCAGCACAGTCAATCTGACCACCAATCCTCAACCAACCTTGACCAATCTATCAAACATTCTCCCTAGCCACTGGGGGAATTCAACCTTCATCCACGCCTTAACCAACCTTTCAACCTAGTCTCGACCAAATATCAATCACTCTTTTAATCTTAAACCTCGACTATGCCTCGACCAAACAAGCATCGATTCGACCATTGACCAAACATTCGACCAGACATCGACCAAACAATGACCAAACATCAACCAACCTTTTAATCACATCATCCAACCCAACATTGACCAAATATCAACTGACCTCAACCAAACATCAACCAACTCCTTCAACATCAACCCACATGTGACCAATTTGAAATGAAGCAAATGGGGCAAGTTTGCTCCTAATTGATTCAGACCTTACATCATAACACAAGCATGGCCCAAGGACTTTGTCAGAAACCTATGCCCCTTTATGCCTTGCATCTTTGACCAGTCTACTGTTAGTCAAGTCATTATTCACTTGATGTTTAACTTGAGCTCGATCCCTTGAGCACTCCCTGTCATTGTCATTCCTATTCCTTTTCAACCCTCAACCCTGCAAACATCAGTCAACCCTTTTGGCAAGCATGAATGCTTTGTCATAATAAAAGGGAAACCCTCTAAACCTTTATAGTCAAGTCCATGACCAAAAGTCCAGTCAACAAAAAAAAAAAGTGGGATGCATATTCCAAGGTCATATAAATCTAAAGTGTATACTGCTCCCTCAAAGGACAACTACATAATTGTTGTATTTACTAGACTACTCCCTTGAAGGACAACTAGGCCAAAGTCATCTCAAAAACATATAAAGCAGAATATAGACCAATCCCTTGAAGGATGGCTATGCATAAATTTTGCTATATACACAGCATTATCTTTTAAGCTTCCCACATCGATCAGCTTCACAACATGACCACAAAGCAAAACAACATCTCATCGCAGGCTTCCCGCATCAATCAGTCTGCCTTCAAAAAAAAAACTGACTGACAACCTTTAAAGTCATGGACTTGTCTATAGTCGTTCTCGAGGTCACCTAGAAAAAGGGAAAAGTTGTTCCTACCAAAAATGGTTCCCCCTTTCATCCATCTCATAATCAATCCTATCACCCCAACATACTCAAGGGATTTCGAGCTCATTTTAAATATCAAAGTGATTCGATTACCTCTCTAACACAATCAATGGTCAACAATGTAATGCATAAACGGGTCTTTTGTTTCTAAACAACCCCTTATCTATGCCATCATTTTGGTCCTTGTCAATGAAAGAGAAACATGCCTCTCACTTCTAACACATCTTGGTCACACATCCAACCAAATAATTTTGCCAACTCAACCCAACCAACCAAAACCTTTTTCAGACCACAAAACATTATCATAAACCATTCACATAGTTTCTGTGGACACCAATACACATGGAAACTATTGACCAGACACAATTTATGTTAAGCATAAACCATTACTTGCTGAAGCATAAATGACCTCAATTTATTTTTTAGCATACATCCATCACGACTATGGAAAATTGGTAGGGATGAAAGAACCCAACCAATGTTACAGAATACACCATTTGGAAAAGGTTGTAGCATCATCTTATCCTTCAACATTTTATCATGACCAAAACCAGTCATCGACCACTTTGACTCTTCGTCTAAACTACATTGGTCTGAGGCCCTAAGCCTAGGGCTATGTAGGTAGCACTTAGATGACATGACGTCTTCTGGGGTTAGCTCAACCACCCTTGTTTGTTCGTCTCCCTGATGGACAAACCATTCTTTCCTTTGACTAATCTTTTGACCTTTGACCATGACCTTGACTTCATCCAAGACCAATTCATCACTTTGACCCTTCCTCCCTTTTAGGGAGAACTACATTGGCCTGAGGCCCTAACCATAGGGGCTATATAGGCAACACTCAAATTACACGACGTCTTCTGAGGTTAGCTCAGCCACATTCTTTTGTCCATCCCTCCACATCGACCAATGACCATGGAGATCATGCCTATCTCCTCTGACCCTGACCACTTCTAAGACGACTTCACCTTGGTTGTTTTTACATGTATGCTACCCCATGACTGGTTAGCAAAATTGTGCATAGACTATTTTTGACCCTCACAAGTATAGGATCACAAGCTGGTTGATACCCACTACTTGTGACATTTTCGTGTTTCTAGGAGCACTTCTTGAGCCTGGGATACTTGGACCACAATGACCCATTGGAGCTACAGCTTAGATTGAATAACCCAATCAGCTACAACTAATGTTGGGGCCTAGTTACTTCAATTTTGGCACTCTTTGACCCTTGACCTGCGACACTTTGACCTGACCATCTTGTGAAGTGGTATGTGCATAATCACAACTATTGCTACATTCACACTCACCATTTTTCATCCACTCTCTATCAAATCAGCACTTGATTCTAGGTTCCCTTCCCTCAACTCTTGATTTGAGGGGGAATACCTCATCCATAATCGGGGCAACCAACCCTCCTATTTTTGTCTTGCAGTTCACTTGAACAACCAACAGGATGAAATCAACCTCATCCCATACTTGGGGCAACCAAATCCTATTTTTGTCTTGCAGTTCGTCTAGAACAACCAACAAGACAAAAAGGGGTAAATGTAGACACCGAAATCATGTCTACTCCCTTGGTCATCCTCTCCCATGCCTATTTAGCCCCTCTCAATTGTTTTCCCATGAACCTTGACCCTGGCAGTGTGTAAGAATGGGCAGAAGGCTAAAATTAGCCTCTATCTCCATTCTAAAGCCATCGATGTCGATCACTATTCGGCCAACGTCGGCAGCTCTACCAGTGTCGGTAACCCTTAAAACTTCATCCATTATCTGTTATCCATTTCCCAATCAGTTTCCAATCTATTATCAGACCTTCTTTCAAGACGTTCTTAGATTAGACCTTAGTCAAAACAATCAGCAATCAATCTGCAACCAGACCTCTCACTCTCTCTCTCACAGGTCTTCTGCACCAACTACAGCAATAGCGAGAACTCTGCATCAGCCACTCCACCATCAACAAGGCCTTCACACCATCAACATCAACAACAGGTATAAGCACCAGCAGCACTCTTTCTACAAGCCACAGGTAAGTATTTTGTCTATGTTTTCATTTTAGTATCTTCTTTTTAATCTATCTGTTATTCAACACTTCTAGAGCAGACCCAAATCCTTATCTCCTTGTTGGCCTCCTCTATCCCTCTGTCCCTTTTTGACATTCTGTCTATTGCCTCAGACCTCTGCATAGACACCTCAAGCCATTTTGCTGACCCCAAACAGACCACAGACCTGACCAGACCTCATCCAAAGACCACAAACTTGACTAGACCTCGTCCAAAGATTACTGCCCCGACCGATGCTGGCCGCAGAGACCACTACCCCCACCAACATCGGCAGCCTAACCGACATCGGCAGACCTTGACCAACTGACGTTGGCAAAATAACTGACGTCGACGACTGTGACCAGGCTGACAATAGCATTCAGGTAAGCATTTGCTTCCATTTTTGTTTCAATCTTTAATCATTTCAGTCTTTTATCATTCTACCTTTTATCAGACATTATTTTTATCAATCAGTGGGTTAACATCCCTCAAAGAAGTCTTCATATTTCTGGGATCAAGCTTTTGCTTGGTAGCCCACCATCTCCTCATCTAACGCCTTCTTTGTCCAAGTCTCTTTTTGTTACAGGTGTCATCCTCCACAACCAAAGAGGAGTTCTCACGATGTCTGAAAATGGTGCGCATGACTTCATCTAGGTACATACAAGCCTTAGACCATTTCTTTTAGTTTCTTATTCTCTCTTTGAATGTGAAAGTGAAAATCGTATAGAAACAGTTATATACTTATATGATAATTTTACATAATCATGTTTGAGCTGATCTATTTACATAGACCTTTATTCATGTTTATATCTTTTGTAGTGCACTTAATATGTTATGTACTTAACATTTTTTATTGCACATATATCTAGGATCTAGTATGATATATTTATTTTGGTTTCTTATGTTCCATTATTTTTATTTATGCACTTCTTTGAGTGTCCTTATCTTTCATTATGTTTCTTGTTCAAGCATTTGAATATGCTCCATTGATTATGTCCCTCATGCCTATGTTTACCTATTGTGACATATGCATATGGCATAGTTTGTATATGTGCACATTTGAACATGTCATTCTATGCATTATGGACATTTGAATAAGTCATGTCCCTTAAATTGTGTGGCATTTAAGCATGCCCCTTGTTTGGGGTCTGGTCTCCTTAGACCATTGTCTTTTGATTTGATTTTGAGTGCAATTGTATGTGTACTTGATTATTTGTTGAGCTTGTAATGTTACTAGCTAGACATTTCCATGATTCACATCATGCATCTTAGGACTTTATGTGATCAAATACTATGTACCTCATTTATATATCTACCTAGAAATGATAATCTTATATGTTACATGATAGATTCATAGATTGTGTAGTTATCTTATCCTTTGGAGGTAAGGTGACTACTAGTTTCTATTTCCCCTCACCTAAAGAGGGAGAATATCAATGTGGTAATGTCATATAGGCATCACTTTCACAATTTCACATTTTCAAATTTTGATGGGGGCATGCCAAAAAGGCCTGACTTCCACAACTATACTACTTCTCAATTTTAGGTTATAGTGGGGGAATTTATGGAAACATGATATCCACACCTATACCAGTTTTTAATTTTAGAGATAGTGGTGGCATGTCATGGTAACATGTATTACACACTTAAATTTTTTCAAATATGGCCAAATTAGCAAATTATATGATTTATTAGCATATTTTTGGCAATATTCTATACGTTGGTACCATTTTTATACTCATGTTTCAGATTAAGACACATATGCGCTGCATATGCCATGCAAAAAACCACCTTAAATTTAAAAATCAAATAAGAATTTAGTTTTGAAATAATTTTATGGATTTTATCCTATATCAGGATGGATTTTTATGGACTATTATCAAGTCAATCTACTATAGTAGTTGGTTCACTTTTTGTAAGTTTGAGGTGATTACATCACTCAATATTACCGAGTGTATGGGATGGATTGATCAAATCATCCACCCACATCAATTTTATAGTGTGTGTTGACTTAGATCACTCATACTCACCAAGTTATAAGTATGATTGTGTTGCATGGTTGAGATAATCTCAACTTCCTTAAGTAAGTTTCCCTTTAATCTCTATATTTATTTGCACTTGCTCATTTGTACTATTGTCATAATCTTAACTCCAAAGATTAATAATAAATCATCTCTTCAAATCAATTTATTAAAGTGAAAGATGGTTGCATCGATACACAAGTTTACTCCTAACCTTAATCTCTTTGCTTTCAATCATTTCAAAAAAAATTCAATTTAAGATTGTATGCACTGATTATATGTTGTAACATGCTTTTGGTTTTCAAGTTAGTCATCAATAAATCACTCAAGTGGGACTCATGCAAAGATAAGGTGTGTTATACACACCAAGGTACACATTCCTTTTCCTTTAAACTAGAAATTTCATTACTATACTAAAGGAGATAAATGTAGACACTAAATCTAAATTATATAACACCTTAGTCTTGTATACTTGGAAATTATTTCTCACAGTTGTACCCTTCAATTCCTAAGATCTTATTCCTCCTTAAAGGCTTACATCTGCTATCTCTTGTGCATATTGCTTATCTCTTAGTCTAACCATGTGCTATTATAATGACTAGGACTTACATATTTCTCAAAATCATTTAAACCTTCTTATTATCATCATCTATAATTTTTATACCTATACTTATTTTATAGCTTCTTAGACATGTGTACCCTTGTCAGAGGCCTACATCAATGCTAGTGTCTTATGCTAAACTATCCAGTGCCCTAAAGTCATCAAATTTACAAATGAAATGTAAAATTATGGACATCCTAAGTACGTTAATGTGAGATGTTTCCAATATATATATATATATATATATATATGTGTGTGTGTGTGTGTGTGTGTGTGTGTGTGTGTGTGTGTGTGTGTGTGTGTGAGAGAGAGAGAGAGAGAGAGAGAGAGAGAGAGATCAACCCTCACTTATTCCTCACCTAACAAATCATAAGACAACTTACCAAATCTACTCAATCAAGAATTAAATGAGCAAAACTTCCCTATTTTCTACAATTTTAGTATCAATCATAAATACAACTCATATAAAAATCTAAATTATTGAAGGGTCACTCCATGAATAATATTTTTTCAAGTTACAATCTAGGTCACTTTATGTACTTGATTGTCACATGTTGCATCTTTAAGCACACACATTCCAACATGTATGGGATAACTACTTAATTTTAAGTCCATATTCAGAGTATTTTATAGGTAAGAAATGACCATTGATATAATATTCCTGTTTCTATATGATTTTCACTTATTACATTCAAGAAGGAAATGAGAAACTAAGAAGAAATGGTCTAAGGGTTGTATGTACCTGGATGAAGTCTTGTGCACCAAATCCAGATGATTGTGAGAACTCCTCTTTGGTTGTGGAGGATGACACCTGCAAAAGAAAGAGACTAGAACAAAGAAGGCGTTAGATGAGGAGATGGTGGGCTGCCAAGCAAAAGCTTGATCCCAAAAGTACAAAGACTTCCTTAAGGGATGTCAACCCACTGATTGATAAAAATAATGTCTGATAAAAGGTAGAATGATAAAAGACTGAAATGATTAAAGACTGAAAAGGAAATGGAAGCAAATGCTTACCTGAATACTGCTGTCAGCCTAGTCATAGTCGCCATCGTCGGTGGTTCTGTCGGCGTCAATCAAGAAGGTCACCGACGTCGGTTATGATGCTGACATTGGTAGGGGAAATGACCAGCATCGGTCGGGGCAGTAATCTTTAGATGAGGTCTGGTCAGCTCTGTGGTCTTTGGATGAACTCTAGTCGGGTCTAGACAGGGTTAAGGGCTGCAGAATGGTCTAAAAGAGCCTTAATGGTCTGTGTAGGGATCTAGGTAGAGTTGCAAGGACAATAGACAAATTGTATGTTTAGATATGGGGAGGCCTCTCAGCCTTTCTAGGAGGAAATCAAGTCTGGTCTATGGTCTGATAGTCTAAATCTGAGTGGTGATATCAATTAAAAGCAATAACTAGAAAACAAATGAAAGCACAAAATAAATGCATACCTGTTGCCTGCTGAAGAGAGAGTAAGAGACTTGGTTGCAGATTGATTGCTGATGGTGTGTTGTAGACTAGTTGCAGATGTTTGATGTAGAAGACTTCCAGCAAGGTGATTGAAGTAGAGTACTTGTGTCTGAGAGAGAGAGAGAGAGAGAGAGAGAGAGAGAGAGAGAGAGAGAGAGAGAGAGAGAGAGAGAGAGAGAGAGAGAGAGAGAGAGAGAGAGAGAGAGAGAGAGAGAGAGAGAGAGAGAGAGAGAGAGAGAGAGAGAGAGAGAGAGAGAGAGATTTTTAGTGGATTGGCTGAGTGAAGATTGGCTAATTATTCTTAGTTCAAAGGCAAATCTGAGAATGTCTTGAAAGAAGGTCAGATAACCGATTGAAAAACTGATTGAGAAATGGATAATGGATAACAGATTGAGAAACGGATAATGGATCCTACGTTTGGGTTGAGAACACAGTTTTAAGGGTAACTGATGTCGGCAGAACTGCCAACGTCGATCAAATAGTGACCAACGTCGACAGCTGTAGAATGGGGACAGAGGCTAATTTTAGTCTTCTGCCCATTCGTACACATTGACATGGTCAAGGTTCATGGGAAAATGGTCGAAAGGGGCTAAATAGGCATGGGAGAATAAAATGGGGGTCATAAATGGGTCATAGGGTTTTAAGACATAGGTTAGGTGTGTCAAAGTGGACGAAAGGGACTAAGGGGGAGAGAATGGGGAGAGGATGACCAAGGGAGTAGACATGATTTCAGTGTCTACATTTGCCCCTTTTTGTCTTGTTGGTTGTTCTGGATGAATTGCAAGACAAAAATAGGAGTTGGTTTCCCTAGGTGGGATGAGGTATTCCCCCTCAAATCAGGAGTCGAGGGAAGGGAACCTGGAATCAGGTGCTGATTTGACAGAGAGTGGATAAAAAATGGTGAGTGTGAATGCTGCAATAGTCGTGATTGCACGTATACCACTTCACAAGATGGTCAGGTCAAATTGTCACAGGTTGAGGGTTGAGGAGTGCCAAAATTGAAATAACTGGACCTCAACATTAGTCGTAGCTGATCAGGTTATTCAATCTAAGCTGTAGCTCTAATGGTCGTCAAGTTCCAAGTATCTCGAGCTCAAGAAGTGCTCTTAGAAAACATGAAAATGTCACAAGTAGTGGGGATCAATGTGGTAGCGATCCTATACTTGTGAGGGTCAAAAATAGTCTGTGCACAAGTTTTGCTAACCATTCGGGAGGTAGCATACATGCAAAAACATCCAAGGTGAAGTTGTCTTGGAAGTGGTCAGGGTCGGAGGAGATAGGCATGATCTCCATGGTCATTGGTCGATATGGATGGATGGACAAAATAATGTGGCCGAGCTAACCTCAGAAGACGTCGTGTGATATGAGTGATGCCTACATAGCCCTTGTGTGAAGGGCCTCAGGCCAATGTAGTTCTCCCTAATAGGGAGGAAGAGAGTCAAAGTGGTCGATGGTCTTGGACAAGGTTAAGTCATGGTCAAAGGTAAGAGGATTGGTCAAAGGTCAAAGGATTGGTCAAAGGAAAGAATGGTTTGTCCATCAAGGAGATGAACAAATGAGGGTGGTCGAGCTAACCTCAGAAGACATCATGTCATCTGAGTGTTGCCTACATAGCCCCGATCTTAGGGCCTCAGACCAATGTAGTTCAAGTTGAGAGGCAAAATGGTCGATGATTGGTTTTGGTCAAGGTTAAATGATGAGAGGTAAGATGATGTTATAGCCTTTTCCATATTGTGTGATGGTGGATTATGTAACATTGGTTGAGGGGTCTTTCATCCCTAGCAATTTTCTATATTCATGATGGATGTAGGATAAAAATGAACTGAGGTCTATTTATGCTTTATCAAGTAATGGTTTATGCTTAACATAAATTGTGTATGGTCGATAGTTTCTATGTGTATTATGGTCCACAAAAACTATGTGAAATGGACTAGGTCATGGTGGTAGTCTGAAAATGTTTGGGTTGGTTTGGGTGAATGTGACCAAAGTGTAAAAAGGAGGGAAAGGCATATTGCTCTTTCATTGACAAGGACCAAAATGATGGCATGGATAGGGGTTGTTAGAACAAAATCCCCATTCATGCATTATGTCATTGACCATTTATTGTGTTAGAGAGGCAATCGAATAACTTAAGTGAGCTTGAAATCCCTTGAGTATGCAGGGGTGATAGGATTGATTATGTGATATGGATGAAAGGGGGAACCCTTTTGGGTAGGAACAACTTTGCCCCTTTTATAAGTGACCTCGAGAATGACTATAGACAAGTCCATGACTTTAAAGTTTGTCAGTCAATTTTTATTTTTATTTTTTGGTACAAACTGATCAATGTGGGAAGTCTGCGAGGGGATGTCATTTTTCTTTGTGGTCATGTTGTGAAGTTGATCGATGCAGGAAGCTTCTGAGATAATGATGTGTATGTAGCAAGATTAAGGCATGGCCATCCTTCGAGGGAGTGCTCTATATTCTGCTTTATATGTTTTTGATATGACTTTGGCCTAGCTGTCTTTTAAGGGAGCAGTCTAGTAAATACAACAATGATGATGCAGCTATCCTTCAAGGGAGCAGTCTACATTTAAGATTTATATGAACTTGGAATATGCATCCCACTTATATATTTTTTTGATTGTTGACTGGACTTTGGTCATGGACTTGACTATAGAAGTTTAGAGGGTTTCCCTTTTATTAGGACAAAGCAGTCAAGCTTGACAAAAGGGTTGAGTGACGTTTGCAGGGTCGAGGGTTGAAAAGGAAATAGGAATGAAAATGATGGGGATTGCTCAAGGGATCGAGCTCAAGTTAAACATCAAGTGAATAATTACCTGACTAATAGTAGACTGGTTGAAGATGTAAGGCATAAAGGGGCTCAGTGACTGATAAGTCCCTATCCCATGCTTGTGTTATGATGCAAGGTCCGAGCCAATTAGGAGAAAACTTGCCCCATTTGCTTCGTTCCAAATTGGTCACATGTTGATTGATGTTGAAGGAGTTGGTTGATGTCATGATTAAAAAGGTTGGTTGACATTTGGTCATTGTTTGGTCGATGTTTGGTCGAATGTTTGGTCAATGGTCGGTCGAATGTTTGGTTGAGGTTTGGTTGAGGTTTAGGATTAAAAGAGTGATTGATATTTGGTCGAGACTGGGTTGAAAGGTTGGTAGAGGCTTGGATGAAAGTTGAATTCCTCCAGTGGCTAGGAAGAAGGTTTGATAGATTGGTCAAGGTCGATCGAGGCTTGGAGGTCAGATTGACTGTGTTGATGTCGAATAATGGGGTTAAAGGCAGCAAAGGGACCATAGTCTGGCGTGGAGATCCTGATTTAGGTGATGAGGTTTGAGAAGCATGGGTTGGTGTTGATGATTTATGGAAGGGGTGGTCAAAAGGATCCTTGATGAGAAGGGTATCCTTTTTTCGATGTTGATGAATGATAGCTTTAAGAGCGCAATAATGCTCAGTGTCATGTCCTAATTTTTGATGATAGTGGAAAAATTTAGAGTTTTCAAACCAAGATGGTCTTGATCTAGGAGTTGATGAGTGGGGTGGTGTTGAAGGTTTGTTGATAGTATGGTCGAGAAGAAAGGTGTCTTTCTCCAAGCATTGGTGAATGACAACCTTGAGGGCACAATAATGCGTAGTGTCGTGCCCAAGCATGCAATGATACGCACAAATCTAAGTGTCATCAAACCAAGGCAGTTTTGGTCTAAGGGATTGATATGGTTTAAGAGGTGGGAGATTGATGTGAGAAGACTACAACAATTGTCGTAACAGCAGGGCATAAGAACTTGCTAATGGGTCTGTGTGTCTTGTTGCAGTGGAGGTTGATGACTTTGGTTTGAGAGGCGTAAGTGGCATTGGTCGTACCATCATTTTCGTGGGTGGTGTAACCACACGTGGAGATGGCACTTTTGTGGTGATAGGTGTTGGATGTTTTGGAAGAAATATATGTCTGATGGGTTGAGGGGATAATGGAGGTGACTTGCCCTTGTGAAGTATGGGAGTAGGACGCACTCCTATTAAAGTGGACGAATGCGGGCCCAAAATTGAAGGTAATGATAAAGGTGGAGGAGTCCTCCAGTGTGTTTTATTGGCCTTCTTTGGTTTGGGTTGAGGGCCACCATTGTGCGAGGTGAGGTTAGATATGGGTTTGGGTTCAGATGTGGACGACGGTGAGTGAGATGTAGCAATCTTAGGCAAAAGGTAAGAGGAAACTATGATTGGGTCTTCCTCAATCAAAATGGGTGAAGAGACTGGTTCTTCTCTTGGTGGAGAAGAAATAGGAGAGTGTAGTTCCTCAAGAGGGCAGAGGGCAGGAATGATCATGCCCTATACTTGTGGTTGAGGAGCAGGAAAGATAGGGTCCTCCATTGGTGGGAAGAAGGATGAATGTGGGCTTAATGGCATTGGTATGGTCAAGGCATCCTCCAATATGAGAGAGGTTGATGGAGGACTAATAGGAGAAGAGGATTTTTCTACCTGTAGAAGAGGTTGGTCAGGGATCAGAGAAGAGACAGTGTCGACCGTGGGTATATTATGGTCTTGAGGGTCATTGGTCATGCTCTGGACATTGTTTTGATTAGGAGGATGGTTAGGAAAACATTGTTTGAAGATGTTTAAGTTTTGGTTGGCCAAAGTGTTTGGTTTATCTAGGATAAGATCCCTCTTGTCTAGCATGTCTTGGATGATGTTTTTAATGGTTTGACAGTTATCCGTGTCATGGCCTTTGACACGGTGATAGTTGCAAAAGTCATTCTCCCTATACCATGCAGGGATAGGTGTTGGAGGGTCAAATTGAGGTGGTCAGATTGAAGGGAGACTGAGGACCCCCTGCTTGATGAGTTTTTCCAAAATGGAAGTGTATGATTCTCCAAGTGGAGTGTATGAACACTAGATGTACCGTTGTTGGAATTGTTTGGTGATGTTTGGAGATGTAGAAGGTTGAGATTGGTCAGTTTTTGTCGAAGATGGTGATCTAATGACCACAATGTTGGCCACTCCTTTGGATTTGGAGTTGGCAAGAGAAGGTCTGGAAGAAGAAGGGTCATTGGTTCTTGCGTTAGTATTACGCAATTTGACCTTATCCTCTTCAATGGCACGGAGTTCAAGCTTTTAGGCCATGGTGAAAGCTTCGTCAAAAGTGTGGAATGTTTGAATCTGCAAGGTAGAAGAGATGTGCCTGACACATGCTTGAGAAAATAGCTTGATGAGCTCAGGTTGAGGCAAGGAGAAGGAGAGTTGGTTAATCAAGCCTCTCCAACGAGTGACAAAATCGACTATTGATTCGTTGTCAAATTGCCTGATGGAGTAGAGGTCTATGATTGAGACTTGTTTGGTGATGTTGATAGAAAAATGGTTGAGAAATAATTGGGTGAGTTGAGTGAATGAAAAGATAGAATGTCTGGTAAGAGAGGTATACCATCTAGGGCGGGGCTAGAAAGTGACATGGGGAATGTGCGTAGAAGTAATGCATCATCATGGGCTATAAGATAACAAGCATGCCTGAATGCTCATAGGTGTTGTTGCGGGTCTTCCTTACTCTGAAAATGAGAAAACTTAGGAGGATCCCACTGGTTGGGGTATGGTCGGATCAGGATGGAGGGATGAATGGGTTCGTTGCAAACTTGCTCATATGAAAGAGCATTGCTCGAACCATAAATAGAGGTCTCAAGACTAGACATCTTATCCATCAGCATTTTGATGATGTCTGCTAACGGATTGGTGGGTGGAGCACCCCCTAGGTTGTAGGGTGCTTGAAAGAGGCTAGAGGAGGCATACGACGTAGTCGGTTGCACTTGTAAGGGCGCAACGTATTGATAACTAGTCCTTGGGATGGAAGTGGAGGCTAAGGGTGGTTGTGTAGAAGGTATGGCTAGGCTCGATGTTGCCATGAAAGGTTGGATATTGGTAACATGGGCCAATGGATGGGTAGCCACCCTGGTGTTGATAGGGGTGAGGGTAGGCAGAATAAAGACAACCAGATTTTTGAAAGGGGTAGAGATTGGTTGAATAGGCTGCGATTAATAGGGGGCTGAAACCCCAGTAGAAGTGGGCCTAGAGATGGAGAGAGAGGCCACACTTAGACAGTTGGTCAAGGGCTGGTCATTGGTTGAGGCGATAGTCTGGGTGTCTACAAGTTGAACTATGGACACTGTCGATATAGCCGCTGTCTCGACTAAAGAGGTTAGCATCCCATAAATCGGGTTGCCAAAGGAGTCTCACATTTAGCTTCGCGTGAGATAATGCTGCAAGGCTTTGACATTGAGGTCCAAGAATCTTTCAAAATATTGGTCCCCTTCAGGGATGATGGGAGTCTGGGTTGGGGTCGATCGAGTAGGAGTTCTTTCAGTCTCTGAGTGGAACTCCATTATAGGAGTAGTTATGGATGGGAAAGGTGGAAGTGGTTGATGCCTCGCTTGGTCAAGAAGAGCCTTGGTTTGACTGCATGTCAAAACCATTCAAGGCAAGAAAGAATGTCCTCACAAGCTCAAACAAGCAGATAATAATAGAAAAGATGAAGAACACAAGCATATCCTAAATGTTAAATCCCTAGGAATAAATTATTAGGATCGTGGTGGCTTATGCCTTAGAATGTGTGTAGGAAGATTGGCTTTTGAGACGGGTCTTAGAATAAGTAGTCTATGGATGGTTTCAGGTTTGTTTTCGTGCTCAAAAGTCTGTGTTAGTTTTGGTACGTGGCCTGGTGCTAAGGAGCAAGCTCCCCTCACTTCACGAGCCCAGTGATAAGCTGGTCTCACTTAGCCAAAATATACGTCCCCTAGAGATTATCCTTTGCCAGAGAACAGAGTGGGCTTTCCCCTTGGTGGTGAAATTCAAGTGGGATTGCCGGGACGGGTAAGGTATCCACTGGGTGATGAAATCCCAGTCGGGCCTTGTCTCAGGTGAGTTTTGATGTTTGATTTGTGCAAGTGATTTGGATGTGTAACATAAGTGTGATTAATTCATGATGTGGTTTGTTAATTACAAGATGTGGACTAAGAAATGCAAGCAAGCAGAAATGAAATGCAAAAGATTTTAAGCCCAAGTTGAAATGTGTCATTCGTATGAAAACAAGTTGAGAAAGGTTTGAAGAGTATGAGTTGACTAGTCTAAGATGCAAGAAAAGAAAGAAGAGTTCTTTTTAATCTTGCTAATGGTGTCTTTTGGAAGAGATATAGAAGAAAGAGGTGAAAAGGAGAAACCTAATGCACCTATATGGATAGAAATAAAAGAACCCAAGGAAGACCCTAGGGTCCCACCAGGCGTGCCAGAATGTTTCTATATGATTTTCACTTTTTACATTCAAGAAGGAAATGAGAAACTAAGAAGAAATGGTTTAAGGCTTGTATGTACCTGGATGAAGTCTTGCGCACCAAATTCAAATGATTGTGAGAACTCCTCTTTGGTTGTAGAGGATGACACCTGCAGAAGAAAGAGACTAGAACAAAGAAGGTGTTAGATGAGGAGATGGTGGGCTGCCAAGCAAAAGCTTGATCCCAGAAGTACAAAGACTTCCTTAAGGGATGTCAACCCACTGATTGATAAAAATAATGTCTAATAAAAGGCAAAATGATAAAAGACTGAAATGATTAAAGACTAAAAAGGAAATGGAAGTAAATGCTTACCTGAATGCTGTTGTCACCCTAGTCACAGTCACCAATGTTGATGGTTCTGCCGGCGTCGGTCAAGAAGGTCACCGACGTCGGTTATGATGCTGACGTCGATAGGGGAAATGAATGGCATCGGTCAGGGTAGTAATCTTTGGATGAGGTCTGGTCAGCTCTGTGGTCTTTGGATGAGCTCTAGTCGGGTCTGGATAGGGTTAAGGGCTGCAGAATGGTCTAAAAGAGACTTAATGGTCTGTGCAGGGATCTGGGCAGAGTTGTAGGGATAATGGACAGACTATATGTTCGGATATGGGGAGGCCTCTTAGCCTTTCTAAGAGGAAATCAAGTCTGGTCTGTGGTCTGATAGTCTAAATTTGAGTGGTGATATCACTTAAAAGCAATAACCAGAAAACAAATGAAAGCACAAAAGAAATGCATACCTGTTGCCTGCTAAAAAGAGAGTAGGAGAATTGGTTACAGATTGATTGCTGATGGTGTGTTGTGGATTGGTTGCAGATGTTTGATGTAGAAGACTTCCAACAAGGTGACTCAAGCAGAGTACCTATGTTCGAGAGAGAGAGAGAGAGAGAGATTTTTTAGTGGATTAGCTGAATGAAGATTGGCTGATTGTTCTTAGTTCAAAGGTGGATCCGAGAATGTCTTGAAAGAAGGTCAGATAATCGATTGAAAAATTGATTGAGAAACGGATAATGGATAACGGATTGAGAAATGGATAACGGATCCTACGTTCGGGTTGAGAATGCAGTTTTAAGGGTAACTGACGTCGGCAAAACCGCTGATGTTGACCGAATAGTGACTGACATCAGCAGCTACAGAATGGGGACAGAGGCTAATTTTAGTCTTCTACCCATTCGTACATCCTGCCAGGGTCAAGGTTCATTGGAAAATGGTCAAAAGGGGCTAAATAGGCATGGGAGAATGAAATGGGGGTCATAAATGGGTCATAGGGTTTAAAGACATAGGTTAGGTGTGTCAAAGTGGACGAAAGGGACCAATGGGGAGAGAATGGGGAGAGGATGACCAAGGGAGTAGACACGATTTTGGTGTCTACATTTGCCCCTTTTGTCTTGTTGGTTGTTTTGGATGAACTGCAAGACAAAAATAGTAGTTGGTTACCCCAGGTGGGATGAGGTATTCCCCCTCAAAGCAGGAGTCGAGGGAAGGGAACTTAGAATCGAGTGCTGATTTGATAGAGAGTGGATGAAAAATGGTGAGTGTGAATGCTGAAATAGTTGTGATTGCATATATACCACTTAACAGGATGGTCATGTCAAATTGTCATAGGTCGAGGGTCGAAGAGTGCCAAAATTGAAATAACCGGGCCCCAACATTAGTCGTAGCTGATCGGGTTATTCAATCTAAGCTATACCTCAAATGGTCATCATGTTCCAGGTATGCCAGGCTTAGGAAGTGCTCCTAAAAAACACAAAAATGTCACAAGTAGTGGGGATCAACGTTCTAGCGATCCTATACTTATGAGGGTCAAAAATAGTCTGTGCACAAGTTTTTCTAACCATTCAGGAGGTAGCATACATGCAAAAACATCCAAGGTGAAATCGTCTTGGAAGTGGTCAAGGTTAGAGGAGATAGGCATGATCTCCATGGTCATTGGTCGATATGGATGGATGGACAAAAGAATGTGGCTGAGCTAACCTCAGAAGACGTCGTGTGATCTGAGTGCTACCTACATAGCCCTTGTGTGAAGGGCCTCAGGCCAATGTAGTTCTCCATAAAAGGGAGGAAGAGAGTCAAAGTGGTCGATGGTCTTAGACAAGGTTAAGTCATGGTCAAAGGTAAGAGGATTGGTCAAAGGTCAAAGGATTGGTCAAAGGAAAGAATGGTTTGTCCATCAGGGAGATGAACAAACGAGGGTGGTCGAGCTAACCTCAGAAGATGTCATGTTGTCTGAGTGCTGCCTACATAGCCCCGGTCTTAGGGCCTCAGACCAATGTAGTTCAGACTGAGAGGCAAAATGGTCGATGATTTGTTTTGGTCAATGTTAAATGATGAGAGGTAAGATGATGTTACAGTGTTTTCCATATTGTGTAATGGTGGATTCTGTAACATTGGTTGAGGGGTCTTTCATCCCTAGCTATTTTCCATATTCGTGATGGATGTAGGCTAAAAATGAATTGAGGTCTATTTATGCTTCAACAAGTAATGGTTTATGCTTAACATAAATTGTGTCTGGTCGATAGTTTCCATGTGTATTGTGGTCCAAAGAAACTATGTGAAATGGACTAGGTCATGTTGGTAGTCTGAAAATGTTTGGGTTGGTTTGGGTGAATGTGACCAAAGTGTAAAAAGGAGGGAAAGGCATATTGCTCTTTCATTGACAAGGACCAAAATGATGGCATGGATAGGGGTTGTTAGAACAAAAGCCTCATTCATGCATTACGTTGTTGACCATTTATTGTGTTAGAGAGGCAATCGAATCACTTAAGTGAGCTCAAAATCCCTTGAGTATGCAGGGGTGATAGGATTGATTATGTGATATGGATGAAAGGGGAAACCCTTTTGGGCAGGAACAACTTTTCCCCTTTTATAAATGACCCCTAGAATGACTATAGACAAGTCCATGACTTTAAAGTTTCTCAGTCAGTTTTTTTTTTGGTGCAAACTGATCAATGTGGGAAGTCTGCGAGGGGATGTCATTTTGCTTTGTGGTCATGTTGTGAAGCTGATTGATGTGAGAAGCTTCTGAGATAATGTTGTGTATGTAGCAAGATTAAGGCATAGCCATCCTTCGAGGGAGTGCTCTATATTATGCTTTATATGTTTTTGATATGACTTTGGCCTAGTTATCCTTCAAGGGAGCAGTCTAGTAAATATAGCAATGATGGTGCAGCTGTCCTTTGAGAGAGTAGTCTACATTTAAGATAAAATGACCTTGGAATATGCATCCCACTTATATATCCTTTTTTATTGTTGACTAGACTTTGGTCATGGACTTGACTATAGAAGTTTAGAGGGTTTCCCTTTTATTAGGACAAAGCAGTCAAGCTTGACAAAAGGGTTGAGTGACATTTGCAGGTTCAAGGGTTGAAAAGGAAATAGGAATGACAATGATAGGGATTGTTCAAGGGATCGAGCTCAAGTTAAACGTCAAGTGAATAATTACCTGACTAACAGTAGACTGGTTAAAGATGCAAGGCATAAAGGGGCTCAGGTTCTGATAAGTCCCTGTCCCATGCTTATGTTATGATGCAAGATCCAAGCCAATTAGGAGCAAACTTGCCCCATTTGCTTCGTTTCAAATTGGTCACATGTTGATTGATGTTGAAGGATTTGGTTGATGTCATGATTAAAAAGGTTGGTTGACATTTGGTCATTGTTTGGTCGATGTCTAGTTGAATGTTTGGTCAATGGTCAGTCAAATGTTTTGTTGAGGTTTGGTTGAGGTTTAGGATTAAAAGAGTGATTGATATTTGGTCGAGACTAGGTTGAAAGGTTGGTCGAGGCTTGGATGAATGTTTAATTCCCCCAGCGGCTAGGAAGAAGGTTTGACAGATTGGTCAAGGTCAGTCGAGGCTTGGAGGTCAGATTGACTGTGTTGATGTTGAATAATGGGGTTAAAGGTGGCAAAGAGACCATAGTCTAGCGTGGAGATCCCGATTTAGGTGATGAGGTTTGAGAAGCATGGGTCAGTGTTGATGATTTGTGGAAGGGGTGGTCAAAAGGATCCTTGATGAGAAGGGTAACCTTTTTCCAGTGTTGATGAATGATAGCTTTAAGAGTGCAACAACACTTAGTGTCATGTCCCAGTTTTTTATGATAGTGGCAAAATTTAGAGTTGTCGAACCATGATGGTCTTGATCCGGGAGTTGATGAGTGGAGTGGTGTTGAAGGTTTGTTGATAGTATGGTCGAGAAGAAAGGTGTCTTTCTCCAAGCATTGGTGAACGACAACCTTGAGGGCACAACAATGCTCAGTGTCGTGCCCAGGCGTGTGATGATACCCAAAAATTTGAGTGTCGTCAAACTAGGGCAGTTTTGGTTCGAGGGATAGATATGGTATAAGAGGTGGGAGATTGATGTGAGAAGACTGTAACAATTTCCATAATAGCAGGGCATAAGAACCTGCTAATGGGTCTGTGTGTCTTGTTGCAGTGGGGGTTGATGACTTTGGTTTGAGAGGCATAAGAGGCATTGATCGTACCATCATTTTCATGGGTGGTGTAACCACACGTGGAGATGGCACTTTTGTGGTGATAGGTGTTGGATGTTTTGGAGGAAATATATGTCTGATGGGTTGAGGGGATAATGGAGGTGACTTGCCCCTGTGAAGTATGGGAGTAGGAAGCACTCCTATTAAAGTGGACAGATGTGGGCCCAAAATTGAAGGTAATGATGAAGGTGGGGGAGGAGTCCTCCAGTGTGTTTTAGTGGCCTTCTTTGGTTTGGGTTGAGGGCCACCATTGTGCGAGGTGAGGTTAGATATGGGTTTGGGTTCAGATGTGGATGGCGGTGAGTGAGATGTAGCAATCTCAGGCAAAAGGCAAGAGGAAACCGTGACTGGGTCTTCCTCAATTGAAATGGGTGAAGAGACTAGTTCTTCTCTTGGTGGAGAAGAACTAGGAGAGTGTGGCTCCTCAAGAGGGCAAAGGGTAGGAATGATCGTGCCCTCTACTTGTGGTTGAGAAGTAGGAAAGATAAGGTTCTCCATTGGTGGGAGGAAGGATGAATGTGGGCTTAATGGCATTTGTATGGTCAAGGCATCCTCCAATATGAGAGAGGTTGATGGAGGACTAATAGGAGAAGAGGATTCTTCTACCTGTAGAAGAGGTTGGTCAGGGATCAGAGAAGAGACAATGTCGACCGTGCGTATATTATGGTCTTGAGGGTCATTGGTCATGGTCTGGACATTGTTTTGATTAGGAGGATGGTTAGGAAAAGGTTGTTTGAAGATGTCTAGGTTTTGGTTGGCCAGAGTGTTTGGGTTATCCAGGATAAGATCCCCCTTGTCTAGCGTGTCTTGGATGATGTTTTTGATGGTTTGACAGTTGTTCATGTCATGGCCTTTGACACGGTGATAGTTGCAAAAGTCATTCTCCCTATACCATGCAGGGATAGGCGTTGAGGGGTTGAATTGAGGTGGTTGGATTGAAGGGAGATTGAGGACCCCCTGCTTGATGAGTTTTTCCAAAATGGAAGCGTTTGATTCTCCAAGTGGAGTGTATGAATGCTGGATGTACCATTGTTGGAATTGTTTGGTGATGCTTGGAGATGTAGAAGGTTGAGATTGGTCAGTTGTTGTCGAAGATGGTGATCTAATGACCACAGTGTTGGCCACTCCTTTGGATTTGGAGTTGGAAGGAGAAGGTCTGGAAGAAGAAGGGTCATTGGTTCTTGCATTAGTATTACACAATTTGACCTTATCCTCTTCAATGGCATGGAGTTTAAGCTTTTGGGCCATGGTGAAAGCTTCATCAAAAGTGAAAAATGTTTGAATCTATAAGGTAGAAGAGATGTGCCTAGCACATGCTCGAGAAAAGAGCTCGATGAGCTCAGGTTGAGGCAAGGAGAAGGAGAGCTGGTTAATCAAGCCTCTCCAATGGGTGACAAAATCGACTATTGATTCGTTGTCAAATTGCCTGATGGAGTAAAGGTCTATGATTGAGACTTGTTTGGTGATGTTGATAGAAAAATGGTCGAGAAATAATTGGGTGAGTTGAGTGAATGAAAAGATAGAATGTCTGGTAAGAGAGCTATACCAGTCCAGGGTGAGGCCAGAAAGTGACATGTGAAACGTGCGTAGAAGTAACGCATCATCATAGGCTATAAGATAACAAGCATGCCTGAATGCTCATAGGTGTTGTTGCGGGTCTTCCTTATTCTAGAAATGAGAAAACTTAGGAGGCTCCCACTGGTTGGGGTATGGTCGGATCGGGACAGAGAGATGAATGGGTTTGTTGCAAACTTGCTCATATGAAAGAGCATTGCTCAAACCAAAAATAAAGGTCTCGAGACTAGACATCTTGTCCATCAACATTTTGATGATGTCTGCTAATGGATTGGTAGGTGGAGTGCCCACTAGGTTTTAGGGTGCTTGAAAGAGGCTAGAGGAGGCATACGACGTAGTTGGTTGCACTTGTAAGGGCACAACGTATTGATAACTAGTCATTGGGACGGAAGTGGAGGCTAAGGGTGGTTGGGTAGAAGGCATGGCTAGGCTCGATGTTGCCATGGAAGGTTGGATAGTGGTAACATGGGCCAATGGATGGGTAGCCACCCTGGTGTTGATAGGGGTGAAGGTAGGCAGAATAGAGACAACCAGATTCTAGAAAGGGGTAGAGATTGGTTGAATAGGATGCGGTTGATAGGGGGCCAAAACCCTAGTGGAAGTGGGCCCAGAGATGGAGGGAGAGGCCACACTTAGATGGTTGGTTAAGGGCTGGTCATTGGTCGAGGTGATAGCCTAGGTGTCTATAGGTTGAACTACAGACGCTGTCGATACGGCCGCAGTCTCAACTAAATAGGTCAGCATCCCATAAATTGGGTTGCCCAAGGAGTCTCACATTCGGCTTCATGTGAGATAATGCTACAAGGCTTTGACATTGAGGTCGAAGAATATTTTGAAATCTTGGTCCCCTTCACAGATGATGGGAGTCTGGGTCGGGGTCGGTCGAGTAGGAGTTCTTTTAGTCTCCGAGTGGAACTCCATTATAGGACTGGTTATGGATGGGGAAGGTGGAAGCGGTTGATGCCTCGCTTGGTCAAGAAGAGCCTTGGTTTGACTGCGTGCCAAAACCATTCAAGGTAAGAAATAACATCCTCACAAGCTCAAACAAGTAGATAAGAATAGAAAAGATAAAGAACACAAGCAGACCCTAAACGTTAAATCCATAGGAATAAATTATTAAGATCGTGGTGGCTTATGCCTTAGAATGTGTGTAGGAAGATTGGCTTTTGAGATGGGTCCTAGAATAAGTAGTCTATGGATGGTTTCGGGTTTGTTTCAGTGCTCAAAAGTCTATGTTAGGTTCGGTATGTGGCCTGGTGATAAGGAGCAAGCTCCTCTCACTTCATGAGCCCAGTGATAAGCTGGTCTCGCTTAGCCAAAATATACGTCCCCTAGAGATTATCCTTTGCCAGAGAACAGAGTGGGCTTTCCCCTTAGTGGTGAAATCCAAGTGGGATTGCTAGGATGGGTAAGGTATCCGCTGGGTGATGAAATCCCAGTCGGGCCTTGTCTCAGGTGAGTTTTGATGTTTGATTTGTGCAAGTGATTTGGATGTGTAACATAAGTGTGATTAATTCATGATGCAGTTTGTTAATTACAAGATCTGGACTAAAAAATGCAAGCAAGCATAAATGAAATTCAAAAGATTTTGAGCCCAAGTCAAAATGTTTCATTCGTATGAAAACAAGTTGAGAAAGGTTTGAAGAGTATGAGTTGACTAGTCTAAGATGCAAGAAAAGAAAGAAGAGTTCTTTTTAATCCTGCTAATGGTGTCTTTTGGAAGAGATATAGAAGAAAGAGGTGAAAAGGAGAAACCTAATGCACCTATATGGACAGAAAGAAAAGAACCCAAAGAAGACCCTAGGGTCCCAACGGGCGTGCCAGAATGTTTCTATACGATTTTTGATTTTTACATTCAAGAAGGAAATGAGAAACTAAGAAATGGTCTAAGGCTTGTATGTACCTAGATGAAGTCTTGTGCACCAAATTCAGATGATTGTGAGAACTCCTCTTTGGTTGTGGAGGATGACACCTGTAGAAGAAAGAGACTAGAACAAAGAAGGCATTAGATGAGGAGATGGTGGGTTGCCAAGAAAAAGCTTGATCCCAGAAGTACAAAGACTTTCTTAAGGGATGTCAACCCACTGATTGATAAAAATAATGTCTGATAAAATGCAAAATGATAAAAGATTGAAATTATTAAAGACTAAAAAAGAAATGCAAGCAAATGTTTACCTGAATGCTGATGTTGGCCTGGTCACAGTCGCTGATGGCGGTGGTTCAGCCAGCGTCAGTCAAGAAAGTCACCGACATTGGTTATGATGCCAATGTCAGTAGGGGAAATGACTAACATCGGTCAGGGTAGTAATCTTTGGATGAGGTCTGGTCAGCTCTCCGGTCTTTGGACGAGCTCTGGTCGGGTCTGGACAGGGTTAAGGGCTGCAGAATGGTCTAAAAGAGCCTTAATGGTCCGTGCAAGGATTTGGGTAGAGTTGCAGGGATAATGGATAGATTGTATGTTCAGATATGGGGAGGCCTCTCAGCCTTTTCGAGAGGAAATCAAGTCTGGTATGTGTTCTGATAGTCTAAATCTGAGTGGTGATATCACTTAAAAGTAATAACCAGAAAACAAATGAAAGCACAAAAGAAATGCATACCTGTTGCCTGCTGAAGAGAGAGTAGGAGACTTGGTTGCAGATTGATTGCTAATGGTGTGTTGTGGACTGGTTGCAGATGTTTGATGTAGAAGACTTCTAGCAAGGTGACTGACGTAGAGTACCTATGTCCAAGAGAGAGAGAGAGAGAGAGATTTTTAGTGGATTGGCTGAGTGAAGATTGGCTGATTTTTCTTAGTTCAAAGGTGGATCTGAGAATGTCTTGAAAGAAGGTCGGATAACCGATTGAAAAACTGATTGAGAAATGGATAACGGATAATGGATTGAGAAATGGATAATGGATCCTGTGTTTGGGTCGAAAACACAGTTTTAAGGGTAACCGACGTCGGCAGAACCGCTGACGTCGACCAAATAGTGACCGACATTGGCGGCTGCAGAATGGGGATAGAAGCTAATTTTAGTCTTCTACCCATTCGTACACACTGCCAGGGTCAAGGTTTGTGGGAAAATGGTCGAAAGGGGCTAAATAGGCATGGGAGAATAAAATGGGGGTCATAAATGGGTCATAGGGTTTTAAGACATAGGTTAGGTGTGTCGAAGTGGACGAAAGGGACCAAGGGGGAGAGAATGAGGAGAGGATGACCAAGGGAGTAGACATGATTTCGTTGTCTACAATTCCTTAGGTTAGATTGACACCATGTGCCCACTAACCCATTTTTCCCATACTCACTCCAAGGGTGTAAAATCTAGGGTTTTATCATTTGACCAAGAGCGACAACCTGTGTGTGATATATGAACACATTTAATAAAAGGAGATAAAAAACCCATAAGTTTCCATGTGGTTACATCCAAATATTTTTTATATTTCATACTATACACTTGCATCCAATTCAAACACTAAAATTGATGTAATCATCAAGATATGATGCAAGTGTATAAGGCCCCAAAATGCAAATTTATAGAATATAAAAACTATTCTAGGATTCTAATCCAATCCAATTATATCTTATTTTAGCCTATATCTACATGTGTATAGTAAATTGGATAAGTACTCTTGTTTCTAATTTATTTTAAAATCAATCAATATCTATACTTTCTACATTTAGTGTATCTCAATATTATAAATTTATAACATTATTTATCCAAGTTTACAAATTAATGGGCCTATTATAGATCAATTTATCACCCTTTTGCTTATCTATTTATATATTCTTAACCTTGTACTATATTGAACCATCTCAATTTAGGGTTAAACAAGTTGATTTGGTTGGGAGACCCAAGAGGAAATAAAAGGTAACCCTCTCACGACCTTCTATTCAACTCACTCCTCCAGTAGTTCTTTAGTCCCCCTTATATATCATTATAGGTCCTAGAGGACTTGGATTCAACCCACCAATTTTCTCATTCATCATGAAGAATCAACTTTGGGTGTTATTGACCCTCAGATCTCTATGACCCTTGAGCATCTATAGTCTCATTTGTTCCCTTGGGCCTCCTCATTTTTGGTTCTTCTATTTTCCCCCATACCACCTCCTTCATCCTTGTTCCCACTTACCTCTACATCCTCCATCCCATTCTTGGTACCTCCTCCACTATTTTACCCTTTCACCTTCCCTCCACCTTCCATTTTAATTGACATCAATCTTCATGTTCCAACTTTTAAAACTTTAGAGACATTAGCTGGACCAAGTTGGGTTGAACCCATTGAGTATTCAGGTACACAAAAACTAGAGATGGTTTATCATGGGGACCTACACATATAATGATAGGTTAAAAAATCATCAAAGAGCATGAATAGGGTGCTCATGCATAATTTCACTTAGGAGGGAAACCTATGGTATAGAGGATTGAGCAAGATCTCTCCTCCCTCACCAAAGCAATAACTAAAAGTGGAAAAGAGAGGGTAGAATAATACCTAGTCTTAGTGTTATAGGCCATGAATTACCTCATAAAAAAAATTATGGAGGATCTTAGGGATTGGGTAATAACTTTGGAGTCTCAAATAAAAAGCATTTTCCCTATATGCCTAGTTGTCAAAGTGGAGGTAGCTCTCACACATATATTCACCATCATTGGGGAAGTGACTAGATACCTCTCTAAAAGTAAAGAGATCCTACAAAGGATGTATACATATAAAGAGATTTTTATTTAGGTGGATAATAAGTGAAAGAAGATGCTTGTTCTTATTAATAAGGGGTTGTTCTCAAAATTGAAGTTGATGCCCCTTGTTGACTTGAACCCATACTAGACCTTTACAGGGGCCATGAGAGCATTCATTTAGGAGTAGCTTAACATGGCCTAAGTTATCATCAATCCACTAAATAAAATTAAGGACCAAATCCTTACATAATTTAATAATGTTAGCATTTTAGTTCTTTTCCACCCTAATGGCACCCTAATAGTGAGGGTGAATTTAGGGTCCACTTGGTGCACTTAAATGAGAGAATGAAGATAAAGATGGACAAATACAATAAGGTGGGATATAAATCCATCTTGGAGTTATCCATGTAATCCATGGTAATCATTATCTAGGTCTAAGAGGTGAAGGTCTCTCTGGAGGCCCCCTTTAAGGCTCATAAGAAACTAATGACTCAAGCAGAGATACTATTTTGGAAGCAACCTATGAACCTATAAAAATCAACCATGATTCCAACCTAATTAATCAATCATTTATGGCTCAACAAGGCCTACCAAAGTATTTAGGAAGTGGTCCACCTCCAAACTTACCTTGATTCTCTCTTAGTGGGCCCTGGGGAATCTTCTCTATTTGTTTTGAGAATATGAATAATTTGTTATAATTATGTTACAACCATTTTAGGCCATGATGGACCATAATGTGACTCATGTTACTATGAGATGAGCCTCATTATTATTTTATATATGGCTATGTAATGTTTTATAAGGTTTTACTCTATTTTTAAACAAATGCTATCATATTAATTTAAAACTAGTTTTTTTGTGTAAATGTGTCTAGTTGTCTTGGATGTATTTTTATTTCTTTGTAGTTTAATGGATCAATACTAATTGTATATGATTGTATTCTATGCTTTTATGTAAATTTCATGCATTAACTAGGATTTGCTTCTTGTTATTTTATTTGGGTTCTTTTATCTCTTCATTTTACATGAAATCTGTGACGATTTGTGTGTAATTAACTATAGACATGTTTGCAGTTCATTCATTAAAGGTGTTTTATAATTAAGAATTTAATAATTTTCCTTGTACCCTCTATTTATGTGACTGTAGCTTGAGTCATCATGAAACTTATCATATATTGGTGTAACTATAGTTGGGCACGTTTTGGTCCTCAAAACATTTGTTTTGGTCCTTTATTTATAAGGGTTTATTTTTACCATACTTTCCCTCTCTCTCTCTCTCTTTAGTTTGTATTTATGAAAAATTTATCTTTCTCTTTATTTAAAAATTATGAAGTGATACAAATTAGGGATCTAAATTTTCATATGTTGTAATTGGTTTGGCTAGAAGTGTAGAATTTATGTGAGTCAGTGAGAAAGATGGTATTGGACTTTTAATGGTAGCACTACATCTCTTGGAAATATATTCCAATTAGGATATATAACGGATCCCAATATATACAACTCATTCCCTAGATTATCTCAATCAATTCTAAAATAAGAGGATGAAAGTGTTTCAGATGAATTTTCACTCATTTCTTAATTTTGAAAGTAATAATGAAACTAGTAATAGGGTGTGTAGAAGAATACCTAGTAAAGTGCACATGTGAAACTAGATGATGATGGGAACTCCTCTTTGGTTAGGAAGGAATAACCTAAAAATAAAAAATACACTAGGAAAGGAGGGTTTTGGGAAAATAGATGAGTGGAATGCCTAGTGTGAGCTAGATCCAAGAAGTGTGTTGTTTACTAAGAGGTCGTCAATCTACTATGATAAAAACTAAGTTAGAATTGATAAATTAAAGATATACTTTCATAAGATAAATGAAGTGAAATTCAAAGAAATTTGAATGATATTTAATAGAAAAGTAACCAAAAATCACAAACTCAGTCAATACTTATGCTAAAATAGTTGGGGTTTGGTTCAAAAAATCAAAAAAGATAATGTAATTAGGTAGAAGTAGATAAAGTTATGTTTGACTAGGGTCATAAGGATGAGAAAATATTGCTATATTATTTTATGCCACAGTGACTATCAGTGTTTAGGTGAACCATTGGCAATTTAGGCTAACTATCAATAGTTGGGTAACCATCGATAGTTGAGGTGACTATTGGTGATTATGTTAACCATTAGTGGTTACTTATCTAATTTTAGAAATGATCAGAGGAGAAGGTGTGAAATATGTGTTTGAGTAAATAGAGGTCTATTATAGGGTTGAGGGGTGAAAAATAAGATACTAATGGGGTTTATGGGGTTGGTGAGGTTAGAAATAATTTAAATCAATGAAAACTAGGCAAAAGATACCTAGAATTTATTGGTGGAAGGTTAAAGCAATTCGGCCAAAGTGATAGTACTTCAGTGTTGAAAAGTAATTATGATAGAGCTTCAAGTCTCTGGTGATGTTGCTTGCTTGCTGAAGGATGCTAGATACCTATATGCAAGAGAGCCTAGATGCAATATTATAGATTATGTATCCATTTTACTACCTCTTATTCTCTTTTTATAGGATGAAGTTGCTAATTGGGATGGATTAAGTTACTAATTTGATAAGGGGATAGAGTTGCTAACTTATGATGTTTTAAATCTAGTTTTAAAATCAAGTTGCCATTTAGGGAGATATTAATCTCGCATAAAGAAGTAAATGATTTAAATTTTTAAAATAGGCTTAGAGACCTGATCATCAATGGTTAGGTTGATCGATAATCGTCAAGGGGACCAAATAAAATGGGTTAAAGAAAATTAAAAAGGGTGTATTAAATATTTTAGTCAAATTTGTTTATTTAGGGGTTTGATAGGGTCAAGTTGGTAAATGATTCTAATTGACTAGGTGGTCCACTAGACTTAAGGTTAGATGAAGGTCAAAAGGCAGTTTGACATCAAAAGTTGTCATGTGAAATTTTTGAATGTCTATATTTTTGCCATTTTTTTATTATGTGGCTTTAATCTAACAAGTTTTATAATAAAAACAAATTATTTGTGAAGGTTTGGTTTCCTTGAGTATGGCAGGAGGTGTTCCCCCTCAAACAAGGAGTTGATGAGGTGAAAGAAAAATTAGATCAACGTTTGATAAATAGTAAATGGGTAGGCACAAGGTGGGTAACATAAAAAGGTTGGGAATGTGAGACACAAACACATGCATAAAATATGACTAAGGGCAATAGTCAAGATTGCATAAAGACTAAAGTTACCAATGTTGGTAAAAATAAGCTAAATTCTAGAGGGATAGTAGATAGGGGTAATTGATCCATAGTGTTGGTCATAGCTGATTAGGTCAGGCCTATCAAGCCATCTAGATAAGGTCAATTTTGGTCACAAGTATCGAAGGTAGGAAGTAATCCCATGAAACAACACAATTGGTCAAGTTGTGCATGAGGTAGTACAAAGTTTAAGATTTCAACATGGTAAGGTTGGTTAATCTAGTCAAAATGACCATGCATAGTTGTCACAAAATAAGCAAATGGTTTAAGTCAAAAACTACCAACATCAAGGTGGACATGGTGTAGTGGTTGGTTTGTACTGGTTGAGATGACTCCATATACACTAGGCAAGTGGACCCTACCTACATATTTTTATGGATAGAATATCCACAAAGAACTTCAAGCCAAATTTAGTTCTTTAAAGAAGGTTATCATTGAGGTGGGGTTCTTTTGAAAGAGGGGAAAGAAAAGTGGGACCCTAATTATTGATAGTTAGGGGTTTCCCCAGAGTTGATCATCGATGGTCATCTTGACCATTGATAGTCAGTAAAACCCTAAAAAGCTAAGAAGATAAAAGTAAAAATATGAAGTCATTTTTACCATTTGACTTATTTGGTGGTTGTGCTCTAGGTAATTTGGGTGAGTTGTCATTTGTGTGGTGAGCATGCTAATTTGGTGGTATTGGATTGGTTGATATCATGTTTGATTCATGAGTGAGTGGTGATTCAATGGATGGTGGGTGAGGACACAACTGGGCAGTGGTATGAGGACTCTATCCATACCAATTATCATGTAACAAGGTAGGCTATGTCTTAAATTTTATAGTATAGTTAAACATGTTGGTATAATGGTAATTTGGGGAGGATGAATTAGTAGGGTAAGGTTTTGAAAATTTATGAGGGCCATGAGCTAGGTTTAGGTTTTTATTATGTGCAAAAAAATTAGTGGGGGAAATGGAGATTTGAAGGATGTGATAGGTGTGTAATTTAGGTGGGAATAGGTTTAGGCAAATAGAGTGTTTGATTTAGGTGATTTGGTAGAGGTTACGGTAGGTTGAGGGTTTGATTTACACTACTGGTAGTCACACACAGTGATCATTAGTAGTTTAACTTGACTATCATCGATCGAACCTAGGGGTAAAAATTTCCCTAAGGGATCATCGATGGTTCAAGGAACCATCAATAGTCAAAGAATTGGTGGAAAGACTAGGTAAAATGTTGAAAATAAGAGAAAAGAGCTTAAAGTTGTGTGGAAAGTTTGTAGAATTGTGTTAACATAAGAATATTGGTGTAATAAGTGTATATTAATAGTTAAGAGAAAGGTTTAAATTATAAAATGGTTGAATTGATAGTGGTAAAAATTGGTCAATGGGTTTAAAAGGTTAAAGTTGGTCAAAATTGATTGAAAATTTGATAAAGTAGATGAAGTGGTTGAAAGTGTTGAAGGTTGAAAAAGTTGTTCCAAATATGTAAATGGTTGTAGAGGGGTGACATGCATTAAGGGGTGTTTATAATGGTAGGCAAAAAAGGTGTAGATAGTAAGAGTGGAAGTTAGCTAATAGAATTATTTTAGGTGTTCAAAATGATTTATTAAGGGTTGGGGTTAAATAGTCAGGGTAGTCATTTGGGAGAGATGCACGTTGTGTATGAAGGATAAGTATGGGTGATCACGAAAGGTAAAATAATAAATGTAATATGGGAGGGTGGAATAACTAGGTGTAAATTTTGAATGACATCAAAAATGAAGTAGGCATACTAATATTGTTGTGTGATTATGATGCAAGTGTATAATAGTATTTAGATGAGGGACCAAGTCTCTAATATCTTCACTAAGGTTTGGGATGTGATGATCACAAAGGAGTGGAGGCACATGGAGATGGTTGGCCTAGGAGCTATGATTCATTATCAACACCTACTGTGGGATGTGGCCATGATCATCATGCTCATCGTGAGATGGAACCAACAATGAACACCTTCATGTTACCTACTAGAGAAATGACCATCCTATTGGAGGATGTGATGAAGATCACATAGCTACATATTCATAGGGATCCCATCTATCATATTGAGAGTGAGGAGTGAGACTACCACATGGATCTCATATATAGAGTAGACTAAGTTCTTGTTAAGTGGAATGCAGGTGGGTTTGGGATCTATCCATTATACTAGAGGGACCCAAAGGATAGCTACTTGATGATGATGATGATGATGGTGGTAGTGACTTATTTCACATTACTAGATTCAAGCCATGGATGATTTCCGTACCTAATACTAGGGGTATTGGTGGAGATGCTACTGGGGAAGATGGTATTTGGATGGGCCCTAGTACTAGTAGTTTAGATTTATAGGGAGATTTGGGCCTTCTGAGCATATACATGATATGAGATTAGTGTGGATTTTGTGTTCCATTGCTAGGCATATGAGCATATTCAAGTTGTGAGACCTTTGGGGATACCATGATAAGGTTTTACCTAGATAACCTTTCTAGTAGGTTTCATGTGATGGAGGTATATTAATGCTTTGATATGGGATAGTGGAGGAACTAGAGACATTAACTAGTTTTGGGATGATTTAGAGGGTTTGGTGGTAAGAGATGTGATATGGAGACCATATGTGGGTTGGCCTAGCTAGCCTAGGCATTGCTACCACACATTATCCTTATAGAGTTGGCACTAGATTTATGGGAGAGATGGGGAGAATGAACTGATCCCCTTTAACTATGTGTGGTGATAGTTTGGATTGGTGCAAGGGATTTTACCATATTACCCTTGATACAAGAGGGAGGAGGTCAAGTTATTACTCCTAAATCTATAGCCACATGACATTATTTTGAACTAGGAGGAGTTGCTAGTGAGATCTCCCATGGATGATGTTGGTGTTGTAGATGGATATGTAGCTTGGTACTAGGATAGATATATAGTAGATAAATTTAGATGGGGTGATGAGGGGCAGTAACCTATGGATGTGGACCTTGTAGGGGTACCAATACGTGATGGTTAGGTGGCAATGGAACTGGTAGTAGCATAGGCCTAGATTACTAGGTTACAAGGATAGTTGACCACATTATAGGCAAATATTGTCACCTTCTAGGGGTAGGTTACTAATTTTACAAGTGAGAATGATACAGTGAGGACCTCCCTAGATTTAGTGAATCAGGAGAGAGATTCATTGAGATAGAGGGAAAGAGTAGCTATAGTAGCAGTATGAGGATCATCTAACATAGTTTTGAGGATACAGTACTTAGCCACCATTGAGGGGCTGAGATATTATGAGGTGATAGTGCTATTGTAGTTACCATTGGAGATGAGATATGGAGAGTACATGGATAGGTTAGTAAGGGGTCCACCTATATCTATTCCTAGATAATGGGCCTCGATAGTGGGATAGGCAAGGATATCAGGGGACCACCACTAGATGATAGAGTAGGTGTAGGTGTAGATGGAGCTAGTGGTAGTGGTGTAAGTGGACCCACTAGTAGTGGTGCCCAAGGGCCTAATATATGGCCTTATACATTATATGTGTTTGATTTTGATACTAGCTTATGTGCTGATGATGTGAGATGTATATGAGTGAGAGAGACATGGACACATTATTTCATGTATTTTATTATTTGATGTATATGATGATTATGATATTATTTTCATTTGATTATAGTAATGATAGGTTGACATATGATATGATGATTATTTTTTTGATGTTTATGATGTTTAGTTGATTCTATATTGATGTATTATTATCATGATATTTTTTTTTACGGATTATGGATGACATATATATGATGATTTAGGCATAGTTTTATTGCTGAATTTTTAGATTAGGTATTTGATGATGGATATGATGAATGATGATGTTGTTAACAACATTTTTTCAATCAAGATGTTTGTTGTTACTTATTTTAGTTTGCACATGATCATGAATAGTTGATAGATAGATTTTATTGGTGTTGTTTATAAGATTATTATGACAACGTGGCTTATAGATTGGATGAGGATATAATATTCGTAGATAGGATGATAGTTGGGATTTATTGTAGGATGATGTTTGATGAAGATAATATGTTGTTGTGATGTTATAATGGTATGTTGTGATTATTTTTAAATTATGGATTTGGATGTTTTTTTTATGGGTAGGATATGATTTATATTTGTTTGATTCATGGTTCATAATGTTATGATTGCATTGATGAGAATAATGTTTGAATATATAGAGTTACTATGGGAATATAATAAAAGCACATAAAGTAGGTGTAGGGAATAAACTAAATGTGAGAAAGAGATAAGAGTTATGAGACATATGTCCATCTAAACTAATGGATGGAAAATAAAAATCATGATTTTTTATGTTGGCAAGGACCGATCAATAAGAAAACATAGTTACATTGGTAAACATAAACCTGTCAAATGCTTCACATAAGCATGCTTTGATTAAGAAAGGGGGTATCTTAATCGCCTTGTGTCAAGTAAGCCCATAACCCATTGATTTGAGAGAGGGATTGAAGGGAAGGGAGGAGATAGGTATATGGTTGAATGCTAAATGGGTGAAAAGGTAACATGATGTGGATTAGATTGCCCCTTCTATAGGTGACCAAAGAACTGTAATAGACAAGTCCATGCCTTAATATGATATGTAGACTGATCAATGTAGGAAGTCTATAAGTGCCATATATAGGAGACAATTGTAGCTTATATACTTTGATTTTGATATAGGTTTGTTTGTTTCTTTTTTTATTTTGATTTGTTGAAGTTGATCAATGTGAAAAGCTTATAATGATTATTTCTTAGCCATCCTTCAAGGGAGTGGTCTAGAATTGGATTTTCATAGTTGTCCTACAAGGGAGAAATCTACAATGCTATAGATATGGACCCAAGTGATTTTGAATATGAGATTAGACATGGATAAGTCTATTTAGGTTTAAAGGTCTACCTTTATGGAGAAAAAACTTTAACACAAAATATTAATGATAGATGGGGAAAGTAGTTTGAGAGACAACTGATCATGGGATTCCATCTGATTAGAGACAAAAAGTATCCATGAGAACCATGCCATGGGTAGATCCATGGTTCCCATATTTAGGATTAGGATTATAACTATGATGGATAATCACATGGTTATATGTTGTAATCAGTTATTCCTAAGGAGATTAAGGACATGTAGGTGAAAGGAGCTGAAAGTTTCATAAACCAAGGGATGATCTTAAGTTAGACACATAGGTGAGTTTGATCTTTGTTTCAAAAATAGAAGAGATACAAATATGAAGTGTTGAGAGGCTCAAGTTTTGGTTTGACTTTGATATAAGATAAAAAATAATCTCTTGATCCATACTTATGGGTTATGATGTAGGGTCCAAGCTAATCAAAATCAAACTTGCCCTTTTGGCTTTTCTCCATATTAGTTACATGTTAGTTTTCTTTAAGGACAAGGTCTTTGATGTTGAACACTAATTATTTCAAATGTTTGTTTTATGCATGATTGATTCATTCATAATAGACATGAAGATGATTAAGGTCTATAAGGTGATGTTTATCTAGTAGTTCAAGACATGAAAGATGTTTTTGATGATAGTTTCTCTCAAAAAGGATTTCATGTAAAGATATGAGAAGAGATGGAATCTAGACTTCAAGAGGAAATAAAAACTTTGTAACAAAGATGAGAGAGAAAGGGGTAGCACCTATAGAGGTTTGAGTGCTAGTGTGATAGGCCCATAAAGTGAAAGGGATATGCAAGTGTCAATCTTGTCCTGAAGCACTTACTATTTTGGTGAGCATTTTGATGAGATTTTTATTAGAGGCTTCTACCTATACATTGGCTTGTGGATGATAAGTTGAATAAAACCTTAATTAAATCCAAAATCATCACATAGACTTTGGAATTTTTAGTTTTTTAAATATTTTCCATTATCAGTGATGATCTTATGAGGAACATCGAAGTGGTAGATGTTATGGTGATTGATGAAGTTGCCTCCACCCATTTGGTGAAATATTTGGTAGTGGTAATGATATATTGGTGTCATTGTGAAGAATGGCGATTGATTTCCCTAATAAGGTCAAGACCCCATCATGATAAGGGATAATAGTCTTTGGATACTTGAAGACCATGGGAAGGTGAATGATGAAATTTAGTGTGTTGATAACATTTAACACACTTATTTACATAGTCATAAAAATATTTATTGAGGGAGAGCCAATAGTATCTAAGGTAAAGGATGCACTTAGCAACATCTTTACCACTAAAGTGTCCCAAATAGATTCTGTCATGCATTTCTTTGATAGTGTGGGAAGTTTCATGGCTACATAAACAATAGAGAAGGATGCCATCTAAGCCATGTTTGTAAAGGATTCCCCCTAGTATGGTGTAATGAGAGGTACCCTTAATAAAATATCTTTCGGCATTATTTGAAAGGTTGAGAGGAATAATGCCAATGTTAAGGTAATCAAAGGTTTGGTCATACTGAATGTTGGAAGGAGATGTTTCCACACTAAGAATGTTAGGAAGATTAGAAATGATATATGAGGGTATGATAAAATGATGGATGGTGATAAATAATTAGGATTTAGTAGGTTGAGATGGAATTTGGGAAGTAAGGGAAGCCATCATATCTATGAATTTGTTAGTAGATTGAGGAACTGATTGGATAGTGTAATGATCAAATGATGTTAAGAGTATATCCATGAGTTGTTTTTACTTTAGGAGTACATAATTTTACATTTATAATATTCATTGGCTTGGTTGATGACTAGTTAGGAGTCACCAAAGATACTAATTGTTTTGAACTAGAGTAATTTTAAGACTTATGACTAGGGCTTCGTATTCATCCACATTATTGGTGCATTCAAAGTCAAGTTTACAAGAAAGGGGAAGAAGTTAAAAATTAATGGTAATGAGAATCACTCTAGCACCCCCACCATTTTAGCATTTGGATTCATCAAAAAATATGGTCATTTAGTAGGTGGGTTCCTCTTGAGAAAGAGTTATGATAGACTCATCTGGAAGGAAAGAGGAAGTGGTTGATTGTCTAGTAGAGGAGCCTTGGCCAATTGATCAATGATGACTTATATTTTAATGGAATTTTATGGAAGGAAATCAAGATCAAACTTATTTAGTACCATGATCCACTTATCCATATATTAGTTTTAGTATGTCTTAGAGTGCATATACTTGAGGGGGTCAGTGTTGGTGATGACATATGCTTTATGAAAAAGAAGGTAGTGTCAGAGTTTAGAGGCCACAAAAATTAAGGCAAGGTAGATTTTTATAGGATGGGTGTATCAAGTTTGATATTCAATGAGGGTACATCTATTGTAATATATGGCTTGCTTTTTATTCTATTCATCACGGTGAATGAGCATGGCCCCTAAGGAATGGTTTGTGGTAGATATATATGGGTAAAAGGGGTGTTATTCCTTAGTAAGGATGAGGATGGGTGGAGAGAGAAGATACTCTTTGACTGAATCAAACACTTGTTGACATTCTTTGGTCCACTTAAAAGAGGTGTCTTTCTTTAGAAGGTAGTGGAAAAGATGACATCTATCTGATAACTATGAGATGAAGCAATGGATAAATTGATGTTTAACCTGTAAGCTATGGATTTATGTAAGGTTGGTAGGAAGAGGCATCTCCAATATTAATCTAAATTTGGTGAGGTCTATTTTGATTCCATGGAGAGAGATGATGAAACCAATAAGTTTACCTAATAAAAATCTAAAAATGCACTTCTTGGGATTGAGCCTGACATGATAATTGATTAGTTGGTCAAAGACGATGGTGAGAATAGCTAGGTGATCCTTATAGTGTTTGGATCTCATAAGGAGATCATCCACATAGTCCTCTATGATTTTATGGATGAGATCGTGAAAGATATAGGTTCATGGCCCACTAATAGGTTGCTCTAGCATTATTTAGTCCAAAGGGCATGAACTTATAGCAAAAGGTTCCCCATGGGATAATAAAGGAAGTTTTATGTTGATATTTGGGGGCAATCAAGATTTGATTATATCTTGAGAAACCATCCATGAGAGATAACATTTCATAACTGGCTATAATATTAACAAGTTGGTCAATGTTTGGTAAAGGAAAGTCATCTTTTGGGCAAGTGAGATTGAGAAAAATTGATGTAAAGGCAAAGGTCCCCTATGGGTTTGGTGATGGGAATGATATTGGAAACCCATTATGGATAGTTAATGGGCTGAATGAAGTTTATGGATAAGAGACACTAAAGCTCTTCTTTGACAAGAAGGGTTATGTGAGGATGTATCTTACGAAGCTTTTGTCTAATTGGTTTAGCCTCAAGACATGTAACAATGTTGTGGAGAGCAATATAAGGGTCAATTCTAGGGATATTATGATAGGACCAAGTAAACACTATGTTTTGATCTCAAAGGAAAGAAAGGTAACCTTATTTCTCAATGGAATTTAAAGATTGGCTAATTTTGATGATGTGGGGGTTATCTTGAGTACCCAATTTGACATCAATGGTGGATTCATTTAGCATACTTTGATTCTTAGGAGGAAGGGATTTATGAATTGAAGAATCTCCTGCACCAAGGTAGGTGATAATGGACTCATCATCCTATCTTTGGATGGTGTTGATGGTAGGATAATCACGTTCAATCATTTAAAGATGGATGAGAGGAAGGGTTTTAGTTTGACCATCCTTTTGATAGGTCAGGGGACCTAAACTAATGGTATTGATATAAAAAAAGGTTAGATGGGATGATATCAGAGTCCTTAAGTTTGGATGGAGATGGGGTTGGTGAGGATGGAAGTTCTTCATAGATAATGCTAATAGGTTTTGGTGATATGGGTTCCTCTGGTGGTACAAATCCAAGGCAAAATAAATCATAAGGTTTATGAGTTTTGATTATGGGTAACTCATGAGGTTTCTATGTTTTGATTATGGGCAACTCATAGAGGCCAGGACTAAACCCCTTCCAAGCACACAAATAAAGGTAAGCTTTGGAAAAGGATGGTTTATCTAGGTAATAAAAATTGGTAGTGAATGGTCAGATGAATGGGGTAGTGGTGGGAGTGAGAAGAGGATGATCAAGTCCCCCATAGACAAAATTTATTTATTATTGGGGAGCCCAAAAGGGATGATGGTTCTAATGTTGGGATCGTAGGAAGGGTAATATTTGAGGTTCCCATATTCTTTTAGGTTGGGAAAAGAATCAAGATCTAAAAGATGATATTCTCTAAGAGATAGACATTAGAACATAGATTGCAAGGGGTCATCAACTAGAATTTGGGATAAAGAGATTATTGAGGTTATTGATGCCTCATCATTATTGTGAGTAAGAGTGTTGATGGTTATGTTTGATGGGGTGGTATTTTTATAAGTTGGTTACAACATAAATGGAGGAATAAGAATGTCATTAGGTTGGTATGACATATTTTAAGAGGCAAAAGAACTAGGATCAACTTTGATGGTGATGACTTTTCCCACATGCTCAAATTTAACACATCAATGTAAGGTGGAAGGGATGCAAATCATATCATGGATCTAAGGGAATATGAGTAATAAATTATATAGTAACTCACCCTTTATATTGTAAAATAGTTTAGGAATGGTACTAGGCCCCAAGTGGATATGGAGGACAATGGTCCCTAAGGTAGTGGCCATGGTTTCATTAAAGGAGTGAAGGACCACTATACTTTTTGACATGATATTTTTGGATAGCTAAAGTTGGTTATATGAATGAGAGGAGATAATGTTGATGCTTTCTCCTCCATCACTCATCACCATTTTGATGTAGGTTTGATTCATGTATGTTGTGATGAAGAGGGGAGGATTAGAATCGTCAAGATGAGTGAGAGGTATTTTAAAATCCTAAAAGGTGATGAGTGAAAAGAGTTGGAGGGATACAAAAAATGGTACAAGAGGTTGAGTATTATCTAATTGAACCTCTATATATTTTATAGCCTCGATCAGTGCCTAGTGATAGTGGGGCAAGGTGTTGACTTGTTCATAAAGGCTCATTTTCACAAGTGTCTGGTGAAGTTGTTTTAACATGATATCATGGATGGATTTAGATGGGTTATAAGTAAAGGGTCCCAAAATGGATACTTTGGGATTTGATGGTGGCATAGGTGAAGGTGTAGGTGTTTGGTTTTGGTTGGAAGGTTGAGGGGTGGAAGGGTAAGTCTATGGAATGGATGCCTTGGCCTTTCCCTTATCATTTTGTTGGGCTTGGGATCGTGTAACCACATGAGTAGTGTGGATAATGGGATTTACTAGGTTTTATGGTTGATTTGGTTCCTCCCCCTCATCTTTAGGTAGGAGTGGGAGAGTAGGTAAAGATTTGGTAGGATGTGTTAATGGTAAGATTGGTAATGTGGGTAAGAAGGTTTCATCTAATAATAGATCATCCTCATCATATAGGCTATGAATGAGTACTTGGAGAGCTTTATAGTTCTCTATGTCATGTCCTAATGCCCTATGATATGCATAGATCAAATTATCATTGAACTAGGAAGGTTTGGTATTAGAAGGGTAGAATGGTTTGATAGGTGGTAAGCTAATGGAGAAAGTTTGCAACAACCTCTATAAGAGAGTTGATTAGGATTCATTCAAATGTGTTTAAGGTGATGGGTTTATAGTTGTAGGGATTGGAAACTTCTTGGGTGTAAGCTTTACCATGGAAGTTGTAGTTGGAGGGATGGTTTTAGTTGGTGGTTTTGGTTGGGTTTGCTTGCTTATAGTTGGTTTAGAGGTTAAATATTTAGATATGGAAGATTTGGATGATAAAGGTTTAGCTATCTATGGGAAAGTAGATATAGATAGGTTAGTTAAAAATGATGGATAACTAGAGGGTTTTATGGGTGTAGGTATAGAAAGGGGGATGGTTTTTTATAGGAAAAATAAGTAATTGGGATGGTAGAAGGATGGGTTATTAAGATGGAAGGTAACTGGGAAGGATGTGGTATGGGTCTATTTTAAGGTGGAGGTTTGGGTAAATATACCTTCTTATTTGGTTTGGTTGAGGGATTATTTGGTAGACTAGATGGTGTTAGATCTAACTTCAAGGAGGGGGTGAGTGTGGCTAGGTGTAGGAATGATTCCCAAATTCTTGATTGTTTTGGTAAGAGAGGCATAAGGTGATTTGGCAATGTTATAATGAGGTTGTTGGGATGATTCACTTATGGTTTTGGGAGAGATATTTGGTAAAGAGGTAATAATGGGTTTAAGGGTGGATTCAAGGGAGGCTGAGGATTCAAATTTGTTTTAGTAAGGGAGTCTAAGATTATTCCAAAAGGTGACTCTATCAAAGTTGGGTTAGGGAGTGAATTCTAAACTTTAGACTAGTCTAGAAAAGGAATTGTTGATGGGTTTAGTTCCTTGGTCATTGGTTTCAAAGATTAAGCCTTTAGGTGTAGAGGAAGGAATGGTTTATCTATCCTTATTTTTTATGGATGGTTCCAAAATTGGTGATTGGGTAGATGAAGTAACTTTCTCTTGTGGAATGGTTTCCAAAGAGGAAATATATGGTTCTATGATAGGGAGTCGGTATGGTGTCTTCAAGTGAAGGGATGGATAGAGTTGCTTCTTTTGTTTGGGTGTATAAAGGAATAGAGGGAAGTCCTACCACTTGAATAGGTGGAATGGAAGAAGAAGGGGTGGTTATAGTGGGGGTTTTCTCCTTTGGTGTTTCAATCAAAAGATAGGTAGATAAAAATAAGGTCTCATCAAGTGAAGAGAGGGGTGGTTAATTCCCATGTTTGAATATCTAAAATACTAGGGGGTGAGTTTATTACTTTGATTTAGGTGATTGAGGAATGGTTTCTTCAATAATGGGCTCATTATTAATAACATTTATTGTATGTGCCTCATGAGAATGAGATGATTCAGGTTGGTTATCGTGGTGTTGGGTAGAAGGAGTGTGATTGGGATAAGGCTTGTAAAAAATGTCAAAGGAATGATTGGGAGGTGTATTGGGATTATCAAATTGAAGTTCTCCATTATCAATTAAGTTTTGGACAAGAATTTTTAAGGTATTGCATCTATTAATTTCATGTCCTATGACTCAATGAAATGCACAATGGTCATTCTCATTGTACCACCTAGGTATGGGGTGAGAAGTATCAAATTATTAGTGTGGTTTAATTGGTGGGAGTTTGATGAGGTTCACTTTGATAAATTTATCCAAAATTGATGCATAAAATTTTCCAATGGGAGTATATTTTTTTGGAGGAGCTTAGTTTTGGTTTTAGTTTTATTGATAGGGAGGGTTAGAAGAACTAGTTCGAGGTGGTTGGTTAATAGTTGGAGGTGGAGTGGTTTTTAGAACAACTGAGTTTGTAGATGCTTTTACTTTGGTATTGGATAAGTTAGTGGTTTTTGTGGAGGAAGGGTCATTGGATTTAAAGATAGAATTATTGTTCCATAATTTCAATTTCCCTTCATCAATGGCCTAGTTTTCCAATGTACATGTCATGGTGAATGCCTCATAATTTTTTTTGAAGGTTTGAACTTACAAAATGGGGATAATATGTTTGACACAACCTTAGGAGAAGATTTCAATCAACTCACGTTGAGGTAAGGATAAATAAAGTTGGTTGATGAGAGCTCTCCATCTAGCCACAAAATTAATGATTGACTCGTCATAAAATTGCTTAATGGAATAGAGCTCAGTATTAGAGACCTTTTTAGATATATTTAATAAAAAATGCTCTAAAAAGACTTAGGCTAGTTGGGAGAAAGAAAATATGAATTGCATAGGAAGAACACTATACTAATCAAGGGTTGGTCCTGATAAGGACATGGGGAAGGTTTGAAGAAGGAGAGCATCATTGTATGTAATTAAATAACAGGGAATCATAGAATGCTCTCAAATGTTGTTGAGGGTCCTCTTTGCCTTAGAATTTGGAAAACTTGGGCAAATCCCATTCAGGAGGATATGAATGGATTGGCACAGATGGATGAATGGGTTCATTAAAAATTTGATCATAGGATAAAAGGTGATGAGACTTAGAGATAGATGACTCAAAGTTAGTCATTTGGTCCATTAAGATCTTTATCAAATCTAGTTGGGGTTGGGAAGCTACATAATTAAGGGCTAAATTTTTTTGAGGTTGGGTGGTAGTTATGTATGAATAGGTGATATAAGGCATTGAAGAAGCCACATATTGGTAAGTGGTCACAAGTGGTTGAGATGGTTCCCCATAAGGGTTTATTGACATAAATGGTTTGGTGAAAGGTGTTATATATCCTTATGGTTAGGGACATATTGATAGGTTATCATGGGTACTTGTTGAGGGATGGATGTGGGTTAACTTAAAGGTAGGGTTAAGGTAGTGGGTTGAGGTTGAGTAAGTTGAGGTTGGGTGGTGACTTTAGTGATAATGGGTGGAAGTATTTGAGGAATAGAGAGTACTAAGTTATAAAATGGGGTATAAGTTGCTAGATTGGTTGCAATAAAGTGAAGGGTGGAAGTAGGGGTAGAAGATAACCCCATGGTAGGTGGAGTATAGGTAACTAAAGGTAAATTTGAACCTATATTGAAGTGTGGGGTGTGGTGGGAGGTGTTTGGTTTAGAATGTTGGATTGGGTTTGGGTAGTGGTAGTAGATGGGTTGTTGGAAGAAGAAGATGCTTGGGTCAAAAAGGGTTGGGTTGAGGTGGTACCCACCATAAGGTGGGGAGGCATACCATAAGGAGGGTCCATAAGAGGAACTAAATAAATAGAGGTATGATGAGGTAAGTTGTTAAGATAATGTTGAAGGGCCATAGGGTTATTATCAAGGAAGGTGGTGAAATCTGCATCACCCTTAGTAATAATCAAAATGCTGGTAGGAGGGGAAGAAAAATGAGGTGAACCCTCATCATTAGAGTTATATTCCATGGAGGAGGAAGAAGAAGGTAGTGGTTGATTGGTTTGGTTTCTTAGTTGTCTAGTAAAGACCATGTGAGAAAATAATATGACAAAACTCAAACCTCAAACAAAGAGCAATCAAAATAAAAGAATTCAAGGTAAATGATGCATACACTAAGAGTGTGTTAAATCCTAGGATTATTTTTAGATCACTTTTGGATTATGCCTTATAAAGTGTGAAGAGGGAATTTAGCTTGTAGATCGAGTACTAAAGAAGAAATCTAAGTTTGGTTTTGAGTTGAGTTTAGGTGCTCAAGAGAGAAATCTATGTCGAACTTCAATATGTGGCTTGGTATTGGGGCCTACCCCCTCACTTAACACACCATAGATATAGGGGTATTGGGTGCTTAACCAAAATATACCGAGTTAAAAGTTTATACTCAACTAGAGAGTTGAGTTGGTTATTTTGTTGGTGGTGAAATTCAAGTAGGATAACTAAGAAAGGGTAAGGTTACCATTAGGTGATGAAATCCTAGTCAGGCCTTATCTTAGGTATGTTTTAATGTGTTAATTGTTTTGTGTTTTGGCTTAAGTGTGTGATAACAAGTGTGAAAGCTATGATTAATTACTTTGCCTTTTAAGTTACTAGATGAACTAAGATTAGCAAAAAATCAATGTATGCAAGGGGTTTATTTTAAGCCCAAAAATAAATTTAAAATTTCATTCAATGAGCAAATGATAAAGGAATAAAAGGGATAATGTTTCCCATCAAGCATGCCAAAATGTTTCAAATTAATTTTCACTCATTTCTTAATTTTGAAAGTAATAATGAGACTAGTAATATGGTGTGTAGAAGAATACCTGGTAAAGTGAACACATGAAACCAGATGATGATGGTAACTCCTCTTTGGCTAAGAAGGAATAACTCATAGATAAGAAAGACACTAAAAAGCGGGGTTGTTATCAAATAGATGAGTGAACTACCTAATGTGAGCTATATCTAAGAAGCATTTTGCTTGTTAGGATGTTGTCAATCCACTATTATAATGATTGAGTTAGAAATGATAAAGTAAAGATCTACTTTCATAAGATAAATGAAGTGAAATTCAAAGAAAGTAGAATGATAGTTAATATAAAATTAATCAAAAGTCACAAATTTGGTCAATAATTATGCTAATATGGTCAAGGTCTGGTTCAAAAAATTAGAAAAGATACTATAATCAGGTAGAAGCAGAGAAAGTTGGGTTTGACTGGGGTCACAAGGCTAAAAATAGCTTGCTATATTTTTTTAGGCCACAGTGACCATTAGTGGTCAGGTGAACTATCAGTGGTTTAGGCTAACCATCGATGGTTGGGTAACCATTTACAATTGAGGTGATCATTAGTAGTAATGTTAACTGTCAATGGTTACGTATCTAATTCTAGAAATGATCAGAGGAGAAGGTGCAAATTGGGTGTTTAAGCAAATAAAGGTTTGTTATGGGGCTAAGGGGTGAAAAATATGATACTAATGGGTCTGATGTGGTTGGTGAGTTTAAAAATAAGATAAATCAATTAAAACTAGGTGAAAGATACCTAAAAATTATTGGTGAAAGGCTGAAGTAATTTGGCAAAAGTGATAGTAATTCAGCTTTTGAAAGTGATTCCAATAGAGCTTTGGGTCTCTAGTGTTGTTACTTGCTTGCTAAAGGATGATGGCTACCTATATGCAAGAGATATTGGATGCAATATTGTAGATTATGGATCTATTTCACTATCTCCTCTTCTCCTTTTATAGGATGAAGTTACTAATTGGGTTAGAGGAAGTTACTAATTTGAGAAGGGGATAGAGTTACCAACTTATGAAATTTTAAATCTATTTTTAAAGCAAGTTTTTATTTAGGGAGATACTTATCTCACACAAAGTAGTAAATTCTTTAAAACTTTAAATTAGGATTAAAGACCTGACCGTCGACAATCAAGGCAACCATCAATGGTTAAGCTGACTGTCGATGGTTGAGGGACCTGATGAAAATGGGTTAAAGAAAATTAAGAGGGGTACATTAAATAGTTTAGTTAAATGTATTTAGTTAGGGGTTCGATATGGTCAAGTTGGTAAATGAGTCTAATTGATGAGGTGGTCCACTAAACATGAGGTTGGACAAGGGTCAAAAGGTATTTTGACATTGAAAGATATCATGTGTAGTTTTCAAGTGTCTATAGATAGTCTCCCAATTGTTTCGTAAGCTCGCTCAGTGCATGTAGCCCAATAGGTGCACCTGAGATTAAGATCTTGGACTAAACATCCTTTATTACATAAAATCAACTATTTAAAATATGATAATTCATTTTCAAACTCTTTACTATCTAAAATGACTCCTTTATTGTATTAACTCAACCATTTAGAATACAACAATGCATTGTTAAGATATTTATTGTGCATATTAACTCCTTTATTATATTAGCTCAGAAGTTTACAATATAACATTAAATTAGCATGCTCCTTGTTTCCCCTACAATATGTGAAAGTATATATGGGCACATTAAGTTCTTATTTTACCTACAACTATGGATACCAAAACCATGGGTACCAAAAATATGGTTTCCAAAACCATGAGTACCAAAATCATGGTCTCTACAGTCTAGTAGACTTTAAAAGTTACAAAATATATAACAAATTTATAGCAATGCAACTAGGTCATTTGTATAATATCAATGACCTAAATAGTACTATCCTCAATTATATCTTATATATTATGTATCAAACTGAATCATCTACTATTATAATGTCCCATGCACCAATACCAATCACAATATGCATGGGTATTAAACCCCTTAAGGTTTTCATTTTTCATATCAATCTCCACTAGTAGAAGGAGAGATATGATATTGCACTTGAGTATATTTTATAATACCTTATGAGTGGGTTGTAATAACTATGTACATTTCATTCTTTGAGGAACCAAAAAGATAATTCTACTTGATTTGGCCTCATTATTCATATTATTAGACTTAGATTTTAAAGCCAATTTATTATCAAACTTGGAATTATATGATGTTTGAGGGTTGGAACCATACTTTAAATATTTTATAAAAAAATAAATTAACTTCATAATCTATAACCGTATGGCTTGTGTCATCAAAATATTGTTTTTTTAACATAATAAACTCATGTAATGGAGAAAGTAATATTTTCTTAAGGATGTCTTGCAATTGGTTATCAACTATAGGATTTGTAATTTTAGAGATAATATTATTATAATGAATCACATGATCATTGATGGGATCACTAGGCCCTTACTTAAGTTTTAAAATTTGATCACTAATGTTGATTTAAAAGTAAACTAAGAACTGATCAACCAAAGGACTGAAGGCATGCACTAATTGGAAATGGAGGTCTTAAAAATATTGAAAACTATAATCCTTAATACTCCTTGGAAACAAATTGGTCAATAAATTATCATCATATACATAATTTAAACATTTTACATAAAATCCTTAAAGATTTTTCTTTGGATCACCTTCACCATCTCATTAGGTTTGATAATGTTTTACTTATTTTTAGACTTATGTGATCTAAATAACATAAAACTATTGAAATTCAAATTGTGAAAGATAGAAAATTTACAATAAAAATTTGAATGCTAAATAAAGAATAGTTGTACTTACTAAATATATAAATGATGAATAAAAGAGGGGAGAAAAATCACATAGCTAATATTCTTTTTTATATTGCTCACTACCTATGTTATAGTCCACTAAAATTATTTTGTAATAAATTTTTAACTATTTATCTTAGGAAACAGACTGTAAAAACTTATGCAAATGTTGTTGGCAAAGGCCAAACACTTATATAAATGAGTAACTTATATTATATGCCTACATTTTTCAAATTGTGAAAGATAGGAAATTTACCATAAAAATTTGAATGCTAAATAAAGACTAGTTATACTTACTAAATATATAAATGATGAAGAAAAGAGGGGAGAAAAATCACATAGCTAATATTTTGTTTTATATTACTCGCTACCTATGTTATAGTCCACTAAAATTATTTTGTAATAAATTTGTAACTATTTAGCTTAGGAAACAAACTGTAAAAACTTATGCAAATGTTGTTGGCAAAGGCCAAAAACTTATATAAATGAGTAAATTCCATTATATGCCTACATTCTTCAAATTGTGAAAGATATAAAATTTACCATAAAATTTTGAATGCTACATAAAGGCTGGTTGTACTTACTTAATATATAAATGATGAAGAAAAGAGGGGAGAAAAATAACATAGCTAATATTTTGTTTTATATTGCTCACTACCTATGTTACAGTCCACTAAAATAATTTTGTAATAAATTTGTAACTATTTATCTTAGGAAACTGACTATAAAATCTTATGCAAATGTTGTCGGAAAAGGCCAAACACTTGTATGAATCTTTAATTTCCATTATATGGCTACATTTTTCAAATTGTGAAAGATATAAAATTTACCATAAAAATTTGACTTCTAAATAAAGAATGGTTGTACTTACTAAATATATAAATGATGAATAAAAGAGGGGAGAAAAATCACATAGCCAATATTTTGTTTTATATTGCTCATTACCTATGTTAAAGTCCACTGAAATTATTTTTTAATAAATTTGTAACTATTTAGCTTAGGAAATAGATTGTAAAAACCTATGAAAATGTTGTTGGCAAAGGCCAAAAACTTATATAAATCAGTAATTTCTATTATATGCCTACAATTTCTAGGTTTAATTTTTAATTTTTTTAACCACATATTTTAGAACATTTCTTTATAGATTATTTTGGATGTTTACTTGATCAAAGTCATGTGTTCAGATTATGATTTTTCTTCCCCTTTTTTTGAAATCTGAGCTCCTCTTTCAATGCAAGATACATTTGGAAAAAGGGGTTATAAATATGGGTTAAATATCCAAAAGCACTCTCTAGTGAGTGCTTGAGCATTGTCTATGTTCCAATACTCTAAAGAGGGTGCAAACTACATGTAGTTCTATCATCTAGATGTGTGTATGCTCAATCATGATCCCAAAGAATAAAATGTAATTCTTTAGTTTTAAAAAATTAACAACATGAAAATTTGACCTTAAATTTGTATTTAAACTTGGCTTTAGAATTTATCCTTTGATAGTTTTTCAAATTTGAATGTTTGTTTTGGTAATGTCTCATAAAAAAACATAAATAGGCCTCTCAATGCATAAGTGGTTCTCAATGTAATTTCCAAGTGAGTGAGACCTTAGGATTGATTTATATTTATATATGAATATTTATTATTCCCCACTCTCCCTCCCATAACTAAAATAGAAAACATGCTTAGGCCAACCCAAGGGAGACATTCAAGTTTGAAAAGTAATCATTAAGGGCTCCACTATGTTGTTGGTGAAGGTAGACACTTGTAATAATCATCAACATCTAAATGGTATCAACATTGTCCAAAAAGTAAAAATCAAAGACTTACAACAAGGAGACAATATATTTAAGATTTTAGAGTTTTATTGCACAGATTATGGAGATCCTAAACATGGATGTGGCTAAGTTAATAAATACATAAATAAATAGGGAAAATTATCCACAAGAGTCAAATATATAAAAGAAAGTCATGTTTGTCAAATATATGTCAAAACAAATATTTTTAAGTGTTTAATTTATAATATTTATGTGTAGTCATATACAATGTGAAATTTGATAACTTGAGTGTGGCTAATGACACCCAACCCATAAATCCCTCTTGCTTGCTCTCAAAACCCTCATAGGCATCATTTTCACTGATTCCCAGTCATCCATAGCCTTCTAGACTTGATCCTAGATAATCTATACTCCTCTTTTCATGTCAGATCAATCTCCTTAGGTCTTTTATGCTTAGGATAATAGTGCCAGAGTAGGACTATAACACTGATGCCACTCTTGTCTACTTTTGGTGTTGTTGTCCAAGTCCATTTCTTGCCCCAATGATCAATTTCTTCTGGTTCCCCATCCTTATCATTGTCATCCTAACGTGATTATATTCAACCCATGACTAAGAGATCCATATAAAATCCCATTCAAAGATCATTTGGAAAGGGTTGGCAATATCACTAAGCAAGCAAGAATACAAGCAAGACTATTCAAGAAATCTTCCCTATTCTCTACTTATAGCCAACCAACACAATTACAAACTCATTCAAATCCTTAAACAAATCCCTATCCACCTCGATCACATCCAATTTAACATTTTTCATCATCATATACACAATTGCACAAAGCACATCAAGTGGGAAAAATACATATGGCTTGATCCCTCCTCAAAGTATTGATATGTAGGTAGTGTGCCCACACATGGGGTGTGAAGTACATCCAGTGAATCTTACACACACTAAACCCCACCTTGATCAAAATTGGTTAAATCATAATAGAAGATATGGTTTGAAGAAAGAATATGCTCTATAAGGAGCTATACAAACTTCCAACTATCAAAACTTCACAGACAGGGTCACACAAACATAGTGAACAAAACCTAGAAAGCTTAGATCCTCAAGAAAATAACATCAGAGGTGGACTATAGCACCAATTCCACTACTATCTAATTTTATCACTCTTATCCAATCACAAAATGAAGTTTAGATCTCAATTTGTGATAGTGTCTTAGTCATGCATAGTGAATTCTAACCTCTATCTCAGTCCAATCAATTAGTTTCTAGCTATGTTTTGTTTTCTTCTCCTTATTACTATTTTTTTAAAAGTTTGAATTGCAATTAATTTACACAAATTAGTAGCTTAATTATTATCTATTTATTTACTAATATTACTACTTAGGCCCTTTAACTAAATTAAGAATAATACACCAATATTCCTAAAACTATTAAATCATTTGGTGAACCCAACTTACTTTGTTTGCACATAAAATCTCTATAAACCCTAGTGTAAATTTCCTACTATTTTTTCCTATATTTTTATAATTTTTTACTTGTATAATAAAATAAAAAATTATCATAAAATTTTAAAATTTCATAGTAATTTTAAAATAATTTTCTTTCAAACTCTAGTTGCCCATACTAGGTCCCAGTATTATTTCAATAATTTTCCAATCATTTTCTAAATTTTTACTAGCATATTTAAATCATAAATCCATTCAAATTTTAAAATTCAATAGTAATTTTCAAAAATATTTATTTTTCAAAACCCTAGTTGCATCTACTAGGTCCTATTAGATCACTAATTTTTTAATAAATTTTTGATTTCTTACTTGCATATATAACTCAAAAATTCACTTTCAATTTCAAAAAATCATAGTAATTGTTCAACTAAATATTTATTAAAACTCTAGTTTCCCATACTAGGTCCCATTGCTTCTTGAGGTATCACCTTACATGTTTGTGAGCTTCATATTCTTTTTATGCAATTTACAATTAACTATTTTTAGGACTTTACATTTCTTATATTTAGTATTTTCTTTATATCACACTTTTCCTATTACAAATTTTTGCAAAAAATTCAATCAAATTTCAACATGTTTTTCTACTTTACCAATGGCCCAATATACTGGTTTTGATGAAACTAATAAAAGGGAACTTTAAGAACTTTTAACTAAACACCTTACCATGTAATATGACATGATTAAAATAATTTAAGAAGAACAACAAAGAGTGATTAATGGTCAATATTCTCAAACCACAAAGCAACCAATTACAAATGACACTATAGAGGCAATCATGTCTCAACAACCTCCTATAATAGCTAGACCTTATTCTTTACCACCATCTACAACTAGTACATCTTTGTCTCCTAAAGTGGCAGCCCTTGTACAATAGATAAATTCTCTTCAATCCAAGGTGCTACATCTTGATCAAGATGCCTCCAGACCTACACAGGCTTTCGATTCTTTTGCTCTTCTGCATACACCATTAGCACGTCACATTACCTCGACACTCTTAACACAAGGTTTTTTTCAACCCAAGCTTACTCTATATGATGGCAAGGGTGATACAAAGACATATTTGATAGCCTTTCACATAGCATGCTTGGGCTATGTACCAAATGATTGGATACTTACCAAAATATTTCCATAGAGACTAAAGGATTATGTTTTCTAATGGTTTTATAGACTACCAAATCAGTTGATCAATACATTTAATCCTATATCCGACATGTTCCTAGATCATTTTAGCATTAACATTGGTGATAAGTTTTCATATGTTTAAGTTGTATAATAGAAAAAAGGTTAAATGAGCATCTCACATATTATGTTCTCTGATATAAGACTATTTTGTCTAAGATGACTATTCCCATGGCCAATCAAGAGTTACAATATCTCTTAAAATAGAGTATTCTACTAGCTTTACATGAATTAATTATGCTCAAAAGATTCTCTTCCTTCATTGGATTGTGTCACACACTAAAGGAAAGAGAAGTCAAGTTAATTTCAATGGAAAACTCAAGTACATGAGTATCTGAGACATAATAAACAAGAGTAACAACAAAGTCCCATAAAAAGTCAAGGTTAATGATAAAAAGAGTCAAAATCAGCCTATAGTTAATATGACTTCTAAGCCTCCTCAATGAGTGATTTTATTAGTACCTCCTCAGTGAACCTTCACCAATCTACCAATTTCTCCAATCAGAGTTTTACAACAACTATTGGAATGTAACATCATATCTCTCCCTCCTATTCAGGAAGTTGACCAAGCAAAACATCTTCTATGGGGATATGATCATCATGCATTTTGTGAGTTTCATAGGGCACTAGGTCATACAACAAATAGATGCATTAGTTTGAGACACAAGATACATGATTTGATAGATGATAATCATATTTATCTTCTTGACACTTCAATTGAGCCTCCTCAAGAAAAGAAAACACAATATAAATATTTGAAAATATTTTTAGATCCTTTTTCACATCATTCTAAATAAAAGATAGGGGACACATCAAGGGTTTACCATGTAAATCATGCACATCCCCCACCAGATACATACAGGGCACCTTCAGTTGAGACACATATTTTGAGCAATGTGATTGGTGTATATAATTCTAGAGTTCCAGCTAGACCTTCCATATCCTTCTTATAATAAGAGATCATTGAGGATGATATGAATTATCATGCACTCTTTATCAGAGTTTACATTCATAATCATCCTATTCATAGTATTCTCATGGAAATTTGATCTAGTGTGAACATGTGCACTATGACATTACTACAGAATTTGGGATATTCAGAGTAGGATGTTACCTTGATGGACATAGTCATTAGTGGATTTAACAGGCACATACAAAGTTCATTGGGTGAGATTTTACTTCTTTTACAAGTTGGCCCAACACATGTGACCACATAATTCACTATAGTTCCCATTGTAGGAGTTTTTGATATATTACTTAGTCAACCATCAATATAAAAACTTTGAGAATTACCTTCTATAGTTCATAGATGCATGAAATTCATTCAATTTAATAAGGTTGTTATAGTTGGTAGAGTTACATATGAGTTACCACTCCCCACTTCAAATCCATATTTTACTTTGCAATCACTAGTTTCAATTTTACCACTAATTTTAGTTTTACCACTAGTTATAGTTCCTCCTTCAATTTCAATCGAGACATAGTTGAGACATCCCTCACTAGCACATAAAGTTAATACACCTCCACAACTTTAGGATTTTAGACAGCTTCTAGCTATAGTGTTCACATCCATAATAGTATCATTGATATCTCATGCATCCACTCATAGAACACATGTTCAAAGAACTTCTCCTACTACCAGATGGGTCCCTAAGATCCCTAAAGTTACATCCAATTATTAGAGTTATAGGGGACCCCACAGTCAGTTTATACTTCAGATATTTTAGATCATTTATAGCATATGCATCTTTTATATCTAGAGTCTCAACATTTCTATCATGTTTCATGATCACACATGATTCCTCTCCTTGACATAGGACACCATGATAGGGAGTCTCCCATGAGACTCATCAGTTACTATCATCCTTCCCCTCTTACCTGTACATAGTTTTTATTTCTTGATTATAAATAGTTCAAAAACTTTTAAAGATACAAAAACTTTCAAATAAATCAAAAATAATAAAAACATTTCTATTGTATGCATTATCTATGCTTTATATTTTTACTACTATGCTAGACTTACATTTTATATTCTATGTTATAGTTTGTCAATTTATCTACATTACCATGATTCACTTGATATTCTTTGATTGTATTAAAACATCCAACTCTTTGATTGCTTCACTCTACCCATTGAGGGGGCATCCTACTTCTACATCGAGATAGACATCAATACACATACCCACTAGTGGAATCTTCTACATGACTACACCATCTAGGTTTTGTCAATCCTACAACACACACTCTAATTATCATGTTGATATACATTACTTACTAACTTACACATATTACTTTATCGACACTCACTAGTATATAACACTTGTATATTTTTTAGCATATACCTAGTCTTGTACTAACATGTATTTCATACTTTTCCTCTTTCTTTCATTACTTAGATGTGATTGTACTTATAGTTCCTTACATGCTTTCCTTTCTTGCTTTGCATAGTTAGATATGATTGTATTTTTTAGTTCCTGATTATCTCTTGTATGTGCCTTAGGATATTTTCCAATGTCCTTTAATTTTATTCATGTGTGTGCCTTAGGACATATGTCAATGTCTTTTTCCAATACTCCTCTATATGATTATGTCTTCCACATCAGCCTTGCTTGTTTTAATTATATGTGTATGTGGCATTTGAACATGTCTTGTATGCTTACTTTCTAATTTACATGAAATGTACCTATATCCCTTGTTTGCTTGGCCCATTGGCCACCCTTGTATTCTTCTTGCTTATTACCTTATGTGATTATTGTTTATTTGTAATGCCATGATTCACATCAAGAATTTATCTTTCTTTCTTGGATGCCATGATGGGCATCATTCTCCACCTCTCTAACTAACAACTAACAACTAACCAAACTTTGATTTTTAGTTTAGTACATTACACATGTTATTTCATTGTTATATCCATATAGGCATACCCCTATTGATCTAAAAATCTCTCAATATAAATCATGCTATATCTTGAGATATCTTGTCAATTATCATTGCTATATCATGTATCTTTGTAGTATAACACACATGCAGGGCTCTTTCTTCTGAGGGCAGTCATTACAAGGTCTTCATTCCTACCCTCCAAAGAGGGGGAAAAAATATGGGTTTTGTCTCAAAGATTAGAGCTCCTAATGATCAAAACAATAGTTTTTAGAACACCTAGAACAACAACCAAACATCAAACTAGTCAGAATAGACCAGGTAGATAGTCAAAAATCTAGAACAATTACCAAATTTGGTCTTAGATAACAACACCCAACTTGGACAATAGTGCCAGTGCCAATAGTTTCCACTTTTGGTGCTCCTATCCAAATAGTAGAAAAACCAAACTTTTTAGAAGCAAGCAAAAATATAGGTTTAACTATAGTTTTTGCATAGCTAGACCAGCTTAGAATTAGTAATTTTTAGTACACTTTCACATATAAAATCTATATATAGAGGGCATCATGTGTGGCATGATGGCACTCACTTCTAGTTTTAGATTTGGTAGTTAATATAACTTTTAGATCAGAATCCATGTTTTAGACATCAGTGATTGGGGTAATTTATGTGGCACATTTGTTTTCTTTTCTTTTTGAGTTAAATATTACCCAGGCATTCCCAATAGTTACATGCCTTATTCCATCTGTAGATGGTTGACATCATTTTGGAATGGCTTTCATACAAGCCTAACTTCTGCATTCCAGAGTTCCTGAGTGGCTTCTATATAAGCCTAGTTTCTAGTTTTGGAGTGGCTTTCATACAATCCTAATCTCCATCTTTCAAAGTGGCCAAGAATGGCCTAGTTTTTAGCATACATTTATCTATCCATGCCAACATTATTAGATTATAAATAATTCATAGTCTTTATGATCCATCCCATTCAACACACATTTCATACTAATATTAATTTATAGCTTCACTTCATGGGGAAATGATGGAGCCAAAGGACTAGCTAGCCTTTGTATTCCTAAGCCACCTATTCAAAGGGATTGGACACATAGTCCAAGCATTGATCAACACATGTATAACCACCTAGCTTCACTTAGTGGGTGATGATGGAGCCAAAGGGCCAGCCTTTACATTCTTGACCCACTCTCTAGGAATTGAACACTTAGCTCCATTCATAATATTACTCTTGGTACAACACCTTCCATCATTACTCAGCATAATCCATCATTACTTAACATCACAATAGGTTTTGTATTGGTTTATGTTTCTAGTGAGGTGTATTCATTCCTTTCTCTTCCTCTCTCTCTCTCTCTTACCCAACTTTGTACATTTTTATTTTAGATATAGTGTATCTAGTAAGAACTGATCTACTCTTTATTTTTATTATAGATTCATAATTCATAGTGTGCTCTCTTTATGCACACCCATCATCACACAAATTCATGAGTTTCACCCTTACAATTAATTTTAGGTATGCTTTCTATTTTTTATTTTATCCTAGTATTTTGCTTTGTTGTATCACTAAAATTAAGGGGGGGGGGTAAATATAGTCATATAAAAAGTGAAAATTGGTAACTTGAGTGTGGCTAATGATACCTAACCCTTAAGTCCCTCTTTCTTGCTCTCATAACCCTCATAGGAATCATTTTCACTAATTATCAATCATCTATAGCCTTCCAGACTTGATCCCAACTGAGATAGACTCCTCTTTCCATGCCAGATCAATCCCCCTAGGTCCCATCTACTCAGGGCAATAGCTCCACACTAGGACTATAGTGCTGATGCCACTCCTATCTACTTTCAACACTGTTATCCAATTCCATTTCTATCCCCAATGGTCAATTTATTTTGGTTCCCTATCCTTATTCTTATCAACCTAACATGAGTACATTTAACCCATGATGAATAGATCCTTATAAAATCCCATTCAAATATCATTTGGAAAGGGTTGGTAAATATCACTAACCAAGAAAGAATACAAGTAAAAATATTCAAGAATTCTCCCTATTCTCTACATATAACCAACCAACATATTTACAAGCTCATTTAAATCTTTACACTAGTCGCTAGCCACCTCAAGCACATCTAGTTTACAAAGCACATCAAGTGGGAGAACTACATATGGATTGATCCCTCTTTAGATTATTGGTATGTAGGTAGCATGCCCACACATAGGGTGTGAAGAACATCTAGTCTGCATTACACACACTAACACCACCCCCTAGCAAAATTGGTCAAAGCAAAATGGAAGATATAGACTTATAACTATCGAAAATTCACAAATAGGGTCACATAGACATAACAAACAAAACCTAAAAAGTTTAGATCCTCAAGAAAATAATAGTAGAGGTAGACTATAGCACCAGTGCCACTACTGTCTAGTTTTGGAACTCATGTCCAATCATAAAATGAAGTTCAGATCTTAGTTTGAAATAGTGTCTCAAACCTGCACAGTGAATTCCAACCTTTGTCTCAGTCAGATCAATCAGTTTCTAGCAAAGTTTTATTTTCTTCTCCTTATTAATATTTTTTAAAAAGTTTGAATTGTAATTAATTTACACAAATAAATAGCTTAATTATTTTCTATTTATTTACTGATTTTACTACTCAGACCCTTTAACTAAATTAGGAATAATACACGAATATTCCCAAAACTGTTAAATCAGTATATCTACAAGTTCATATTTATGTTATTATCTAGCATTATTATATATATATATATATATATATATTATATATATATATATATATATATATATATATATATATATATATATATATATATATATATATATATCATACTCAAAAGTGTGTTCATGATTTAAAAATATTTGGAGGCATTTGGCTCTACATGTGTATCAACTAACCTCCCATTTAAGTCAAATATATATTATTTTCAATTGTCATCATAATATTATCATTGGTACTCATCCATGCATGTGCAGAAAATGTAATAATGTTTTTGTAGATTCTTAGGTACATTGGATTTTTTTTAGGAGCTCCTAGTTCATGAAACTTTACATCCATACCATATATTCATTTATTCTTGGATATGTATGCATGCACAAACATTAAAGGGGATCAAACTACAAACATATAAAACTGGCATGTATGAATTTATTAGTTATCAAATTATATATTTTTAGCATGTCTGTGTACTTGTTAACTAATTATCCTAATTCTGTGTTAGTGGATTTTTTGGTGACTTATGATTGTCCCAAACCCTTTTCTTAGCACCCTCTAGCTCCTTTATTCTCTATCCTCTAAGTTCCACATGTTTTGACCCTTGTTTGGAGTGTCTAAATGCTCATGGGGATTATCATGAACATAAAAAAACTCGTGGCCTATGTTTTTATGCCCCTTTTTTTAATTAAGTGTGTTCATTCAATGTTCCTACATTTTTTTATCTTTTTGAACATTGGAGGTATGTTTGGGCACCAATAAGGGCCTAATATGGAATCAATCTATTTATAAATAAAGAAGAATTTTGGTTCATTTATGAATTGAAGAGGAAATCTATAGAATTATTAATTCACATGAATCTAATAAGTACTTTAAGTACTTTAGAGATGATCAAATATTAATTAGAACATTCAATGAAACACACAAGTTTATACTTAGAAACACACCACAAAACATTGGTTGTACGTTATTGTAATCAATGAATTTTTAGTGTTTTTGATATTGTCATTGTCTAGGCATATGAAAAATATTAAGATGGTTCCACTATTATTTGGTTTACCGACAAGCCCCAATGCATATTATGTTTTTCTTATACTTTTCAAATGTTGCCTAATTAAAGAAACAAGGGAAATTTTTATTTTACAAATGATTATAGTAAAAGGTTAAGAATTTGTATGAAGATTTTGAAGACTAGTACTAGACAAATGCAATTATTAAGAAATTTCAAACCTATCTATCATTTTATCAAGAATGACATCACCAAAGAGGAAAAAAATATTCTAAATAAAATTCTTAATTTGACATAAATTTTCTAAATCATCTTTATATTACATATATATTTTTTCATTATCAAATCTTAATAATTATTATTAAATATCACGATCTTTAAATTACGTTTTCAAACTTTACATACCAACTCCTTTCTCTTATTTTAAAATTTATTAATTATAACTAATTATTAATCCGAATATATTATTTAATTTTAAATCTTAAATTTTAATATATTTAAAATCCATTTATCTATTCTAACATAGGGAACATTTATCTATTCCAACATAGGGAGTTCCTCTCTAAAACCTGCAAACACATCTCATCATAACCGTGGATCATATGGCCGTTATTGTGACATCCTAAATATTATTTTTATACTTACAACCCTAAGGAAAGCATCTCCCATCACTTTCTCGTAGCAAACAAAATAACTGGAATAAAAGTGTCAAAGTGGTGTAAAGAAGTGGAATACAATGTAAAAGTGGCATGTAAGCATGTATCCCATAAGACATTAATATTCTATATTTGGATATTGCTGTCTTACAATATATTAATAATATATATTAAACACAAGTTAAAATAATATAATATAAATTATTTCTTTCACATATATTTATTAATATACCATCGCATTTTTATATTAAATAATAAATAAAATCAAAATCAGAATGTAAGCCACATGTAAATGTGTATTCCATATGTGTTGATAGACATTCTTGTTTTATATATATATATATATATATATATATATATATATATATATATATATATATATAAAATAACACAAGTTAAAATAATATAATATTAATTAATTCTTTCACATATATTTATTAATATATTATCATATTTTTACATTAAATAATATATAAAATCAAAATCAGAATGTAAGCCACATGTAAATGTGTATTCCATATGTGTTGATAGACATTCTCGTTATTTATGAAATATAATATAAATGGAATTTTTTATATATATAATATAATAAATTATTTATATGTGTGTGTGTGTGTGTGTGTGTGTATAAAGTGAAAAAATATTCTTTTAATATTAGGTGTATTTTTTTAATGTAATGTTAAGAATTAAAGAGGATTTTTTTTGTTAAATTTATTTAAAATTTGAATCTAATTTTATCTTGTTTAATTATTTCTTAATATTTATATCTTGATAAATAACACAAAAATGTATTTACTTTTCTCCTAATATTTATATTTTAATAAATGGCATGATAATATACTAATGGATAACACTACAACTTACTTTAACAAATTTTATACTAATTAAACTACAACTCATTTAATTACACTAATACTTTTTATAAATATATTTTGATATTGCATGCAAGCTATTATTCTCCAAGAACTTCTATGTTTCGACAAGATAGTACTTTAAGCTTTAATATTATTATATACTTACATAAACTTAGCTTTCATTGCTTTTATTCTTTTATTCAAATCAGATTGTGGAGGCATATCAACTAAAAGGCATTAACTTGGGTTTCCAAGAGTAGTTCACATCCCAATAAAAGTACTAAATTATTAAAATGTTGGATGTAAATGTCTCATACAGAATTCTTTTTACTTTGCACACAGCTCAAATATCTCAAAAGGAACCAAGTGATGTGAGACTACCAACTTTATTGTTATTCTAATAATATATCCAAATACTATACTTTTGACGATACATTGAATGTATGTCACTTTCTAATATTCTCTGAGTGACACCATGTAAAACCTTTGTTGAATATCTCTATGCTTTTGTTGACATTTAATTAGATTAAGGGAAAAAATAATGCAATGATTATTCCATCTTTTAAACTAAGAGAGTCTCCATGTACACCATACATCCACATAAATATTAAAAAAAATTATTCAATTTTGATAAGTGTAATAGTTAAGCATGGATTCAAATCCCATAATCCATTTGATGAGGTATTATGGTAATATAATGATTTATTAACAAATTGAATAATTAGACGTACTTGATTTAAGAAGCTTTTGATTGTATTTTAGATGAGTGTGGATCTATTAAATAATTATAATTTTTTAATTAGTTGAATAATCTTTCAAATTGTAATAGTAGAATATCAAAAAATTCATATTATATCCTTTTATGTATTGAAATAATAAATGATAAGTCCTAGTTTTTAATCCACTTCCACAACACAATTATAAATAAGAAATATTGTATCCATTTTATTGATAGTTGTTAGATACTTATTATTAGTTAACAATTACAAATATTCTTTAATTTATAATTCTACCTTTTGTATATTAATAATTAGACTAGTACTCATTTTTAAATATATTTATCTGAAAAAACCATAAATATCAATTTTGATTGTGTTATCTTAGATTAATCATATACTACTCATTTAACAAATCTACTAAGTTCTTCATATATTTTTTGTTGATTGGTTATACATGGTCCCAATCTAATTACACCATTACATTGGACTTTAAAAAAAAAAAAAAAAAACATGATCCAAAACTGCCATATACTCAAAATATAATAATTTTTATTACCACCTTTTCTACGTAAGAATAAAAACTCTCATATAATTAAAAATAAACAAAAAATATTAACATCTTACATTATTACAATCCACCATCACCCATGATTGTTATTGCTATATTTTCTTATTAATATAATCAACATAATTAATTAGTATAAACATTTTAACTAAATTTATTTAGAAAATATTGATAGATATCAATCTTGAGGTGTTTATCTTAGATTTGTTACATATTATATTGATTAATTATTCATTACTTATTTAGAAAATTATATGATGATTAATGAAATAATTTGACTCTAAATCCATCACTGCAATAAATTCGAACAAATATTTATACAAAGAAAAACAGGTGCCAAAATACATCTTCCACCTAGTCATTTTATTCAAGTGGAAAAGATTTTACATAAAAATCAAATGGACATCAAATTTAATGTCGAAATTATTCTATAATAATCAAATGAACATCAAACTTAATGTATAAATATGTTTTTAGAAAAATCTATGTACAAATTTATTAATCAATATTACGAATTACTACATAATCCATCATCACAAAAAACATATGATAAAATATTGAACGATCTAAAACATCAATTAAAAATTCTACATATTTAATTTCAAAAAACACTATTTATACATATTATAAAATATAAAAACTTTATATCTTTTATTAAATACATTCTCAAATTGACATCTCATATTATTATACTCTACCATCCACTACAACTACCATCATATCTACCAACATAATTGGGAAAAAAGAAAGGAAAAAAACTCATTATTGTTTGCATATCACATGCTCTTTTAAAGTACTCTCCACAGAGTTTCAGACCATTATTACTGCTTTGAACTTTTAGTTGTACTCCATAATACTTTGAAAATTGAAATGTACTACATACAACATATAATGGATGTTGCTATCTTTCCAGATTCTTGCTGGATGTTGCTAACTTTCTAGATTCTTGCCAGGCAAGTGTATCACTTGGCACCTCTTCGTTCACTTAAGAGGCATATCTTTTATTATATCATTGATATGTGTTTGATTTCGTCAGGTCCATAGGTGACATTAGTTTCTGGCTTCTAGGTGGATGGATGCACAGGAGGATTCTAAGATCTTAGCTTTCTGCAACCCATTAATTGTGAGCCACACGTGCTATAATATCCACTTCCATGCCATAAGCACTTTGTCGTTTTGTCTTTTGCCTTTTTCTTGAATCAGTCACTCAAGATTCCTTTGGTATGCTATAGCAGCTCAAGCATGCATGGTCCACATACTCTCTTTTCTTATGTTTAGTCTATTTGTACTCATTCCAATGAAAATATTCTACGTTAAATGTACGGATGATTTGCTTTCCATAGGACTAATCAACTAAACAAGATTAAGCTTCTATAATTTCACATTATATATTATACAATTTTAAAATAAAATGTAGGTCTTAACTTTGAGTAACTATGCAGCTTTTTATAGTTTATGAGAAATACTTGAGAAATTAAAATTGGTTTTTTGTGTGGGTGTCAGAGAAATTTTGGCATGGTTGCACATTTGATTATAGAAATTTTAGTATGCTTGCATATGTAATTTATAAATTATCAATTTGTTTTTCAATTTGAATTTGGTAATTTTATTTGTTCTAATTAATATGGTTTGAATCAATAATAAATTTTAAATCAAATGATATTTATTTTTATATAATTTTATGTTTGATAATAAATTTATTGTATAATATATGATTGAGCTAATATTATTAATTGTGTACTATATTGTTTTTAGTGATTATATATAAAAATAGGTTAAATAGAAAGGAGAATGTACTATAATAGTCGAAGGATTTTAGAATCGAAAGTTCTTTTTTTTAATATTAATGTAATAATAAAATTCAACAAATCAAAAAATATTTATATGAATTAAATAAATTTTCAATTAAACATTTATCTAAACCTAATCTAATGCAATGATGGCAGTGACACTAAGAAAATATCATAAAAGAAATGTTAACATGTAATATCAATTGAACACAATGTTTATATATATGATTTACAATGTAAAAGTAGAAATATACAAGATATTGGACTATAAAAACCTAGTCTTAGACCTTGGAAGTTGTGGCCTTAACTATGCTTTTGTCCTCCTCTTATGGAGAGAATAATGTTTAACAATGTAGAAATTTAGAAAAAAATCAAAATAAAAAATAGATCCTAATAATGGCTTTTGGCATAAGTGCAATCTTTAGAAGAGTATATTCCTAAAAATAATAACAAATAAAACCTTGTAAAATAATTAAATTATTTATTAAAAAATAATAAATAAATAAAATATTGAAAATAAATAAATTATGAAAATAACTCAAATGTATGTGTTGCTCAATTAATATAGAAATGACCTCTATTTAAGCATTTAATAGGTTCAAATTTTTGGAACAAAAACATTTGTAATAAGGAATTTTTCAACAATTTAAATAATGAAAAAAATATGGTTGATAAAAAATTAAAACAATAGACATAAAAAGAACTAACTAGATTAAGGGAATCATGTATAAAATAATGAAAAGATAATATATCGATTCAAAATTTTAATCAATTTATAAAAATAAAATATTAAAAAGATAAAAGTACATAAGATACTTAGAAAAATAAATTTAAAATAGAATTTATTTAAAAAATAATATTTAATATTCATTAATAATACTTAGAAACTAAGAAGCACCATAAGCCAAATGGCTAAGTTGATCCCATTTATAGTCAATACGGAAAGGTAAAGATACCATAAAATAAAGGTATGGATGATTTTTTTCCCATATGATTAATGGACTAAACAAGATTAAGATTTTTTAATTTTACATTATATATTATATAATTCTAAAATGCAGGTCTTAAATTTGAGTAAGCATGCACCTTTTTATAGTTTATGAGGAATGTTTAAGAGTTTTAAAATTGGTTTTTTTGTGTGGTTGTTGGAGAAATTTTAGCATGCTTGCACAAATAATTATAGAAATTTATATTTAATATGTAAGTTTTATATTGTTATATTGTAATATATAAAGTATCAATTTGTTTTTTAATTTGAATTTGGTAATATCACTTGTTCATATTATTATGGTTTAAATTAAAAATAATTTTTAAATTAAATGATAATTGTTTTTATATAGTTTTGTGTTTGCTAATAAAATTATTTTATGATGTATGATTGGGCTAATGCTATTAGTCAGGCACTACTATCTTTAGTAATTAAATATGAAAAGAGGGTGTGCCAAAATAATGGAAGATGGATTTTAAAATCGAAAGTTTTGTTCTTAATATATCAATGTAATAATAGAATTCAATATATATATATATATATATATATATATATATATATATATATTAAATAAAATTTCAACTAAACATTTATCTAAACCTAATCTAATGTAATAATGGCAATGACACTAAGAAAATCTCATAAAATAAATACTAACATGCAATATCAATTCAATACAATGTCTATATGTATGATTTATAATGTAAAAGAAGATATATACAAGATATTAAACTATAAACACCTATTTTTTTATAGGATTCTTAGACCTTAAAAGTTGTGGCCTTAGATATATTTTTGTCCTCCTTTTATGGAGAGAATAGAGTTTAACAATGTAAAAATTGAGAAAAAATCAAAATCAAGAATCAAGCCTAATAATAGCTTTCGGCATAAGTGCAATCTTTATAAGAGTATATTTCTAAAAATAATATTAAAAAAAAAACTTGTAAAATAATTAAATTATTCATTAAAAAATAATAAATAGATAAAATATTCAAAATAAATAAATTGTGAGAATAACTCAAATGTATGTGTTTTTCAATTAATATACAAATGATATTTATTTATACATGTAATAATTTCAAATTTTTAGAACAAAAACATATGTAACAAGGGAATGTTATTCAACTTAAATAGTGAAAAAAATATGCTTGATAAAAAACTAAAATAATAGGTCTATAAAAGGAACCAACTAGATTAAGAAAATCGCATGTGGAATAATAAGGAGATAACATGCCAGTTCAAAATTTTCATCAATATATGAAAACAAAATGTTAGGAAAATAAAAATACATAAAATAATTAGGAAAGTAGGTCTAAAATACATAAGGGATCACATAGAAAGGGATATATGAAAGATTCATTTATAATACTTAGAGACTAAGAGGCACCATAAACCGAGTGTTTAAGTTGATCCCATTTATAGACAATATAGAAGGATAAAAGTACCATAAAATATCCATATATTATATGTGAAAATAAATCTATAAAATCTAATGTACAATTTATTCTTCTATAGTTAATAGACTTTTGAATTGTAAGAAATGAGAGACCACACTAGATGTACAAAAGAGATAATTAGAAAAAGAAGTATGTTAGTTCTGAATGTGCTCAGATTTATATGTATCCATATTAAATATGTCATACCAAAAAAATGAAAATTTTATGGATACAGTATCAATAAATTTATTGCAAGGCTAAAAATTAATACTATAGTGAAATAAAATAGGATGAAATATAAAATGATAATCAACACAAAAAAATAAATAAGAAGTACATCAAAATTTAATAAAAAATAATGATTGACAATAAAAATAATATAAAAAGACAAATTAGGGAAAATAAGGCTACAAAATATGATGTAAAAATGGAATGTAAATTATAAAATAAAAGATAAAAATATCTAAAGGGCTATAAATAGTAAAAATATTAGATGCAATATTGTAAACATTAAGTCATATTCACTAAGACAAATAAAATAAAATTATTTATAATATAAGTCTAGAGATAAAATAAGTACCACTAATTCTTGATAAGATGTTGTTTAGAGAGAAAATTTGGTTGGTTTAGAGTAACCCAAATAATTGTAGTTTTAAGTCTAAAACATGGCACATATAACTACATAAAAGAGAAAAAAGGTGAGATAGGGCCAAAAATTATTTTATAAATATATGAATATCATATGAAAATTTAGGCCTACATAAAATTTAGTCACACGCATAAATAGTTTGAAATGAATGTCCATAGATGGTTTGTATGTATATGAATAGATGAATATGGAGATGTATGGGGCATAAAATTTGTATGCATAGATTTATGTGTAGATATATGGATGTACTAATTTTTAGGTATATATATATATATATATATATATATATATATATATATATATATATATATATATATATATATAAAATGTAAAAAGGTAAAAAATATAAAGTTAAATAATAGAGTTACATTAATATTGGATAAAAGACTAAAGTTTGTCTTGAAATGCAATGTTTATCTCTATTGAAAGAAAATTTTAATTATTCTACAAAATTATTGTAATAAATTAATGTAAAGCGGGATTTACACTATATATAGCTTATATTAAACTAAATAAGAATGAAAATTTAAGATAATATAGTAAATACCAAAATTTGATCTGATATAATAGCTAAAATTATTAATAAAACTACTATTGAATGATTGACAGTCTATAATAATGGAAAGAGAGAAAAAAATGATTAAAACTAACATGCCTTCCACTATAACTAGATTATGAGAACAAAAAAAATATTTTTTAACTGATTAGAATATAACCCTAAAATCTAACGTAAATTTGAGAAAGAGATAGAATCAACAAACTTCCAATTGTAACCCATGACATAATCAATTGTTGATTTTTAACTTTTTATTTCCAATCATGATGTTGTGTTATAATTCTTACCTCTATTAATTTTTAGGATATGTATCTTTCTGATATTTTAATAAGACTAGATGATATATATCCTAGATTTGCTCTACTCAATTAATGGCCAAAAATATCTAAAATTTATATTCTTTGTTGTAGACTTAATTCTCCACAATGTTGTAAGAATAGAATATGTGTGAGGAATAGTGGTCTAGGCTTACCTCTTAGAAGTTGAAGATACATATCTCATATGTATTTAAATTAGGTCCCAATCTTGTTATAATTATTATGAGTGTTCCCAACATAAATATTGTTATATATTTATTTATGAACTTATTTTGATATAAGTGTGATGACATAAGACTTGGAATGATAGTGACATAATTTAGGCTCAATATGCAAGATCTTTGTTTCAATGTACAAACCTATTAATAAGATTTGGTAGATGTGCTTGATAGAATAATTTTAGGATATCTAGTTGTGAACACTTGATCTTTGCCCTTAAATGATTAAGGGTGTATTTATATATATAAGACTCTCTAGGTCACATATGCACATAGATTTGCCATATGAGATAGAGATAAGTAGTAATTAGGACATGGATAATCAGACCAAGGTGGAAATGACCCCAAAATGGAGGAGGATAAAAAATAATGAACTACCATGACAACTCGAATTAGTGAACTATCGAGTAAGACCTATTATGGAAAAAGTCTTAAACTAAAATCTAATTGAATAGAGGATACTTGAATGAGATATTAATGCTAAAAATTGATATTTTTGAGGTGTTTATGATGAAATTTAGATATCTAAATCTCATGAATAATTAAATGTGATTATAAATTTATTAAAAATAGTCAAATGTTCAAAAATAGGCAAAGTGTAGTAAAACACGGCAACTAAACATGAAAATAGGTCTTATATTAGATTTACATGTCTATTAAAACTACCTAGATATATAGAAGGGACCAAACAAAAAAGTGGGATTAGATGCCTCATAGAAAATGTAAAAAGATATTATTGGTTTGATATAATGATAACTAATATGAAATTATTTTTTAGAAAATAAAATGTTACAAATAAATATGACACTTCTAATATATCATAAAGAATTCACATATCTAAACCAATTACAATTAATACAAAGTTCAAAATTTCATAAATTTATTTATTTAAATATTTATATTTATAAATAGTAATTTTTAATACTTATTGAAAAAATATTTTTTAAATTTAATTATTTCTCGATTTTATTGTTATTGTAAAAAATAATTTTTTTAATTAAAAATTTAATTAATTATCTAAAAATTTAAAAAAAAATTGTAAATTTTTAGTGATGACAAATTTATTAATGCGTTTACCCCACTAAACCATTCTTTTAATTAAAAACTTAATTAATTTTCTAAGAATTAAAAAAAAATTATAAGTTTTTAGTGATGAAAAATTTATTAATGGGTTTACCCCACTAATGATAATGCACTTATGTGTCTTAAAAAGGAATTAAAAATAAATCATACTAGTGCATACGGAATTAATTAAAAGTTTTAGTTTTATTATATTAAGCAAGCGAAACATTAATTAATGTTTTTGTAATTTAAAATATCACTCATGGGTAGTATAAAAAAAGTCCACTAAAGCTTTTATTTCTAAAATTATAAGTTAAGTTTTTTTGAAATACAAATGTAAAGCCTTTACAATAAATAGAGTATTATGGGTTTAAGAATTTAATTGTACATTAAGTGGATAGATTATTAAAAAAATGGTAAGGTTTTGTATTGATTTATTTTTTATTTATAATATTTTGTAGTTGGGAATTCATTTCTTATTCCTCTTATTTTTATTTATATATGTAATTGTTTTTTAATTAAAAATAGATTTTTTCTTTTGATTTATTTGAATCCATCTTTTATTTTTTTAATATTATATCTTTAATTTATATTTTATAAAAATATTGTTAGATTTTTTATTTTTTATTTTGGAAAAAATTAAAAGATAATAACCTAATCAAATAAAGAGAAAACTATTCTAAAAGTAAACTGATTAAACAATTTAGATTCATAATAAATTATGATACAATTTTGAATTATAAAAGTACACTTAATATAGAAAGTACAATGTTAAATAATTATTTAATTGCTTAAACACATATAGGGAATAATACTTATTGAATGATGCATAAATAGATCTTAAAAATGCAAGTGAATAAACACTCAGTATCATACTCAACTGTGATTCATCAAATTTTGGAAATCAACTCTCTGTCAGCCTAAACACTACCATCAAAATAGGGACACTAGTTTCAATGCTTTTGTCTAAAAATTGATACTTTTGTACCTTATGGAATACATGTCATTTTCTATAAATTATATCAATACCTATTAGGGTTCACTTTAGCCTTGTATATTATCTATTCAGATCATGTGCATAGGTTTTGGATATCAGTGTGTATTTTAAAACCTTAGGTCCTAAAATTTGGGGCATGCCACTTTACAAAAAATGGGTTAGTGAGATTGATTGAAGTTGAGTTGATCTCAAAGACCCTTATATCAATGTGCATTATCTACATAACGAATAATCAAGAAGAGAGCCTCATAATGATGCATTTATTTCCCTTATATGGGTTTGTGTATGAACAATTGTGTAATATGATATGTGTAGGTGCATGGCATGATCTAATTTATAACCTGATAAATACTACTCATGAGATTTTATTTGAATAATTAAAACTTGTACGAAGACTATTCCTGTGACTAATTTAGAAGTAGGTAATAATAGGGAAGTAGAACTTATTTATGTATATGATTTAATGAGCTTGATAGGTGTTTTCTTAGTCTTTACTAGATGTATGCTTGATTTATACTTGATGATAATGAATGGTATTTGAATTTTATTTATGCCACACATTTTGAAATGATCTCATGAGATGGTTAAAATAATACTATAGTATAACCCATAAATATCAAAATATTTTCAAATTTGATCATTTTAAGGATTCAAACATTAGCATCAGACCTGGGACACTAGTGTCGATGCTAGTATCCTAGTCTAGATGGTAGTGTCCTAGAGGATATATATTGTTGAAGATATGTAACTAGAAATGTTACACACACACACACACACACACACACACACACACACACACACACACACAATGGGCTACAGATGATTTAGGTAATTAAAATACTAGGGTTAGACTATAAGATAAGTATTTAGGCACATTGATATGATGAACATGACCCTTTTGGTAGCATAAATATTATGAATTTAAAGGTTGAATCATAAGTGATATTTTTTAAGTGTAAAATAATTATTTATCATATAAAATTTAGATTTAGCATCTACATTTATCCCCCCCTTCATCTAATAATGCATAAGGATGAAATTACTAGTTTAAAGGAAAAAATATATGTATCATGGTGTGTAAAACACACCTTGATTTGAATTGATCCCCATTTGTATTTATTATTTTATGTATTACTTAAAATCAAGAGAATGTTACAGTGTAATTAGTGAAAATAATTTGAAAATTAAAATAATTGAAATGTTTGAAATAAAAGAGAGTAAGGAAGGAGTACACTTATGTATCAATGCAACCATGTTTCTCCTTGGTAGTTTTTTTTGGTAATGATGCTTCTTAGATAAAAACATTATATATAGGTTCATATCTAAACCTTGGTAATGTGAGGTCTAAAATTGGAGGGTGATCATGTCCCCAATCTAATGCAAGAGTGAGTTATACCAAGGCCATCAATATCACTTAATCTCAATCATGTAACCTAAATTTATACATAATCTAGCCAATATCTCCAAAGTTAAATGGTATAAACATATCAACCTGCTAAAAGGGTGTAGTGTTAAGGCCATTGAGGCCATCGAATCTCAATCAAACCACTCAAGGGAGCCAATTGATGCATCTTATAAAGGTTGGTGCATACACTATATATAATCCAAATATGTAACTATGATATGGTATCTTTGCATAGCATATACACTCTAATGTGTCTCAAATTATTTATTATCTATCAAAATTTAACCTTTGATCTATAACCATGTATAATATATGTCATAAATATGAAAAAAATTGTCCCAAATCTATGCAAATTGGTGCTAAGTATATAATATTATATCCCAAATTATATCTGATTCATGTCAATTGTATCAAATTCTGCCAATTATGTGTATGTAGACTCATGTATGTATGACATTCCCCCACTAATATCTGCCCCCCCCCCCCCCCCCCCCGCCCCGCACCCCCTGCCCCCCCCCTCCTCCTCCCCCGCCCATTTTCAATGTGAGGGTAATTTTATCTAATAGTCACCTTATCTCAAAAGGATAATATAACCATGTTATACATGTATTAATCATGTACTAAAGAAACATATATTGGAATAATGTGTAAGTAGATATATTAATGAAAATCATAGTATGCAATATAACAAGCCTTAGGATGCCTGATATGGATCATGACAACATTTAGAAGTAATAATCTCATAAAAAAATTAAAAAACACACATGCACACTCAATGCCATGAAAAATGGGTCTAAAGAGGCCAAAAACAAGTGGCATGTTTAAATTATAACACTCAAAGGAGAGGGCATGTTCAAATGTTCATACACCAAATAAATAATGAACACTTAGGGCATTGTAGCCAAAAAATGAGAATTTTCAAATGTTACATACTCTAAAAAATATTTATTAAATAAATACACTCAAATAAGCCATGTGATAAGATGAATAAATGAAATATAAGCAAGTAACATAAGCATGCCATACTAGTCCCTATTTATATGTGTTATCAAAATGTCCTATAACATATCATATCTAGTTTAATGTGTAATAAATAATCACAATTATAGACATGTGCAAGCATTAGTGTATAATCTCAACATGATAATTTAAAGTGATCATAAAATAACAGAAGTTGTATCAATTATGATCAATAGAAGAAGATGCCTCTAACATACTATGTCACATGGGTAGATGAAATGTCGAATATTTATATGTACTTGTATCATACTCAAGTTCTCATGAAACATATGTTTATATATAAATGATATGCTATCTACTAACATCAAGTAAACAACATATGAAAAAAAAATTAGTAAACATGTGAAATGCTAAATATTTTTTATATTTTTGATTTATTTGAATGCTTTCATATTTTCTTGTTTTTGTTTAATTTTTTTAATGATTATCAAAGGTTATATTTATCTATTGTAGGATCAAAAATATAAATTGTACATTTTATTTTATTATTTAAATTCAAACAACTATCTTCAAGATGCCTATGCATTTTATGATATCCATAATAGTAGTTTATTCTCCTTAAAGGATGTAGATGAAGTAGTTTGATAAATTTATTTATAAGCATTTACCTTAATATCTCACTTATACTCATAATATCAATTTTCATAATTTTTGAGTAATTGGATGTAGATGAATTTTATTTTAGATTCATATTTTGATATGAAACATTGTTATGCACAAAATTAAAAAGTGAAGATGTAAACACATGATTAGCACTAGAATATTCTACTCTTTTTATGTGTGTTATTGTTTTCCCACGATGTGATATTTAAACTCAAATATTGATACTTTTGAAAATTATCTATCATCCATCCCATAGTGATGATTTGTTATTTTAGGGATTCATCACCACAAAACCTGGGCACCTTGGATTGAATATTAATACCCATAACATCTAGAGGAGATGTGGGACGTGGAGGGGTTTGAGGAACGAAATGTTAGTTACCTTATTTTAATGTTATAAGATGGGCCTCATTACCCTTTAGAGTAGTGATAGCATGGGTCAAGTTAGAGGGAAAGTAGGTATCATCCTCTATAGATTTAGGAAGAATAAGAGATTCTTTTTTATCCATATTAAATGTTGTAAAGAGTGAAATGAGAATAGGATAAGAGAGATATATGGATTCTAGGAAAAATAAAAAATGATAAGGAAGTCATAATTAAATTTGAAACCCTATAATACCAAAAATCTTGAAGAAAGTTATTGTTTCATAAGAATACTTAGAGGTTAGGTTCATCAAATCTTCAGCTCAATTGGGTTGATCAAAATTTTAACCTGATCAGGTTCATCAAATGCTTAACCCTTTTTGGAAAGATTTAAAAGAGAATATCCTAATGAACTAAAGAATACACTATTTTAAAAAGTAATCCAATTAAATAATTTAGATTCATAATATATTATGATATAGTACTAAATTATGTAAACATGTTAAATATATAAAGTAAAATGCTAAATAGTAATTTCATTGCTTAAGCATGAAGAATTAATAATAATTATCTTATTGAATAATGCACATTTAAATATGGTAGTATAGAAATAATCAGGATGATGCTTAACTATGATTCATCAAATTTTATAAATTATATCTTTATAATCTTAGACACTATTATCAAAATAGGGATAGTATATTTAGTGCTTATATCAAAAAAATTGATGCTTATCCTATGTATAATACATGTCCTTTTATATAAATTCCACCTACACATGTTAGATTTTAATTTCACTTTGAATGTTTCTTGTTCAAATCATGCAAATAGGTTATGGATATCAATGTGTAGCTCAAAACCCTAGATCCTCCACTTTGGGACATGTCATCTTGAAAAAAATATATCAATGGGATCATTTGAAGTTGATTAAACCTCATATAACACTTTATTAGTGAGTGTTGGCTACATAGCCAATAATCTAAAGAGGGCCTTAGCTTGATGTAATTTTCCCCATTATATGGGCTTATTTGTAAATAATTATGAAATATGATATATACAAGTGCATGTAGTGATATTGTTTGTAACTTGATAAATAATGCTCATGGGATACTCTTTGAATGATTCAAACTTATAATAAAAGTACTCCTATGATTTATTTGGAAATAAGGAAGAATAAAGTAGTATAATTCAATTGTGCAAATGATTTACTAATCTTGATAGGTGCTTTCTTGGTACCTTCTATATTTGTGTTTGATTTGTACATGATGGTAATTAATGTTCATTGACTTGTATTTATACCACACCTTTTTGAAATCATATCATGATAGGGTTAAAATAATACTATAGGTCAACCCATACATTTCAAAATATTTGTAAATTTGAACATTTTTAGGTTTTGGACACTAGTTCTAGACTTTGGACACTAGTTCTAGACTTTGGACACTAGCATTGACACTAGTGGCATAACATAGATGTTAGTGTCCTAGAGGATAGATAATTTATAAATATTGGTAATTGATATTGTAAGATATATATTAGGTTTACATATATTATGGGCTACATGTGATATGAGTAATCAAAATATCAAAGGTTAGACTATAAGATAAGCATTTAGGTACAATGAGATGGAAAACACAAGTATTTTTACATCAAAAAGGTCCTAATATAAAGAGTTGAGACATGAGTGATATTTGTCAAGTGTACAAGACTAGTTTATCATATAAAATACAAATTTAACATCTGCATTTACCTCCACCCCCGCCCCCTCCCCAACCCCCAATTTAATAAAATAATGCATAAGGAGGAAATTACTATGTTAAAGGAAAATAAATGTGTATTGTGATGTTTAAAACAAACCTTGATTTGAATTGAGTCACATTTGAATTTTTTGTTATATGTATTACCTAAAATTAAGAGTATGTTATAGTGTAATTAGTGTTTATAATCTAAAAATTAAAATAACTAAATTTCTTGAAATAAAAGAGAGTAAGGAAGGAGTACACATGTGTATTGATTCAACCACGTTTACCATTGATATTTTTATTTGGAAATGATGCTTCCTAGATAATAAATTAGAGATAATTTCATATTTGAACCTTGGGGATGTGGAGATGGAAATTGGAGGATGTTCATGCACTCAATATGGTGCAAGAGTGAGTTGTGCCAAGGCCATCAAGATCACTGAATCTCAATCACAAAACTCAAATTTATACATAATCTATCCAATCTCTCCCAAGATAAATGGTATAGACATATCAACCTACTAAAGGAGAGTAGTGTTAATCCATGAGGGAACTAAATCTCAATCAAAATACTCAAGGGATCTAGTTGATGTATACAGATAAAATCTCAATTGATTCATTTTGTTAAGGTTAGTGCATACATGTGTGTTTAATCTATATATCTCTATTGTGTCTCAAACTAGAGTATCTATCAAAATTTAACCTCTACTCTATAACTATGTATAATATTTGTCACCAATATAAAAAAAATTGTCCCAAATATGTGAATTAGTGTTAAATGGTTTATTTTCTATCCTAAATGTATATCTGATTTATGTAAACTGTATCAAATATGTCAATTATACCAATTATGTGTATGTGGATTAATGTCTCCATTACATGCTCCCACTGATATTTTCCCCTTTTTAAGGTGAGGGGAATTTTATTTGATAATCACCTTATCTCAAAATGATAATTTAAACATATTATATTTGTATCAATCATGTAGTAAAGAATCATATATTATAATCATGTCTAGGTAGATATATCAATGAATTTCATATTATCCAGTCATAATAAGCCTTAAGATGGATGATATAGATCATGACAACATCTAGAATTAATAATCTCATCAAAAAATCAAACACACACATAAGCACTCAATGTCAAGAAAAGGGGGTCTAAAGAGACCAAAAATAAGGGGTGTGTTTAAATTATACACTCTCAAAGGAGAAGATATTTTCAAATGTCTATACACAAAGAAATAATCAACACTTAAGTCATTATGGCCAATCAAAAAGGAACATGTTTAAATTATCCATAGTCCAAAAAATATAGAAACAAGTAATTACACTCAAGTAAGCCATGTGATAAGATGAATAAGTGAAATATAAGAAACTAACATAAGCATGTCATACTAGTCCTTGCTTATGTATATTAGAAAAATGTCTTGTAGAATATAATATCTAGCACAATGGGTAAGATATAAGCATGAGTATATACATGTGAAAGAATTATTGTATAATCTCAATATGATAATTTAAAGTGACCATAAATCAATAAAACATGTATCAATTGCTATCAATAGAAGTATATGCCCCAACATAGTGTGTCATGTGTGCAAAGTAAATGTCCAACATTTATATGTGCATTTATCATGGATTTAGTGTATGCTTGTATCAAACTCAAGTATCCATTAAACATAAGTTTATATATAAATTATGTAATATCTATTAACATAAAGTAAACAACATATGCATAAATCTAGTAAACATGTGAAATGCTAAAAAAAATTATTTATTTGAATGTTTTTGTTTTTAGTTAATTTTTTTAAATGATTAACAAAGGTTATATTTATCTATTTTAAGATTACCAATATTAACTGCACATTTTATTTTATTCTTTAAATCCAAATAACTATTTTTATGATTCCCATGCATTCTATGATATTCACAATAATAGTTTTTTCTCCTTAAAGGATGTAGAGGAGGTATTTTGATACAATTATTTATAAAAATTTGACTTAATATATCACTTGGAATCATAGTATCATTTTTCATAATTCTTAAGTCACTAGTTATATATGATTTTTATTTTAGATTCATATTTTGATATGAACCCTTATTGGGCACAAAATTGCTAGGTGAAGATGCAAACAAATGATTAACACTAGCATGTTCTAGACTATTTTAATGTGTCTTATTGTTTTCCCATGATGTGATTTTTTAACTCAAATATTGATGTTGCTTTTGAAAATTATCTATGATCCTTTCCATAGTGATGATTTGATATTTTATGAATTCATCAACACAAACCCTAGGCACTTTTGATTGAATATTCATACCCAAAACATATAGAGGATATATGGGAGGTGGAGGGGTTTGAGTAAGGGAATGTTGGATACCTTCATTTAATACTATAGGATGTGGCACCTTACTCCTTATAGTATTTATAACATGGACTTGGTTAGAGGGAAATTATATATCATCCTCTTTAGAGTTAGGAGGAAGAAGATATTCATTTTTATCCATATGAAATGTTCTAAAGAATAAGCTGAGAATAGGCTAAGAGAGACATTTAATTTCTTGGAAAAAAATTCAAAATTATAAATAATTAAATTTGAAATCCTATAATGCCAAAAACCTTGAAGCAAGATATGGTTGAACAAGAATATTCATAGCTCAGGTTCATAAAAAATTTAACCCCTTTTCAAAAGAGTTAAAATAGAATAGCCTAATCAACTAAAGAATAGACTATTTTAAAAAGTAGTCTTATTAAATAGTTTAGGTTCATAATATATTATGATACAATGCTAAATTATGTAAATCTTCTAAATATAGAAAGTAAAATTCCAAATAAAATTTTATTAGTTAGACACAAATAAGTATTAATAATTGGCTTATTTAATAATGTGCCTTTAGATATGGTAAATTTGGGTGTAGAAACAATGATGATGATGATGCTTAGTTTTGATTCATCAAATTTTATAAATTATCTCTTTGTCATCTTGGACACTACCATCAAAATAGGAACACTACTTTGGTGTTTATGTCTAAAAATTGAAACTTTTAACTTATGTATAATACAAGTCCTTTTATATAAATTCTAGATTTACCAATTAGGGTTCAGTTTTACCTTTAAGATTATTTGTTTAGATCATACACATAGGTTATAGGTATCAATGTGTAGCTCAAAAACTTAGGTCCTCCACTTTGGGAAATGTCATCTTGAAAAAATGGATTAATGGGATCGAGTGATGTCGATCTGACCTCCAATATCCCTTTGTCAGTGAGTGTTAACTATATAGCCAATACTCTGAAGAAGGCCTCAAAATAATGTTGTTATCCCCATTATATGAGATTATGTGTGAATAATTGTGCAATATCATATATGCAAGTGCATGTAGTGATATATCTTATAACTTGACAAATAATTATCATGGACTACTCTTTAAATGATTCAAACCTATAATAAGATTGATCTTATGAATTATTTGGAAATAAGGAAGAATAAGTTAGTACAAATCAGTAATGAAAATGATTTAGTGAGTTTGATAGGTGTTTTATTGGTCATTGCTAGATGTGTGTTTGATGTTTACTTAATGGTAATGAATGGTATTTGACTTGTATTTATACCATGCCATTTGAAATGATAGCATAAGAGGGTTAAAAGAATACTATATGATGACCCATACATTTATAAAGATTTGAAAATTTAAACATTTTTAGGTTTCATACACTAGTTTCAAACTTGGAACATTAGCATTGACACTAGTGTCACAATCTGGATGGTAGTGTCTTAGAGGATAAATAATGTTTAAATATTTGTAACTGATACTATAAGATAAATATTATGTCTTATACAAATTTTGGGCTATAGGTGATCTGAGTAATAAAAATATTAGGGTTATAATATAATATATGTATTTACACATAGTGAGATGGAAAACATAAGTATTTCAACATTAAAAACGTCCTAAACTAAAAGGTTAAGCCATGAATATTATTTTCTAAGTGTAAAAGACTAATTTATTATATAATATCTAGATTTAACATTTATAAGAGTGCCTTTAAAAATATATATCAACTGTGTATATTTTCTTGAAATTAATAAAAGTGATTTTAGCTCAAGTTATTTTAATTTATTATGTGTTATCTTAATCCATTTCCATATTCTCGTTATAATCCTACATCTTTTTATTATTTTCATATTTTGACAATATATTTCATTATGTACATTTCATTTGTCTCTTTGTTATAATCAAATAAAACAAGAATTTAATCTATATTAGTGCATCATATTTTTATTTATTATTTTAAATATATTTAATGGTAAAAACATTTTCTATCCATTGAATAAGTGAGTTTGTAATTGATATTATAATTGATATTCATTCTTTTTTCATATTCATTTTGGTTGTGTTTTATTTTCCTAGTTAGAACTTTCAATGATTAAAACATACTAATCATATTTTTGGAATTACATGTGTCTAACAAGTTTATAAAAATTTATAAATGACATAAAATAATATAAAATTGAGATTTTAAGTACATTGACAAGCACCCAATTTCATGTTTTGTTGTGTACTTATATTCACAAGTTACTTGATATATGTTAGAATTAAAAATTTGCATTAGATATGCTTTAAAATCTTCTAAAATATATATAAAAGGTTTATTAATAATATACAATTAAGAATTGTAAGTGTCTGTTAATCACCTTGGTTTTGTGTTTTAGTGTGGAATTAAATTTATAGGTTCTTGATTTGATTTCAAATAATATTTGGTGTTTAATATTCCTAAAAAATAATGTAAAAATCAATTAAAATTATTAAAAATAATATAAAATCATGCTTTTAAAACTAAACTCAACATGAGTATATATATAATGGGATAATTCCATGCCCTCAAATTATAAATATCTATTCTAGTGAGTGTATTTGAACTTAAACACTTTACTATGAGAATATTTACATTCAAATATATGGTTTATAACAAATGGGTCATATTAAGATAATTTACCAAATGCTAACAAGTGCATAGATCCAAATTATTGGTGCAAATTGAAAAATATTTAACTCTTCTTTTATGTTCTAAAAAGACAAACCAATTAGTGAATAATCAATCCTTGAGAAAGATGATGTATATATTAATTACACTTTAGAGAAATATTTTATTCCACTTCTTTGGATACTCAAAATCAGTTTAGGATTCCTACTTTGAAATTGGTATAAGTGTTGGTATCTTAAAAGGTTTCTCCCAGTACTCCTTTTGAAGAGTTAGTGGATAATAAGTTTGAATCACTACCATTGAGCCCTTCAAAAAAATCATAAGGTAGTCCCATGCAACATTTTATCTCTATATATTATGAGGATATTAAAGAAAAAAATGCAAGAGATAAACTTCCTAATTTTTTTGAAACTCTAAGATACTATCTTCAGAGTTTGAACTGCACAAATGTACTTGTTAATATTACAACCCTTAGTGAAGAGGATTTATATCCTAACATGGAAAGTAAATATAAGAAAAACACATGTAATTGAGTTGTTTGTTTGATTTTATTGTAGTTGGTTTGAAATGGTCTCCTTGTTTAAAAAAATTAATCCCTTATTGCAATGTATTGACCATTTTTTGAGTTTGTACTATATATCTCTTTGTGTTTCTAATTCATAACTCCAGTCAAAAGTGTTAATCCTTTATTCAAAAATTTAACACAAAGAGTTTTAAGTACCTTTTCAGACACCCTAGTTTATTTTTTGGTGTGTAATTAAATATACAAGATACTTGATCCAAGTTAAAATCACACTTCACATTCCATATGCCTAACAATATTCTAAAACTTTGTAAGATAATATTAAATTAGGATGATTCAGTGCCTTGAAAAACACCATAATTTGATGTTTCAATGTGGATTTGAATTACAAGATAATTTATTTGAGTTAAAATCATAATCAAAACTTCATATTCATAACAAGATTTTAAAAATCCTTAAAATACTTAAAAATAATATAAAATTAGAAATTTTAAGTGCCTTTCCAAGCACCCTTCATTTGTATTTTGGTGTGGACTTATATTTAAAAGATACTTGATTTGAGATCTAATTTAAAAGTTTTTAAATGAGTTTCTTGAACCCATCCGCATGCCATTCTTGTGTTTTAATTTAAATATATTTATTTTTTCTTCCATTGCATTCCATATGAAGTGTAGTAGTGTAATGTCTTTTTCTTAGTTTCTTTTAGGGGACCCTTAGCCTATATTATTTTTATAGGTTAGTTTTAGGTTATAAGGGAATAGTAGGATAGGATCACTATTCATTAGTTACTATTCACAAATACTATTCATGGATCACTAATCATGAGTGACTCAACATGATGGTTGGCATACTAATGAGGTGGCATGGTGATGAGGTGTCCTTAGACATGTGACATTGCCCCATAAAGTATTTTTTAATGTTTAAAGTGAAGGGAAAGAAAGTATGGAACCATTTCCTACTTTATCACATGGGAGGAATAAGGAAATCATGTGGGGGCCATTTTTATTGAGAATCTTGTCATTTCTCTCATACATGTGATGTGGGGATTTCTTGTTGGGGAATATTTTGACTTATGTGTGCACATGGGTCGGTGGGAGACATGGTCTACTATTATTTATTGAAGTGGTGGACAAATTGGAAGGGATATCACCACTCATTTTTGGAGTCACATGGAGAAAGTCAAAGAGTAAGATATTGAAAAGCACTTAGCATATGTGAGAGATGCTTGTCACATGTGGGGGACAAATGACACTATTATTGAATAGTGTCTCCACCAATAATATGGTGAAATTTTCCCTCTTTCTTGGATATCAAGATCAATCTCTTCTCATTTATAATTTATATAAGTTTGGAGCTCCTTCTCTTTGTTATGCATATTTTATCAAACCAAACCCTCCTATTTCATATCTGAACTTATGTTCATTTCCCCTTCCTTGGAATTTAGAGACTGGTTTGGTTGGTGAAATATCCACCCTAGCTAGTGTTGGCCATTATATATATGGATAACACTTGGAGATCAATGAAGATTGCCAGATTTGGTGGTGAAAGATCCACCCTAGCTGGACTAGTTATAGGGTTAGAGTTTGTGTGTGCATGTATTATAAGTGTGGTATTTTTATATAGTAATCTAAGAGAAGGTTTTTAATGTGTTTTTCAATATTTCCTTTAATGTTAGAGTATTTTTTATGGTCTTGTCTTAGGCCATAATATTATAATATATTATTTACATTAAGGAAGTTATGGATTTATGTGTCAAATTGTAAGTGTATGAGAGCATTTATGATGAAATTTATGTAATAACTATTTTGTAAGTAAGTGTATAAGATTTTTGAGAGTGAGAATGCATTAAAATTTTTATTCTTCTTAGTTTCAATATCTTTCATTTTTTTTTTGTAATATCTTATTTGGAAAAACAAAAAAAATATATAAGTTAATTAAATATCTTGTAAGGGATATTTCAGTGGTATCAGAGCTGGTGATATTTCCATCTTATAGATATTATGTGTTTCATATTTATTAGTGATAGGACTTTGAGATATTCTCAAAGAGAGAAGAAGAATGTGTAGCCAAAAGAAATAATGGGAGATAGAGAAGATAATCTATCGGTAGACAATTTGAGTGAAATAAATCAAACATAAAGACTTCTTATTGAGGTGATTGTTAAAAATAAAATATAGAACAATGAAAATCATAGGCTACTAATTAATTTTTTTGGTTGGATAATACACTCCTAGGAGGACAAGCCAAAAAAAGATAGCAACAAGGGTGAAGATGGCATCTAGAGAGGAAACAATTTGAATAAGGTTCCAAAGGAGGCATCCAGAAGTCTAGGAGTGGGCTTCATTAATAGACCCCAAAATCCTAAGTTAATTTAGAGAGAAGAGAGAGAATAAGTGCTTCTAATAATACCAATGCCCCTAGAAGAAATGACTCAATACCAAGAGGAGTACAACTCATTTCTTTTTAATTTCTAAGATGCCATGACTTTGACAAATTATGTAAATATAAGGAAGATCCAAGGCATTTCAAGGCCATAGGCATGAAGGCAACCCAAACCAAATGATTTGGAACATACTTTGGGTAAGATAACTCTCTCTATTTTTAAGGGTATTGATAAATGTTCTACTAAATCATGTTTGTAGAAGTTGGACACCTACTTGTCTCTAAAGCCTATGGAAGAAGGAGAAGCCATTAAGTTTTCAACTCTTCACCTAGAGGATGTTGTGCATTATTGGTGGTATCATGGGTTGGTGAGGTAAAACCATGATCAAATCAGATCATCTGATAATATTTGCACATTGTTGATTGAAATATTTGATAGAAATGATCCTGAAGAAAAATTCATATAATTAGCCCAAATAAAGCAAAGAGGTAATGTAGACGAGTATGTTACTAAATTCTAAAGGCTATCTATCATGGTTACTTTCATTTCAAAAATGAGGCTCATGTTTCTTTTTATATAAGGATTATCTGAGCATCTATAGGGCTTTGGTGAAGGCATTCAACCCTTCCTCTTTGCAAGAATCTATCAAGAGGGAATTTGATGTAGATATCTTTGTACCTTTAAATCCCATGCATTATAACAAGCCAAAAGGGATCCATATAAAGAATCTTGCTCTACCATTGAAGGAATCAATCAAGAGGATGGATGAAGAGACCAAGGATGAGCTTAGAAGGAAAAAACTATGTTATGCTTGCAAAGTTCTCTAGATACTAGGGCATAGGTGCCTTGAGAAGGGTAAAATGAATTATATTGAGGTCATTTATGATGGTGAGGAGGATGATGAATCCATCCTAGAAAGTGATCAAGAGGAGGTTATTGAAGACAAGACCCTAGAAGAACCTATGGAAGGAAATATTGATTTACTTTCAAGAACTCATAGGTATCACCCTTTTAAGGTGAGAGGAGTCTTGCAAGGGTAGAATGTCATATTATTGATTGATAGTGGAGCTACCCATAACTTCATAGATGAAGATCAAGATATGAAAAGGGGCATTTGAGATGGAGGACTTTTTAGGATTTAATGTTAAGGTTTCTGATGGATTCATGATCTGCTATAAGAAGAGGATTCCATAATTAAGAATCACATTAGTCAACCAACAAGAAAATGATAAAAGTTATGTTGTCAAGATTAGGGAGATTGACATGGTCCTTAGAATTTAGTGGCTACATTCTCTTGGGAGATATTCACATAACTTCCAAACTATGAAGCTCAAGTTTTGACAAGGAGGTAAAAGGGTTTTTCTTAGAGCAATAGATGAAGGAACACCTAATCTAGCCACTAGAAGGAGGATTAAGGCATTCTTTCATCATGGGAAGGTGGCTTTGGTAGTTTAATGCCTGATCTATCCTCATAATCCTTTAGATAAAGCTAGTCAACATCTAGTAGATATACAATCCATATTAGATAAGCACAATATGGTTTTATATGAGATATCTCTAGGTAGGCTACATAATAGAGGTTCCAAGCATGTGATAAAGATTGAAGAAGGATCAAATCCTATCATCATAACTCCTTAAAAATACCCCAATAATTTCAAAGAAGAGATCAAGAAGGAAATCAAGGATTTGATTGAGATGTGACACATTAGATTGAGCTTGAGTCCCTTTGATTCTTTAATTATTTTGGTGAAGATGAAGGATGAAACCATGTAGATGTGTATTGACTATCATTAACTCAATAAGAAGACCATCAAGAATAGGTATCCTATCCCCAGGATCGATGAGTTTTTGGATGAGTTACTTGGAGGAGTTTATTTATTGAATATTGATCTTTGATAAGGTTACCATCATATCAGAGTTCAAGAGTAGGACATACATAAAATAACCTTTAGGTGTCACTATGGACTCTATGAGTTTTTAGTCATGCCTTTTGGTTTGAATAATGCCTATGCTACTTTTTATTCTTGTATAAACCACATATTCAATAGGTAGTTGAGGAAATTTATACTAGTGTTCTTTGATGATATTCTCATATAAAGTAGGAAATGAAAAGACTACCTTAGGCATATTGATATGGTGTTGGGTATCATGGAGGCACAATCCTTGTTCACAAAAGCTTCTAAGTGAAAATTTGGTATGATGGACATCATGTACCTTGGCCATGTGATCAATGTTGATGGAGTGAAGGTCCATCAAGAGAAGTTTCAGTCTATCCTAGATTGGCCACCACCAAAGACATTGATAGAATTTAGAGGATTCTTCAGCCTCTATAGTTACTATAGGAGATTTATCAAAGGACTTTCTCAGATGGGTGTACCTCTCACATACCTCATGAAGAAAAAAGATTTTGATTGGATGGATGGGGATAAGTGTACATTCAACAAGTTGAAAGAGGCAATGAGCACTTGTCCTATTTTGGCATTACCTAATTTCTCCCAGCCTTTTATGTTAGAGTGTGATGCATTAGGATTAGGAATAGGTTTCATGCTTATACATAATAAGCACCCCATTGCTTATGAGAGTAGGAAGCTATGGGATGTGGAGAAGTTGTACTCCACTTATGATAAGGAGATGCTATCCATAATTCATGCTTTGGATAAATTTAGACAATAATTGGTTGGTGTAAAATTTGTGGTCGAGATGGATCATAATAGCCTATGCTATTTCTTGGAGTAGGACTTGAATAAGAGGCAAGAAATGTGGGTGAGTAAAATTTAGGCCTATGATTTTGACATTGAATATGTGAAAGGGAATAATAATTTTTTTAGTATATGCCCTTTATAAGAAACCCACTTTGTGCACCATGATTAAGATTTAATTTAATTGGAAGGCTCACCTCTTGGTAGAGTATTCCAAGAATAATTTTACATATGAGCTTATGGATGTTAGGATTTAGGATGATAGGTATAGAGTGGTAGATGATATTATATACTACAAAGGAAGGATTTATTTGCTACCTGAATCAAAATTAAAGGAAGAGTTTTTGAGGGCCATTCATGACACCCCTCTTCTAGGACATCAAGGTTACTTCAAAACCTACAAGTAGATTAGATATCAATTCTTATGGAAGGGTCTTAAGGATGATATCTTGCACCATGTTTGAGAGTGTATGACTTGTTAGCAGAACAAGTCAAAATGTAATTTACCCATAGGTTTGTTACATCCATTACCTATTTTAGATCAAAAGTGGGAAAGTATATCTATGGAATTTATGACTGGTCTACCTAAGGTTAAGGGAAAATATTACATCTTTATGGTGGTTGATAGGCTGACCAAGTATGCACACTTCTTTGCCATATCTTCTAAATACAAATCACCCCAGGTGAAAGATTTATTCTTTAGGGAGGTGTTTAGACTCCATAGGTTACCAAAGAACATTCTTAGTGATTAGGATAGCATATTTCTCAGCATATTTTGGTAGGATCTATTCATATTAGTAAGCATGGATTTGACCCTGAGCACGAGCTACCACCCCCATATAGATGGAAAAATGGATATTTTAAACAAGTGGGTGGAAGGTTATTTGTAAAACTATGTTTTAGGATTAAAAAGGGTTAGATCATATGGTTATACATGGGTGAGCATTATTATAATACCACCCATCACATGTTTATTGTCATGACTCCTTTTTTTATCATTATATGGATATGATGCCATGTATTTTTTAGATTTGGAATTTGATGATAGTAGGGTCCCTAAGTATAAATATTGGATTTAGGAGAGTTAATAAATCCTTAATTCACTTAACAATAATTTTCACCATGCCTAGGATCAACATAATATATATGCAGATAGGCATAGGGTGGAGAGGAACTTTTAGGCTGGTGAATTAGTCTTCTTGCACCTACATTTATATAGGCAATCTACATTTAAAAAGAGTGGTGTACATAAGCTTAAGTCTCACTTATATATACCTTAAAATATTATGAAGAGATTTGGTGAGGTGGCATATGAGTTGTATTCACCAGATAGTATCATGATTCATAATTTATTTCATGTGTCTTGCCTCAAAAAGGTATTCAGGTAACACATCACTACATCTCATGAGCTACCACCATTAGACAAGGAAGGAAGATTAATATTGATTCATAATTCTATTTTGGAGAATAAAGAGAAGAGATTAAGGAACTGTATACTCATCGAGTACCTAATCAAGTGTAAGGACTTGCCTATGGAGGATGCTACTTGGGAAGGAGAGCAAATTCTTCAACACCTAAATTTATAATTTTTTATGTGTAGGAAGACTATAATGTCCCTTTCTTAGTTGCTTGTAGGAGACCCTTAGCCTATATTATTCCCATAGGCTAATTCAATGTTGGAATGGAATAGTAGGACATGATCATTATTCATCAATTACTATTCATAGGTACTATTCACATATCACTATTAATGAGTAATGCAACATAATGACATGACATAGTAATGAGGTGGAATGGTGATGATGTTTTTAGACATGTGGCATGGCCCACAAAGTATTTTTTTAATGTGTAAAGTAAAGGGAAAACATTATGGAACCATTTTCCACTTTATCACATGGGAACAATAAGGAAAGCATGTGGGGGCCATTTTGATTGAGAATCTTATCATTTCTCTCATGCATGTGATGTGGGGCTTTCTTGTTGGGGAATATTTTGACTTATGTGTGCACATGGGTTTGTGGGATACATGGTCACTATTTTTTATTGAAGTGGGGGTCCCACTCATTTTTGGAGTCACATGGAGAAATTCAAAAAGTAATAATTTGAAAAGCACTTGGCACATGTGAGAGATGATTGTCACATGTGGGTGATAAATGACACTATTGATGAATAGTGTCTCCACCAATAATAAGGTGTAATTTTCCCTCTTTATTTTATTTAAATATTAATATCTTATCATTTTTAATTTATATAAGTTTGAAGATCCTTCTCTTTGTTATGCATCTTTTATCAAACCAAAACCCCCCTATTTTAGATTTGAAATTATGTTCATTTCCCATTCCTTGGAATTCTTCCTTATAATTTAGAGACTAGTTTCAATGGTGAAATATCCACCCTATCTAGTTTTGGTCATTACATATAAGGATAACACTTGGATATCAACAAAGATTTCAAGATTTGGTGGTGAAAGATCTACCCTAGCTAGACTAGTTATAGGGTTAGAGTTTATGTGTGCATGCATTGTAAGTGTGGTATTTTTAATTTATTGATCTGAGAGAAATTTTTTAGTCTATTTTTAAATATTTCATTTAATTTTATATTATTATTTATGGTCTTGTCTCAATCCATAATATTTTAAACTATTATTTACATTAAGGAAGTTATGGAGTTGTGTGTCAAATTGTAAGTGTATGAGAGAATTTGTGAGGAAAGTTTTGTAATAACTATTTTGTAAGTGTATAATATTTTTTAGAGTGAGAATTCATTAGAATTTTGATTCTTATTAGTTTAAGTATCTTCCCTTTATGTGTTTGTAATCCCTTATTTGGAAAAACAAAAAAATTATATAGTTAATTAAATATCATGTAAAGGATATTTCGAGGACATGAGGGTATAACTTATGTATAATTTTGATTAAATTATTATAAAACTTATGTACATGTAAACACTCCATTGTATTCAATTATTCCTTCAACTTACATTAGTCATCATATTCCCATGGCCGACAATATTTAAGAATTTAAATGAATTTTCTATGTATCAGCTAAGAGTAGTCAATATTCTCTTTCAACAACCGTGTTTGGAAAATATTTCTAAGGTCAAAAGTTTTAAAAATTAAGAATAATATATTTCAATATTTTTAGGAGGTTTCTATTATGGCATTTAAGTGTTTTGTGTATTTATGTCTCTCCCACTTCCTCCTACTGATCCATAGCTTATGTTTACGATATATTCTTAGGAAGTTAGTTAAAAATTATCCCCCTTTAATATCACCCATTTTTAGTCAAAAGAGTATAATAAGAAACCACTATTTTAATAATACATCCAATATATTTTTTAAAAAAAATACAAAATGAAATACCAAAAGTTTATAAGATTAAATTTTGGCAATTATCAAGAAAGTTCATCTATATGGGCCTATTAGCCAAAATATAATGAATCCCTCAAATTGTCATTTATTATTCAAATTATATATTACACCTTTAAAAATAGAGGATTGATTTGAATTTCAATATTTTAATTAGTGCTTGTGATTTATAACATATCATTAATAAATTAACCATGTATTTTTTTAAGACTATCTATTTTACTATACAATTTAAGTAATTTATTTTTTAAAACCTTTTGAAACTAGTTATAACATGGTTTATATGTTTGCACATATTGGTGGGATAAAAATTGGTTATATATATATATATATATATATATATATATATATATATATATATATATATATATATATATATATATATATATATATATATATATATATATAATCTAAATGCCTCCACTTGAATTGTCACATCTCTCTTTTCCACTTCTCCCAAATATAATTGCATGTCAACATCTCTTGTCATGGAACTCTATAAAATCACTCCCTTCATTTACACATACAAATTGATCACAAAACATTTGAATTATTATTTTTTTAAATTTAAAAATATGAAATTTTGATATAAATCCTAACAATACTATTATTTTATGCCATGGGGCCTAAGATGTTGTGCATTTGAGACAAAATTTCACTTAGAGATACAATATGAGGTTGAGAAGAGTCTGCATTGTGTTAACTTGTAAAATATAAATTAATAAAAATTCAAGCATGTACAATTTTGATAATTATATTAAATATAATTTATTTTAAATATGAATGAATAGGTAAAATCACAACATTGTGTAATGCTACAACAAGACTAGGAATGCAACTTCATGTCTGAAGGATAAACACTTCCACATATTTATTTATATTGATGGTGTGAATATAATATAGATGAAAAATAATAGATAATTAGGGTATGTTATCTATCAATATTATTATGTATGTCATTTAACCTAGGCCAATATGTTACATATTTATACATAGAATAAAATAAACAATTAAAACTATTGATGGTTACAAAGAGAATTATTACAATGTCATATATTGCCTTGTTAAAACTTAATAATAGCACTTTTAATACTTTATGATAGTATAATAATATGATTTATTTATTTTATAGTTTAGTTTCTTATTTGATATCTATATGACAATTATTCACATGTTTTAATTATAATCTCTTTTATATAGTCATTACTAAAGTCATTTACATGGTCACGTGTATAGTTAAATAATGTGTTAGGCCTAAGGGGGAATAGTTCCAAAACTTGACACAAATCATCACTATATAGATATAAATAGGTATGATACACTTAAGATTTTCTAAGGATCCACGAATTTTTTTTGTTATGTATTTTGAACATTATATTGTGCATAAATTGTTATTTCAAGTTTGATCAGTTGCCATTGACATGGAACCAATTATGCATGTTTTTTTCTTAAAATTTTTTGAAGTATCTTTGATATTATCATTTTGATTAAAAAGTCAAAAGTACTTTAGTCATTTAATTTTTTTATGTTCTAAGTGAAATATATACAAGTTACATTTGAATTTATTATTATTGATGTATGATTGAAAATTTTGAGAAATATATTTTAACTATACATAATAAACTAGAATCCATTCAAAATTTATAAACATCAAAGAGAGAGAATGGGGAAGCAATCATTGTAACATCCCCACTATGATTTACCTATAAAAATGTGATTTTTTAGAACAAATATACTATAAATAGATTACACCATGAGAATCTAACCAAAGGTCATACAAAATACTCTAAGTGTGATAATAATAAATAAAGGATATTAAATCATATATCACCGATCTCTAATATCATGAGAACACATTCTAATATGAATATAGAAAGTAATTAAAAGAAACCAGCCATGACTGATACATGCCTATAACCACTGCTTTTAATGCATAATAAATAAGTAATTACAACTCTTCATGATAAATTTTTAATAATAACTATAATATTATATAATGTACATATATAAGATACATGGATCCCTAAAGCTTAATTCCCAAATTCCAGTATCTATGGCAATCTCAATTGTTGTCTTGAAATTAGTATTGGTATGGGGAGGGAGATCATCATCCAATCACTTTTCCACACTAACCATAGACCAATGATCCTTACACTAATCTCATTATGGAATGGCCATCCCTTTACAAATGAGTAGATAGTGATGGCATGGGATTCTAGAGAGATAAGCTAATACCCATATGTTGTATTATTTCTAAAACTAAGCATGAGGTGTATCATAGAAAACCCATTTTATTGCAAAATATCACACAAACATGTAAATCATACTCATGAAATGACAATCTCACTAAACATTACTTTGGCCAAAGTTTTCAAGAATAATAAATAATATTGATCTATAGATCAATCAAATCACTTGATCATATTGCCTTCATCTGACATTGTGATACTAGTAAGCCAGTGAAATCAATCTCACTCATTACTTAGTATCAACAATGTGAGATTGGTTAACATAATATAACCAAAAGATTCATATAATTTACATCCTACTAACAATCATATCATATGCATGCCAAGCATAATAATAATAATAAAAAAGCACACATTTATTTCATCAAATGTATGAATGAATCTCATATTATTATCTACACCATACTAGAAATAATGACTATAGTTTATACCACCTGAATAAAATACACTTTTAACTATAGATTTTAACTACCATAATTAGTTTCCAACATATTAAACCCTATGATAACCCATATTATCATAGTCTAGTATATATACACAATATTTTCAAAATTTATCAAATTGATGCTCTCTATCTTGAAATAACCTATTGAGTCTCAATCTCTTTGAGTGAAAGCCTTAAATGGGTGCACTAGAAAAGGAGTGGGTAGACCATTGGTGCTTCATAAGATTGTTGTCCCTTTTTGCTGTTAGGTTGTTAGGTTGTGAAGCTAAAAGCTTCACTGATGCAGACATGGAGAAGGCCATTGGAGGAGTTGTTGAAGGTTGCTGAGTGTCAAAGCAACTAGCGTCAGTCTGATCAGCCGACGTCGGCAGGATAGTGAAGAGAAGCAACTGATGTCGGTCAGGGATCGGCTGATGTCGGTCACCTCCAGGTAGACAGGGACCGACGTCGGTCGCCTGTGTGGTTCGACTGTGAGTTTATTACGGGCAGTTAGCTAATGAACCAAGTGTTTGCATGATTAGAGCTATTTTTATTCTGAGAGTTGTGGATCTAATTATTGTTTGGATGAGATCTATATAATAGACTCATGGTTGTATTGGAAATGTGTGCTAGTTTGAGTTGAGCAAAGTTAGCTCCTTCTGTGTGTGAAGTGAGCAAGGGTGTTCCTCCTAGTTCCACAACAGTGCCAAGTGTGGGTGCTGGTTTTGGAGAATCAGAAGGGTTCTTCAGGTGTGTAGGATCTTGGTCATCAGGTGAGCATGGCCTTTATAGGAGATCTGCATGGTAAGTAAGATTGTTGATCTGCAGGTGTATGTGTGTGCAAGGTCAAGGTTCATAGGTGTGTAGAACCAGGTTGATTTGCAGGTGTACAAGATCAGATAGGATAGCAACACAACAGGGAGTAGAATCAAGCAGGATCTACTTGGAGTACAGGTGTGTACTCAGATAGAGCAAAGAGGAAGGCAAGGGAGTTCTTTCCATAAGTATGGTCTATTGAATTGTAGGTTGTTTCAGGTTCATGGGAGATCTACTTGAAGTACCTTGAGTACTTGTGGAGTGCGTGGAGCACTTGTGGAGTGCATGGAGCACTTGTGGTGTGTGTGGAGCACTGGAGGTGAACACCAACTCTGTGTTTGAGTTGTGTGTTGGGACCTAAGAGAGAGAGCTTTGAGGAGAGAATTACTGTTCACTTGAGGTGTGGGAAGCCTCTGAAGAGGTGGTGGAGAAGAAGTGGCATCTTCTTTATTGTATTCTTTTCTTCAAGAGTTTTAATACAAGTTGTGTATTGTCTCTCATATCATGTGTTATTCTAAATTCTAGTTACTTGTGATTCTGGTTAATTTCCGCTTATTAAGTTGCTTGGTTTGGTAATCAATTGTATGCTTTCGGTGTTTCGTATCCTGACAAGTGGTATCAGAGCTAAGGTTGTAGGAAGCAGGTTTTGTGTTTGGTTACAGGTCACTCTCAGGGGTTTCTGATCGAGTGGGAGTAAAGCAATGGCAGATGAAAGTAAGCTAAGAATGGAGGAGTTGAAAAGCACAGATGGTCACTTACGGTCCTATGGAAAGAAAGAGTAGGTAAAAGATTATTGTTGGTTGGTAGCAGATCAGCATGAAGAAACTGAAGAAGCAGATGTAGCAGGTGTTGTTTCACAGGATGCTCTGGGAGTTTTCTTGGATAAAGTTAAATCTTGGATAAAATATTTGGTTGCCTCTTTCCATGCAGCCCCAAGTAGAGGAGCTGGTGAGCCTTGCCAAAGAATTGGCAAAGGGGAAGTGAAGCTGAAATTGCAAGCGGCCAACACACAGGTGTTGATGAAGGTCATGCAGGTCCCAAGTTTGGAGATATGGCTAATTTCTTCAGAAAGATTGGGTGATGAGAGATGCACAAGAACTCTCACAGCGGATGCACTTGAATTAGCTGGTGGTAAGAAAACATGTACTCTTTATCTACTTGTTTATATTACTAATTCTTCTTCTGTTGCAGAGACGTGGCTTCATAGGCTTGGTCACATGAGCAGGAAGGAGACGCATGTTCTTAAGCGGAAGATAGATATATTTGACAGGTTTAAGAACTGGAAAGCCTTGGTGTTTATGGAGGAGATGGCAGACAAAAACCAGTGGATGGTGCTGGATACTTTTGAGTAGGGCAGTTTGGACATGGGGTTTGATTCAAAGGAGCTCACAGGTAAAAATTCATCACTCACAGGTGAACACAGGTACCGACATCGGTCAGGAGGAACCGGCGTCGAACAGACAGGTGCCGATGTCGGTCATGTGCAGACTGAAGCTGGTGATGTCAGGCAGGGTAAGCCCGACGTCGGTCAGGAGGATTGACATCGGCAGTAGGTAAGACTGATGTCGGTCAGGAGGACCGACGTCGGCAATAGGGACACCAACATTAGCAGGTTGGTAGTCAGGGACAGATGCATGGGAACCGACGTCGGTCGGATGCAGACTGTGGAGTGACCGAGGTTGGTCACTGTAACGGATTTTGGGTGGATAGCACGCTGTCAAGGAGTCTCAAACACCCATATGAAGGACTGAAGACGTAAGTAGGCCCTCAAATTTGTTGTTCCTCTTCTTTATACTCATTACTGATTGTAGAGCAGGATCCAGGAAACAGTGTGAGCTTGGCATGGATGAGGATGTGATTCCTTGGAGGAGAACCAAACAGGTGTTTTTGGTAGGGTTGCCAGTGGGAAGAAAGCATAGAGATGAATGGATTCCTTAGTTGAAGAATAGAGTAAATGGACACGTGAGACGGAAGACCAGGTATATGGTCTTGAGGAGCTGCAGGACAGTGGTACAGGTTTTGACAGGTGGAGGATGAAGCATGGCTTCAGTCAATGTCAGGTAACCACTGTGGTTTGCCTTATCAGGTGGATGATGAGTCATGACATCATTTTGTTGCTGTATGTGGATTGTATGTTTTTCTAGTAGGATTATACATACAGGGTTTTGCTGAGCTAAGGGTAAGGTTAGTTCAGCGGCATGTCATGAGGAGTTTGGAGCAGCAAAATTCTTTGACATGGGAGACATGGAAATCAAAGGTTGATTTTGTCTCCAGTGGGAGTTGATGTGAATCAAGTGTTGGTGAGGTTCAAGATGCAGAGCCGGAGCACACTAAGGGCTGGACAGGTATAGTGTCCAAAATCACATGAGGTCTGGTATAGACCTGAGTATTCCCATGCAGTGGGAGCTGTCAGAGAGTTAGGAGCCAATTCGGGGAAGTGTGTTCTCAGGGATTTGAGAGGGACCAACAGTAGGGATTCATGCTATGCAGGTTCAGGACTTCACTACATGGATTTGTAGGTTCGGATACGGCAGGGTACTCGAATGACAGGAGGTACACCACGGGATGTGTGGTGGGTTGTCTTCAGGATTGAACTTGAAGAGGGATACAAACCAGGAAATAGATTAGACAGAGTACAGGTATAGGTACAGTGCAACTATTTATCTCCAAGTGGGAGATTGTTAGGTTGTTAGGTTGTGGAGATAAAAGCTTCACTGATGCAGACATGGAGAAGGCCATTGGAGGAGTTGCTGAAGGTTGCTGAGTGTCAGAGCAACTGGCGTTGGTCTGATCAGCCAACGTCGGTAGGATAGTGAAGAGAAGCAACCGATGTCGGTCAGGGATCGGCTGACCTCGGTCACCTCCAGGCAGATAGGGACTGACGTCGGTCGCCTGTGTGGTTCGACTGCGAGTTTATTACGAGCAGTTAGCTAACGAACCAAGTGTTTGCATGATTAGAGCTATTTTTAGACTGAGAGCTATGGATCTAATTATTGTTTGGATGAGATCTATATAATAGACTCATGGTTGTATTGGAAATGTGTGCTAGTTTGAGTTGAGCAAAGTTAGCTCCTTCTGTGTGTGAAGTGAGCAAGGGTGTTCCTCCTAGTTCCACAACAGTGCCAAGTGTGGGTGTTGGTTTTGGAGAATCAGAAGGGTTCTTCAGGTGTGTAGGATCTTGGTCATCAGGTGAGCATGGCCTTTATAGGATATCTGCATGGTAAGTAAGATCATTGATCTACAGGTGTATGTGTGTGCAAGGTCAAGGTTCACAGGTGTGCAAAACCAGGTTGATTTGCAGGTGTGCAAGATCAGATAGGATAGCAACACAACAGGGAGTAGAATCAGGCAGGATCTACTTGGAGTACAGGTGTGTACTCGGATAGAGAAAAGAGGAAGGCAAGGGAGTTCCTTCCATAAGTATGGTCTGTTGAATTGCAGGTTGTTGCAGGTTCATGGGAGATCTACTTGAAGTACCTTGAGTACTTGTGGAGTGCGTGGAGCACTTGTGGAGTGTGTGGAGCACTTGTGGTGTGCGTGGAGCACTGGAGGTGAGCACCAACTCTGTGTTTGATTTGTGTGTTGGGACCTAAGAGAGAGAGCTTTGAGGAGAGAATTAATGTTCACTTGAGGTGTGGGAAGCCTTTGAAGAGGTGGTGGAGAAGAAGTGGCATCTTCTTTATTGTATTCTTTTCTTCAAGAGTTTTAATACAAGTTGTGTATTGTCTCTCATATCATGTGTTATTCTGAATTCTAGTTACTTGTGATTCTGGTTAATTTCTGCTTATTAAGTTGCTTGGTTTGGTAATCAATTGTATGCTTCCGGTGTTTCGTATCTTGACATTTGCCACTTGTTATCTATTGACTACTTTGACAATAAGTTAAAATAAGTCAACCCCATATAGTCTAAAATTTGTATGGGGGGCCTATTATCATGTTATAAGGTGTGTCATGGTCCTTTCGATGTGATTTAATGTGATATAAGCCTTGCTCATGGCCACATTTGGTCCTAAGTCATTCTATGTCATTTAAGGGTCATATTTGGGTCATAAATGAAGATGGCACAATTTTCCAAGGTGTCCAAGTGTTTTAAACTTCATTTAAATTTCCAATTTGTTATACACTATTAGTCCTTATCATTACTAACTAAAAAAATTACATGTTTTAAGTGAAATCAAGAAAACAATTGAAAGAAAGGAGTTTTAGAAGTTGTACGACCTATAGAGGAGAGTGGAACATGGGGCAAGCTTATATAATGGATATTCAACTCCCATGACTCAATTTACACACGTTATCTACTTTGAAAGCATAAAAAATGTCTAAAATTCATTTTTCTCCTCCATCACTCCACTAGACATGCGACATTGATCAACAAGTCTTTTGATGGTATGGATAGTAGGAGAGGTTTCAGATCAAATGATCTTGGTGGTGGATATGAAACTTGGTATACTTAAAATTCATGGTGGGATTTGGAATAATGGGTCTCTATGTTGTATGAACCATATTTAAGAAGTTGATTGTCTTGTTTTGCTTGTTATTCCCCATACCCTATAGGTTTTACTTATGTATGAGCTTGTCCATATAATCTAGCAAGTGAAATTTCTTCCAAAGGATTTTTAATTCCTTATATCATGTTATAAATCTTTGGTTTCATGTTTTGAAGTGACTTGATAAGCTAAATAGATCAGATTGCAAGAGGAGATCACCATTGCCTAGTTTTAGGTATGTTCCATCAATTACAAATTTCCTTATTATTGTAGTGGTTTTAAAAGAGGGTGCTATTATATATTTCATGTTTCCAATGTATTTTTGACCCCATATCCTTCTAATTTAAATATCACAAACTAACATCATGAATGTTGCAGACAAGAATATGATACATAATCAGCTCTCTATTTAGATTCACTTATAGTCATGATGTGTGAAGATATGAGCATGGTCATGTAGGTTTAATTAAAATTTTAAAGGTGTTGAACACATTCTTGGAGTATGAGACAACAAGACAATCCTTTCAAATGGCATAGAATTGACTGTGATAACTAATTTAGACCATATGCATAATCTTATACCATTAATGTGCATCTACAATTTTCTCATGGTCCAATCACGTTGAAATGGATAATTTTAAAGTTTTTGAGATCTTTCATGATGTAAGGAATCCATTTGAAGACCTTGATAAGGTCTAAGGCCAATTTTAATCCTATGCACTATGCATGTTGTTCATGTCTCTATTCACTGCCCTATTTACTAAAATGTCCACCTCTAGGTGGCTCTCACAGAGATACAAAAGTATTTCATAGAGATTTAGATAATTTTGAGACATTAATGAAGTTTTAAGAGTTTAAAATTTTCATGAGAATCATGTTGAAACCATATAATGGCAAGCAAATATAAAGAGTTGTGTTCATATATGATGAATGAGTTTTAGGGACTAGTTTCCTTAAAAACTCTAAAACAAATCCCTAGCCACTTTTTATGTTGATATATGATGAGGTAATAAGTATACTATATGATTTTTAATGATAATATCTTGTATCCATCATATAGGGGAGATACCTTGAAAAATGATATGGATGTTGGACAAAGAATGATAATGTTATAAGGTTTCCAATTCATGCTTTCTTATACTATAGAAAGTTAATGTTATATGTAGTAATTTGAACTCCAAGTGATATTATAACATTTGTAAATAAAACAAGATCATACCATCATGTTAGGTGATCCTATTAAGGTGAAGTACATGTCAAGGATGCAAATAAAATCAAGGGAAGTTGAAATGTGAGTTTTGACATGCATTATCACCTATACGTACCCCATTATTTCTAAAAAAGGCCACATATATTTTGCTATAGGTACCTAAAGTCTCATGATATATACCTAGACATGAAGGCATGAAAATAAGAAAACATATAGGTTGGAAGTACCTCTAAAGTCCTCAAAATAGATTCTAGACCATGTGATATAGGTTTCAAAGAGTTCACATGCACATACAAATCTATTTTTAATTTAACATGGGAGATCAAGGAGATATGTTATGTTAGAGAGGGTCTTAAACTTGAATTTTGTGGATTTTTTTTACAAGTTGAAGGTTAGACCTTTATGAACAAATGTTAAGGGTAAAAAACACCTAAACTCCCCCCAAAATCCTTACTAAAGTCCTAATTTGAAATATGGAGAAGGAGAGGCATTTAGATGGGATATAATCACTTGGGAGATGATTGCAAATTTTATAGGACTCTCCAAGTCTCCTTACCACCAATTTGGCTTCCACCCTACTTGTATGAACATGGTGTAAAACTAATTTTATTGATAGTTTTATGTGTTTTGTAGGTATAGAGAGGTTTCAAAGGATGTAATTCACTTTTTAAGGAATAATGAGACCTAATATAACCAATAATTTTCATTTATTACATCATATAATCACATGAGTAAATGTTCAATTACTTTCATCTTAGCCAGTCCAAACTAGTATAATGAACAAAGAGTGATCACCAAGTGAGAAGATGAAAGCTATAATTTAGAGTCATTTTAAGGTATTATTGATGAATATACGTGAATTAGGACTATTAAAAGGATTAACATCACATTTTTCATGAATTGGTTAGATAAATTGATCAACATCTTGGTGCCAAGTGTGGAAGGTGAGTGAAAGAAGGGTGATTGTGAATATAGGCAGTGAGAACACTTAGAAAAATGAGTATTTATGATTAGTTACACATCCAATATATGTTAGAGAATTTTTATAATTGATACCTCTTAGTGAAATAATGTTATCTATTCCTACTATCTTTTGGAGTGCTCATGGAAGGCCAAATGATGAAGGTAGTTTCTAAACAAGCAATTGAAGAGTCCTACACCACATTTGAGGAGTTTCATACCTTTAAGGGACATTTGTCCAAGTATAACTTGTATGTTGTATTTAATATTCATTTCCTATTCATATGTAACTATTTCTCTCAATTTGACACATGGTTTAGTAACTCTTGGACTTCATTTTTTTCTCTTATCTCACATTCTATAAGTACTAGTCATTTTGGATCTTGTAGATTAATTCCACACCATAAATGGTGAAGCCCTACTGGTTTGATGTTGTAATTTTAATTTTAAAAATAAATAAAATTTGGTTTGAATTCATATAAAATCTTTTTAAAGTGTGTTAAGAGATGTATATTGAATAGTTAAGTGATATTCATCTATCCTTGCTTTCTCTCAATCCTTACATGTTTGATGCAAGTTGTTCCACTCTAGCAGGTCATATGAAGTGTTTTCAGGGATATGGATCTATTTTCAAATATACAAGTATATTTAGTGTTTTTATTTGATATATTGTTCACTTACCTTGGATATTCCTCATGCTTATCACCTCTATATTGAAATACCAATGTTAGAGCTTTCTAAGTCTTTGAAGCTAGTATTGTAGGTCTTGTTTCTTAGTGAAAGAAGAATAATGGTCTTGTGTAAATCCTTATAGTGTATCACCAAATTATATTAGGTTAAAATAATTCATAATCCTACCCATTTTACCATAAACAATCAAAGTATAGGTGATAATAACTTCAAGATAAATTTAGGTAACTAGCCCTTAAACCTAGAGGTCTACTTATACCATAAGTAAATCCACATACCTATAAGTATTCCAATGTATCCAAAATATTGAAGAGGATTGAACAATCTCCTATAAGGTGAAATATTTGGTGGCAATATTTATTACATGACCAGTGAGACACATTGTCCTAAAGACAAATTATCAAGGTGAATGTTGGTCTTGATAACATCAGTTGCATATTGGTGTGCTATTCAGCATTTGGTGACTCCATTCAAGGTAAAATATAGTTTTAGACCATTATTTTGTCATATATTTATGATCTTACTTCATGTTCCTTACGATTTAATCTTATATTATAGATTTGAATCTAATTATTTATCCTAAAGTTCCTCTTGAAGTTTAATACCCTTAGCCTAATCTATCCTGTGAAGAGTAAGAAGATTTTGCTAGCCAAGAAAGTGAAGAACTTGAAGAAATCATGGATATGAAACATGACTTCCCTACCTTTAATATTTAAAATAAAATTCATATTGATTAATATGATTCCATTCCCCCTAATGCTAAAAAGAGTGTGCCCACATTCAATGGCGAAGGCCATGTCACACCTAGTGAACACATCAAGGATATCTCCAATTTATGTAGTTTCCATAATGTCACTAAGGAGAATTCCATTAGAATCCTTGCCATGTACCTTAGAGGGAAATCACTTGATTGGTATAGGAATTTTCTTGGTGGATGCATCACAACATGGGATGACTTTGGAGTGTTTCTAACTTCAAGATTTGAAGATGAAAGTGATCACACTTCACTCATACATCAACTCAATGTGATCAAAATAGCCCCTAAGGAGACAATGCATGACTTAAATGAGAGGTTTAAAAATAATTGTTATATATGGCCTCCTCCCATGAGACCACCTACTATATTTGTGTTCCCCACATACTTGAGATTCATTGGTAATGATATTTCCATCATGCTATAATCCATGGGTGGTTTCACTCTTCTCTAAGCCTATGAACTTGTCATTGGAGATGAGAATGGCCTCATTAAAGTTGTAAATATGCCTTGTATATTGTGTATGGATATACTTCCTAATATTCTTATTGATACTCCAACTGTGGCCCAAGTTCCTAATTTCAACACCAAGCCTAGAGATACTCCTAAAAAAAGTAAATGATGCCATGGATAAAGATGCAAAAATTTAAATGTTGAGAGATCAGATTAGGAAAGCCAATATGAAATAAGTTGTTAATCAAAAACCCTATCCCTATCAGTATTAATATGGTCAAAAATATGGGATATGAAGAGGTCAAGGGTAGCCTAACTTCAATAGGCTTGCCAATGTGTATAATCCAAATTCTACATCCAATACAAGAGAGATGGTACAGGTGAATAAAAACTTAGTGAAAGGAGAAGAGTGGAAAAAGGTCAATTTATGGATGCTAATTAAGGAGTAGATAAATATATAGTTCATTAAGGAGGAGTCACCCTTATACTATCATTTTAAGATAAAGTCATGATGCAAGTCATGGTTGGTAGCTTAAAGGAGATAGCTTCACTAACTTCCTAGTTAAAGACACTTTTATGTTCAACCAAGGAAATTTTATTGTATACAAAACTATACATAATAGGAAGGACTTAGGAGGTGATAATAATGTTTCTACAAGTTTATCTAGTCTTCCTCTAAGGTATTAAGGCATGACTATAAGCATGACAGTCCCAAATACTCCTACACCTTCTCTAAATTAGAATGTGGTAAGTTTTTCTCCAAGTGATTCTATTACTCAAGATAGAAACACTTCCTACCTCAAAATACTCAAGATAATGTAGGTATTTATGATCTAAACATAGTGGATTCATTGAAGAGTGCCAAGGCATATATTTCCCTTGGGGATGTCCTCCATATGTTTGGTCAAAAGGAGCTCTTGCAAAAACAATTATCCACTATTCCTACTAGTCCTTAACCTTTAAAAAATAGTCATGGTAATGTATATCTTACCATTACCCCTAAAAAAATTATGGAACCATGTATCAAAGCTTATAATTCCCCACCTTTCTACCTCACTCTCATTATGGGTGACAAACTAGTCCACAATTGCATAGTTGATAGTGGTGCCTCTACATCAGTCATACCCAAAGTTGTAGCTGATAAGTTGGGCCTAAAATATGATACAAATAGAAAATTATTGAATCAATTAGATTGTAAACCTTCCAAGATAATAGGGTTGATAAAAAAATTGAAGGTCTTTCTTCATGACTGTCCTAGATTTCCCATCTTTGAAGACATTATTGTTGTGGACTTACCTGCTCATTTTGTAATCTTCCTTTTAAGAGATTTTATAGCCATGATAGGTGGATACCTATCAATTCACTGGTATTTCTTGGCCTTTATGACAATAAATGGAACCAAAGTGACCATAATAACTTATCCTCTTGCAAGGATTCATATTGAGCCCTATGTTGAAGCAAACTCTAACTTGAATTGTGTGATCAATGAGAAAGAAGAGTCTAATGTAGATGATTGTGATTCTTCCAAGATTGAGGGTAGAGTTTACTTGCTTCTATATGATTATGGTGTAGATTATTATGAGCATGATCCTTATACATACTTTTGAAAACCTAACCTTGGAACCTATATCATCCATGAGGAACCATTTGAGCAAGCTGAGGTAAGTGTTAAACATTATTTCTCATAAGTTAGTAAGAGTAACTACTTGATACATGTATATGATGATGATATATTTAATAAATTTATTGATCACCATAGTAATAATAATGATGTATTTCTATCTAAAATTGATGAAGCTACCCTTGATGATGACATTCATGAGGAAGAGGAAGATGACTTATGGCAAAGTTTCAATGCCATATGTTAAGATTTTGAGTAGATAGGTAAGACTACTCCTCCTCCAAATAATTTCATATCTGATGACAAGTTTTATAATATTCCTTATGAGTAGGATGTTGAGTGTCCTATCAAACATGAAGGTGTATGACAATCTACTATCCAAGCGTCTATAGTTATAGACGAGTCTCATGATTCTAAGGTAGATTTTGTTATGTTTAAAGAATATTCAAAAGGCCAACATGATCTTGAATCATTTTTAGATGTGGTGGAACATGGTTAAGGCAAACTTGATGACCCCATGTATCAAGCACATGTTGTCCTAGAAGAGAATAAAGATGAGGTAGATGTCATCAATCTTATTATAAATTTTAAGGAGTACCAATCAGATGTGATAGAGGCCAAGTCATTTGTAGCTCCAATAAAGGTTTTTATAGAGAAATAAAGAACATATATGAAGGATCTAAATACTCTACTTGTAGTCATGAGGAGATCCAAATATGGTAAACTCTTTGACCATATACATATTCAAATGGTTGATGATGAACATGATTTACATGTTAGATTGACTTCATGGAGTGCCAAAGATGCAAGAGGAATAATCTTTGACCCTATTTGAAGTATGGTAAGATATTTTTCACCTTAAGAGTGAGGTCTTTTAAATATTATATTTGGTGTGTGTTTTGTTCCAATTGTGTGTGTTGGGTTCTATTTGAACACATGTTTGTTTCCTTTGGTGTGTCTTATTTTATGTGTATTTATTTTATGTTTGGTGTGGTCTAAAAGGCAAAATTAGTGTCAAATTTGTGTCTAGGTGACTCCATGTACCAATGGATAGTATTAAGAAATTGGTATTGGCATAACAAGCATACCACCCTTAGGAAATTGGAAAAAATATTGAATATTTTGACCACAAGTCAAAATAGGTCAACCCCCTATAGTCCAAAAAATGTATATGGGCATATTATAAATTTATAGGGTGTGTCATGGTCATTTTGATTTGATTTAAAGTGATATTATCCTTGATCATGGTCACATTTGGTCCTAAGTCATTCTATGTCCTTTAAGGGTCATATTTGGGTCATAAAAGAAGGTGGTAGGGTTTTACAAGGTGTACACATGTTTTAAACTTATTTTAAAATTCAAATATGTTAGAACCTATTAGTCCTTGTCAATACTAACCAAAAAACTTGAAGGTGTTAAATGAAATCAAGAAAATAATTGAAAGAAAGGGAGTTTTGGAAGTTTTACGACCTATAGAGGAGAGTGTCACATGAGAAAAACTTATGGAATGGATATTAAACTCCCATAAATTGATTTACATGCTTTATCTACTTTGGAAGCATAAAAAATGGCTGAAACCCATTCTTCTACTTCATCTCTCCACTAGACATGCAAAATTGGTTAATAGGTCTTCTGATGGTATGGCCAATAGGAGAGGTTTTAGGTCAAATGATCTTGGTGGTGGATATTAAACTTGGTATGATTCATATTCATGGTAGGATTTGGAATAAATGTTACTTATGCTTTATGAACCATGTTTAAGAATTTTATTGTCTTATTTTTCTTGCTATTCACCATACTCTATATGTTTTGCTTATGTATGAGCTTGTTCATATAATCAAGATGGTGAAATTTATTCCAAAGGATGTGTATTTAATTTTATCATGGTTTCCATATTTGGTTTCATTTCTAGAGGTGACTAGATAAGCTAAACATATTAGATTACAAGATGATATCATTATTTCCTAGTTGTTGGCATGTTCCATCAATTACAAAGGTCCTTATTCTTGTAGTAGTTTTAGATGAGGGTGATATTCTATATTTTATGTCTTCAATGTCTTTTTTATTCCCTCTCCTTCCAAGTTCTGTCTCACAAACTAGCATCATGAATGTTGTATTCAAGAATATGATACATAGTTAGTTCTCTACTTACATTCACATATATTTATGGTGTGTGAAGATCTAAGCATGGTCATGTACGTGTAATGAAGATTTTAAATGTTTTGAATACATTCTTGGAGCATATGACAATAAGACAATCCCTCCAAAAGGCATATAACTGTTGTGATAACTAATTTAGATAATTATTTGAAAGGGATTGAGATATTTAATGATGGAAAGAATACATTTGAAGACCTTTATAATGTATAAGGATGATTTTAATCCTATGCACTATTCATTTTTACTAAAATGTCCACCTATAAGTGGCTCTCATAGAGATCCCAAAGTATTGCATAGAAATTTGGAGCATTTTGAGACCTTCATGAAGTTTTAGGAATTGAAAAATGTCATGAGAATCATGTTGAAAACATGCAATAGTAGGAAGATATAAGGAGTTTTTTTCATATATGGTGAATGAGTTTTAGGGACTAATTTCCTTAAAAACACCAAAATAGAGCCCTAGCCAGTTTTGATGTTGCCATATGATGAGGTAATAGGGAGCCTAGATGAGTTTGAATGATAATATCATGTGTCCATCATATATGGGAGTTAACTTAAAAAAATATATGAATGTTGTATAAATAATGATGATTTTATAAGGTTTCCAATTCATTCTTTCTTACACTATAGAAAGTTAATGTTATATGTAGTACTTTGAACTCCAAGTGACCTTATAACCTTTAGAAAGAAAAAAAGACAATACATTCATGTTAGGTGATCATATTGAGGTTAAGGACACTACAAGGATCCAAATAACATCAATATAAGTTGAAGTGTGAGTTTTTACTTACATTATCACCTATAGGTACCCCATTTTTTCCAAAAAAGGCCACCTACAGTCTCATTATATAGACCTAAAAATGAAAGCATGAAAATAAGAATACCTATAGGTTGGAAGTACCTAAAAATACCTCAAAATATATCATAGACCATGTGACATAGGTTTCAAAGATTTTAAATTCACCTACATGATTCTTTTTGCTTCAAAAAGGGTCAACTACAGTTGTTTGTAGTTAACAGTGCACTAGAGTATGACTGTCTTAAGGTTATCATAGTATGGGCATGACTTGAAAAAGTATATATGAATGTAAAATATAATTGGAAGACTTAAATAATTTATTTATTAATTTTATACAAGGTCTAACCATGTAGGTGCCACCTACAGAGACCTCTTTTCTAAGTAAGAGCATAATGTATAATTGACTTGCCAACTAGAAATGTCAAGTATGAGGTATGTCTTGAAAATTGGGTAGAGAAAAATGATAATGAAAATGTTTAATATATTTTAATAGTTATTTAAATCAAATTAAATAGCCAATGCATGTAAATATAGCATGGATTAATCCATACATAATAACCTATAGTCCATACTCAGAATCTTGCACATAGTCAATATTTTAAAGGTCTATCTTAGGTTTTGAGACATTTAGAGGTGATAATGATGTGAAAAAACCCTAAAAATTCGTACATATTTTATATAGTACCTATTAATTCCTCTCATAACCTTTTAATTCTTGATAAAAATGGTAGATTCCCTATGTTCTATCTTAGATAGAGGGCACTCCTAGAAGGTCATATCCTACAGGTTTAGAAAGGAAAGGATAAAAAGGTGAGTTGATAGCAATAAAAAAAATTATAATGGTATGGTAATCTATGCTAGACATAAATGAACATGACCAAAACCTCAAAAAATTAATATACCAAATAATATGGCGTAAACCCATAGGTATGCCAACAAACCTATTAGGTCTTGATTAGGCCTAGTGCCTAAGAGGGTCCAAATCTCACTCCTAACACTAAGTAAGAATTATAAATCATTTGAACCTATTCATTGGGAAACATGAAGTGTGTGATAAAATCTATTTTATATATAATATCACAAAAAGACCATTACTTGGCATAGGATCCTAACAGGGTGTGCATAATGTAAAGGAGAGTTTGAGAAGGCAAGTTTGGAAGATAAAAATATCATAGATGCTTATTATAGGAGATAAATGAGATAGGAGATATTATACAGGGTATTAAAATTGAATTTTTTGTAAATTTTTCACAAGTTGAGCATCATACCTTTATGAATAAATGCTAAGGGTTAGAAACACCTTAAACCATTTAAAACCCTTACTAAAGACTTGATTGGAAATATGGAGAAGGAGATTAATTAATATGGGTTATAATTACTTATGATATGATTTAAACTTGTAGAATACTCTCGAGGGATCCTTCCCATAAATTTGGCTTCCACCTTACAGGTACAAACAAGGTGTAAAACTAGTTTTCTTAATAATTTTATGTGTTGTGCAAGTATAAAAAGGTTTAAAAGGATGTAATTCACTTTGGGAGGATTAATGAGACCTAATATAACCACTCATTTTCATTTATTTTTTTAGATAATCACACAAGTACATCTGCAATTACTTTCATCTCAACCAGTCTAAACTGACATAGTGAACAAAGATTGATCACCAAGTGAGAAGATGAAAGCTCCAATTTGGAGGCATTTTAAGGTATACCTGATGAATATAATGGCATGAGGACTATTTATAGGTGTCACATCACCTTATTTATGTATTTTTTAGATAAATTGATGAGCATCTTGGTGCCAAGTGTGAAGTGTGCGTGAAAGAAGAGTAATTATGACTGCAGGCAGTGAGAACAATTGGTTAAATTAATATTGATGATTAGGGACACATAAAATACATGTTGGATCATGTTTATAACCCATCTCTCTTATTTTAGTCATTTTATGTGTTCTTATTCTATTTTGGAGTGCTCATGGAAGGCCAAATAATGAAGGTAGTTTTTAGACAAGCAATTGAAAAGTCATATGCCACATTTGAGGAGTTTCATGCCTTTGAGGGACATTTGTCCAAGTATACATTTCATGGTATATTTAATATTCATTTCATCTATATATTTAACTCTTTATCTCAATTTGACACGTTTTAGTGACTCTTGGACTTCATTCTTCTCTCTCTTCTCTCACATTCTATAAGTACTATTCATTTTGGCTTGTGTAGACTAATTTCATAGGATGTATGGTGAATCCCTATTGGTTTGATGTTGTAATTTGAATTTTAACAATAAATAAAATCTGGTTTTAGTTCATATATCATATTTTTAAAGTGTGTGAAGATATGTATATTGAATAGTTAGGTGATATTCATCTATCCTTATTTTCTCTCAATCCTTCCATGTTTGATGCAAGTTGTTTCACTCTAGTAGGTCATATGAAGTTTTGTCAAGGGTAAGGGTATATTTTAAAGTTTAAAATTATCCTTAGTGTCTAAAATTGAGATATGGTTAACTTAACTTAGATATTCCTCATGCTTATCACCTCCATATTGAAATACTAATGTTAGAGCTTTCTAAGACTTTGAAGTTAGTATTATAGGTCTTATTTCTTAGTGAAAGAAGTATAATGGTATTATGAAAATATTTATCATCCCATTATATTAGTTTCATTTTATGCATACTCCTACCCCTTTTCCCAAAAACAATCAATAGTATAGGTGATAAGTACTTCAAAACAAATTCAGGGAGCTAGCCTCTAAACCTATAGGTCTACTTATACCATAGGTAAACCCACATAACTAGAAGTATTACAATGTTTCCCAAATATATAATAGGCTTGAATAACCTCCTATAGGGTACAAGATTTGGTGACAACATTATCTACACACTTATCTCCTAAAAATCATTCCCCTATACTTTGCCTCTTATTTTTCACCTTTCTCTAGTCTTTTACCACCTTCACTGGCCCTTTCCCTAACCTAAACCACTTTTTTGCAATTTTTATAACTATGTCAGAGACATAAAACTTTTATTAATATTTAATAATAACTAGGTTGACTATGGTTGACATATTTCATAACCTAGTTAGCTTTTTCTAATTTCAATACTAGGTCAATCAGGTCAACCTTGTCAGCCTAAATTTTTGGAAAGGTTTAAGGTTAGATCCACCTATATAAAAACATTCATTTTTCCATTTATAAGATAAGATAAGAATATTTAAGATATATTGTGTATTTTATTATCCACCATTATAATTGAGGAGAAAGTTTAAGGTTTCATACTTTCTTTAGAGATATGAAACTTGTCTTGTGGAGAATGATTTTGGATGCATTGATAGGTTGTGTAGCCTAGAGTTGATTTATCCTTGTCATCCTTACATACCAAAAAAAACATATTCCAAAGTGATTTGGCTAAGGGAGAGATTGAGGCCTGATGTTTTTCTCTTCAAAGGTAAGTATTCCTAACTTTATTCTTCCTTTTTAAGAGTAGATAGATATGCATTTTCATTTCTACTCCATGCATTAGGATTTCATATACATTGATGTGAGTATGTCTTCTATGCATGTTTATTTTTAGTGTTTATTACCCACACTTTGTGCCATAATATTTGATGAGCATTATATTCAATTTTTCTTTACTTTTCATTAGTTTAATGAATATGAAAACATAGGACCTAGATAGGGTTAGTCTATAGTTTTGCTTGAATAGAGGTTTTGAAACCCTCCATAGTGATAGCATTATGGTAAGAAATCCCTTGGATAGGTCTAGAAGCTCAATATTTATCATGAACCTGATTATCTAATGTATCCCCAATCAAAAGTGTAAGTAGTATCTATCTTCTCTGAGCTAGGATTGATTGTAGATCTGTTGCATTTCCCATTGCATATATTCTAGTGAACCTAATGTGAATCTAACCCTTGAAATTTTTTTCACAATTTTATTTATATAATTCTATTATTTTAATATATTTATGATTCTATATTAACTAGGTTGGTATTAATTTATCCCCAATCAAAAGTGTAAGTAGGATTTATCTTCTCTAAGATAGGATTATTTGTAGATCTACTGCATTTCCCATTACATATATTCTAGTGAACCTAATGTGAATCTAACCCTTGAAATTTTTTTCACAATTTTATTTCTATCATTATATTATTTTAATATATTTATTATTATATATTGACAAGGTTGGTATATCTATAAATTTTGTGTAAATTTTTAGCACACAGTCGTATCAAAATGACTCTATTCTTTCTATGCAGGTCTTCATCAGATATAGGTTACTAGATCACATAGGTTGACATAGTACTCTTATTCAATACAAGATCAACAAACTAAGTTAGGCCGAATTAGTATTTTATTCATATCTAGATCAAAAAACTAATTTGGGTAGGTTAACTTAGTCTTTTAGTCAACATCTTTATTAAAAAACTAAGTCAGGCAAGTCAACTTAGTCTTTCAATCAACATCCAGATCAAAAGACTAAGTTGGCTAGGTCAAATTAGTCTTTCAATCAACATCTATATCCACAAATTAAGTTAGGAAAGATGACTTATTATTTCAATCAACATCCAGATCAACAAACTAAGTCAGATAGGTTGACTTAGTCTCTCAGTCAGAATTTAGATTGACAAATAGTCTCTCAGTCAGAATTTAGATTGACAAACTAAGTCAGGCAAGTCAACTTAGTCTTTCAATCAACATCCAAATCAATAATCTAAGTCAAATAGGTCAAATTAGTATTTTAGATAGCATCTATATCAACAAAATAAGTTAGATAGGTCAATTTAGTCTTTCATTCATTATCCAAATCAATAAACTATGTCAAATAGGTCAACTTAGTCATCTTAACTTGCTTCAACACATAGGGTTTTCTAGAACTAGGTCAAAATAGTTGACTTAGTTTGTAAAAATTTAAAGTAGCATTCAAGGCACTTTAACAAAATAATTTGAATCCTCATCATCCTTTAACCCACCATAGTTACTCTCTTTCTCTCTCTATTAATTTAGTACTTCATTATAGATATATTTTATGCAAGTTGTAGTCTTTAAAATTGTAATTCTATAACAAACTAAGTTGACCTAGTTGACTTAGTTATGTAGCCTATCTTCTATCTAAAATATTAATTTGACTTAGTGGAATTTATTCTTAAATACTCTTGATTCCACAAAACAATAGTGACCCTGTCGAATCTCTTCTGTATTATTTGCATACAATGCCATTTGAACTAACTCTATACCATTCTTAATTTGAGAATTTAAGAATTATTTTGTAGTAATTAATTCACACTTTCATTTTTAGATGTTTGTATGCCTAGAGTAGTTCACATAACCTAATTAGGTGGTTTTTTAAATTATCATTTAGTTTCACTAATTTTCTCTTTTTTCACACAATACTCAAAATGCATTTAACATTTGTCTTCCCAAGACCTACTTACTTGGATTTCATCACCAGGGGGGAAACCAACTTGGTTATATAGATAGGTATAAATATGTGGTTAATGGTATATATTGGCAAAGAAACTAACACCCTTATCACTGAGGGATTTTGAAATGAGGGGGTAACCTCCAATACTAAGCTCATTGCCAACATCAATCTCTTTCAACATAAATATCCTAAAACCATCCATAAATTGCTTTCTATTTCCTTATTTTTAACCAACTTACCCATCACACTTAAAACAACACTTTATAATAATGCAATAACACTCAGGATGATAACTTAATTAACATTTTATTTTTAGTCAATTACTTACTCTTTGATCACTGTGTGTTGTATTCCAAAAACTTACATTGGCCAGTGTTGATACAAGGTTTTGTGTTATGTTCCCCAATTAGATCATTCTCGTTGATCTAATTATTTATGTGTTTACTTCAATTTATTTCTTTAATTAAATTACAAATTTATCATTGGTTTTAATACACTATTATTCTATTCAACATAGTCTCTTATATACTATGTTTCCCCTATTTGTAGTACTAAGTTGACTCAATCGACCTTGTAATATATTTTATTAGTTAGGTTATAGTACTAAGTTGACCTGGTCGACCTTGTATCCTTATTAGATTGTGTTTCCCCCTATCTATATTATTAAGTTAACCTAGTTAACCTTGTACTCTCTTTCTATTTCTATATTGTAAAATTTCAATTTTTATCTCTTTTTTGCTAATCTCTTCAAGTTCACCTAATATTCCTCACATTGGACACCTTCACATCTATCACATATCCTTATTTATCTATAACATTAGGGTAAGTAAAGGTATGTGTTTTTCAATTCTATCCTTTCATTTATCTTATTTTCTCTTTACTGTACTTTATTTAGATTCAACATTATGTGTCACTATGTTCTTTTTCTAAAGCACCATCCCCTATTGCACCTACATGACACATAATGAGATTCGAGTGGGGCATATGTTTGCACATAATATTTTCAAACTTTATCAATTATGTATTATCTCTATCTTGCAAGAATTAATTGAGTGTCAATCTCTCTAAGTGCATGCCCTAAGGGGTGCATTGATAAAGGGGTGGGTATACCATTGGTGCTTCACATAATTGTTGTCCCTTTTTAACATTTGTTATCTACACATTTATCTCCTGAAAATCATACCCCTAAGCTTTTACTCCTATTTTTCACCTTCCTCTAGTATTTTACCACCTTTATTAGCCCTTTACCTAGACTAAACCCCTTCTTTTTAGTTTACATAACTATGCCAGCCACATCGACCTTGTATTAATATTTACAAAGCTTACTAAGAACTAGGTTGGCCATGGCTAACATAGTTCATAACCTAGTTAGTTATTTCCAATTTCAATATTAGGTTGACCTTGTTGACCTAAATTTTTAGAAAGGTTTAAGGTTAGATTTGCCTATATAAACACATTCATTTCACCATTTATAAGATCAAATAACAATAAGTAATATATATATTGCACATCTACTTATCCACCATTCTACTCGAGGAACAAGCTTAGGGTTTCATACTTTATTTGGAGATACAGATCTTATCTTATGGAGAAGTATTTTGGATACATTGATAGGTTGTATATCCTAGATCCAATTTATCCTTGTCATCAATACATACCACAATAACCTCTTGTGAAGCACCTTGGCCAAGGGAGAGATTGAGGCTTATTAGGTTCATTTACAAATGTAAGTATTCCTAAATTTGTTCCTCCTTTGTAAGAGTAGATATATATATGCATTTGCACTTATCTTCCATGAATTAGGATTTCATATAAATTAATGTTAGTATATGTCTTCTATGCATATTTAATTTTAGTATTTATTACCCCCACTTTATGCTAAAAGCTTTGTTGAGGACTAGATTAGATTTTTTTTTACTTGTTATTAGTTTAGTGAATATGAAAACATAGGACATAGTTAGGGTTATTATATAGTTTTGCTTGACTAGAGGCTTTGGAATGCTCCATACTGATATTATTTTGGTAAGAGATCCCTTGGATAGGTATAGAAAATTCATATTGGTCATGACCCCAATTATCTAATATATCCCTAATCAGAAGTGTAAGTAGGATCTATCTTCTCTGAGCCAGGATTGATTTATAGATTTGCTACATTTACAATTATATACATAGTGTGTTTAAGCATAACTAATAAACATCACTATCAATCAAATAAAGTAATCATAAGTACATGGAAACATATTTTCTATTCAATCATCTAGACATAACAAGGAAAGTCTCATAAACATAGAATACTCCAATCTAGCATTTTATTACTCTCAATGTTTGTATGCACACATACATAAGGATATATTATACAATTTTCTATAATATAAATTTAAACCACCAATGGATCTATGATTAAAAGAGCACACCCATACGTAAATGTATAAGCTAATAGGCATATGCATACTTATGTTCATATTAATCTTACCATTGTTAATTCGTAAATACATAGCTTATTATAATGTTATATCCATACAATAGGTTTTTTTACCACAACCTACATATAATAAGTGATCCCAAGCATATCATAAGTTATCACAAGATAATAAAATACTATGTTGAGTTATTTATACTTTGTATTCCTTATTAAATGCTATTTTTAGGATTTTGACAAACTATAACTATAGTCTTTTATATTCCATATAAGGTTTTCAACAATATTTTGTTAAAATAAACCAACTATTAGTTACAATAAATAAATATAAATAAAAAAATATCTAGCTCAAGTTTCAGATTAAATAATTTCCTTTTCAAATCATTATTTGGTTATAACTCCTTAATATCCATAGTTCTTAGTTCTGGTTAAACCTACCATCTTACATCTTGCTATAAAATCAACTCCATTGACCATTATTCATAAATATCATTCAAATTTATAATATGTACTCATGTCCAAGTTTATTCATAGGATTACACATCCAAAAGTGTATTTATAAAATTTCATTGGTTTAATATTATCCAAAATATTACTTAAACCAATTATCTATCTAAGACATCTAAAAACATGAATCTTTTATTAAAATATAACTTGTTTTAACTAGACATAGAGCACTATAGTAAGTGTTTTATCTTTCTAGTTAATAAATTGATTTATAATGACTTGATACAACATTAAGACATAAACTTTAAATTGATTCAGCTCTTAAATCAATTTTCCAAAATAAATAAACTGATCTAGCTTGTAAATTAGTTCCCTAACTCTATGACTCAATTTACTAATTGAATTTCTTTTAGACTATATCATCACCTTTAAGTATTCTACATACTTGGCATCTAAACAGTATAAAATATCATGTTGGAATTTTTTTATATTAGTAATAATATTAGATATAAAACAACTTCTTCATACCCAATCACCTCACTAAAGAGGCTCTCATCATGACTTCTCTTACCTAGTCATACATAATCTATGAAAACCTTCATTATATAGAATTTGGTTTCAAACATAAATTAAGGAATCACTATACAAGGGTCTAACTATTAATTCAATTTTATACTCATATATATAAATATCAACCTATCTAATCATGCTTACTGGATATAACAATAGTCAATAAAAATGTAATCCATTCTCTATAATTGTTGTATATAAGGCAATGAAATATAATATTATGGTTTGTTTTAATCGCCCAACCAAGTATATTACTCATTTTATTCACTACATAGAATACCAATGTAAAACATAAGAATGGATCACCACCTAAAACTTATTAGGAAAAAATTCAAATACAAGTATGTTACTTAGTATTGGTATAACTAGACTATAGACCCATATGAATCACCCTATGTAAATACATGTAACATATCAATAGAATACAATTTTATATAGCATTGACTTAGGTAGTAAAATTCAATACTCAATTATATGTCATATATTTTGGTGTTATACAACTCAACAAGTTTATTTCCTACTATTCCTCTATAAATGCTAATATATATAATCATTTGTTTGCAGATCTTTAATCTATAAAGGTAAGTTGGGTGTAGATCGATGCCTATGTATGGTTAGTAGAATGATAGCATATACTCAATTTTACTTGGACTCCTAGATCAATATTCTTTTCCATATTTAAATTCATAACAATTAGCTATCACACACATAATTTTAAAGATTTTGGCATAAGCAAGAGCTCCTACCTGGTAGTCTTTATGGTTGTTCTCATTGTTATTTATCCTTGCTTCTTCTCCTTCTATTCCAAATGCCTCTTTTGTGTTTTTACTTATTGTGTTACACTCCTTCTCATTCTTGAAATCCTTATGATATTATTTTTATAATCTCCCTTCAAATTAAAAGTTCATAGTATCTTTTATTTTATAAAGATTTTTCTCCTTTTTGTTTTTCATGGTTTTTATCATTATTTTTTGTATTTCTTTCTTTTTAATTTTTATTAAATTTAGAATTTTCCCTTTTATATATTTATTAATTTTTTATTCATTTTCTTTTTCTTTTTCCCATTTTTTCCCTTCAATATGAAATTTCTAAATTTTTATTCATTTGTATAATAATTATAAAAATCTATAATTTTAATAATTTAATTAATATCCTCCTAATGCCATATATAATTTAATGATAATTTCATAAATTAATAATCTAGATATAATTCAACTATGAAAATAACATTTTTACTAGAATTTAATGATCAAACATGTTAATCACATAAAACAAGTTCCATTAAAAACATTAAACTATGCTATAAAATCATGAGCAAATTATTATCTAATGGAATTACTAATAAACACACTATGTTACCCATTTCATTATGCATTCTAACATGTGATAACTAATGTGGAGTGTGTAGGGTTCTAGCTAGTTTCTTTATCATCCTCTGACATCTCAATCTACATCACCCTCTTCGATGATGCTTTCCCTCCATCATGCTCTGAGGGATGAGTTCTCCTGCATCAATCTCATAATAATCAAGTAGTTAGATCATAAAATCATGGTATACATACATTATAAAATATAACTAAAATAATAAATCAACATTTTTTTAATGTAAACATACACACTACATCTAGCTCATATCAATGTAAACATGTAACATAAGCAATATCTTACTGTCTCATAATAACATATATCTCAAAGATTAGTCAAAATTAACCAAATTAACTGTGTCAACTATAAATATCCACATATAATTAAATAGTTTGCTTAGTGAGGAATCAGGATGTAATAATAAAAATTTAATCAAAAGATTCTTATCATCACCTTACTTCCTTGAGTCTTTCCTCCAAGATCGTAAGTGATTCTTTAGGACAATTTGATTATGTGATGTTGAATTGTAATAGAAGGTGGCTTCGAGAATTCAAATGGATGCAAAAGGATTAATGGATTTGGATGTGAAACAAGAATTATGGATGCAATGTGATAGAGACTATGTGATCTTGTGAATTTTCAAAATTAGTCTAGCTAAGGGATTTGCATGGTTATGTATAGGGGTGGTGAAGGGAATAAAAATAAATTTAAAATTCCTAATAATCCTCAAGATTTAGAGGGTTATAAAAGAGTGAATATATTATAATAATTTTCTAGAGTTAGATAACTCTATACTTCTATAGGGATTAATTAGGATTACATAAAGGTTTTGGATTTGATTAAGGAACTAGGTTTGTATGAAAGGAGATGGGTAGGTAGGGTAGGGGGTAGGTATTATATTTTGAATATAAAATTAGTAAGTGGGAAAGTGGAAATTAAATGAAATGGGATTAATAAGTTAATGGAATATTAATAAGATAAATAATGGATTAATATATTGTGGGGTATGTAGAAAGGTTAGTATGGTGTGAAAAATATATGGTGGGAAGGGGAGTTAGAATATTAATTATGAAAAGGATTATTTAATTAAATAAAATTAGTTGAGATAATTGGTGAGGTTAGTTGAATAGTCAAGGTGAGTATATTATCATGCATACAATTGTCATTGGTCTTGGTATACATGATTTGCTTTTAGAAATTATTATTTTTTGACTTGGTAAAATCCTTTACTAAGGCTTGGTTAATGATTAAATAATTTTTTGCAAAATTTGAGATATGAGTTGAAGTGAGAACTTATAATTTGTCTAAGTCATGATATAAGTTGGATTAATAGTTAAATTAGACCATGATTGAGGTCAATGGATTAATAATTTTGGTTTACTTGGCTAATTCACCTAGATTAGGTCAAGTGTGTAATGACTAGTTTGGTTTTGTTATGTGAAAAAATTGAGACTCTTAGTGGAATTTTAGAACTTAGATTGGAGGAAATTATTGAAGATATGGAATGGTATGATTGGTTAAGTGAATTAATGAAAAGGAATATGTAATAGACTATTTATTATGTGCATAATTTAGTACAAGAAACTTTATGTGATTGTTATTTTTCATTTTTATGATATTAGAGGAAGTGAGATTAGATTGAATGAAATAATCATCTGAGGTGAGGTTGATATAAATGAAGTGATATTAGATCAAATTAAATGAGCATATGATGTAAGGTTGATATGAATGAAGTGATATTAAATCAAAATAAGTATCTATAAAATTTAGTCGCTATATACAATTTTTTTTTATAAATTCTATTTATTTTATAGATACAAAATTCATTCTCTCTAAATAAACATGATGGATATGGTACATGTATTAGGATAACACTATTAGTTGGTCTCCCCATAAAATATAGATAGTTCAATTGGGAATCCCACCTACCCATGGGATCAAACTTATTATGGTTGTGGGTTTGGGCCTACTCAAGTTCATCCAGTGCATGATGAAAAGGGAATGCAAGGTGTATTGTGAAATCCCTAATCTCAAAGGAGTGATCTAAGTGAGGGATGGTAAGAATCATCCCCCCTTATTAGGGTGATGATACCAAAGGCCCTCTGTGAGGTTTTCAAAAAACCCAAGGGAGTGATTGCAAATGAAAAACCATAAAACATAACCGTAAATCCCTCTACGAGTCACTTAATATAAGTGGTTGATTATTATCTCCATGAACAAGCCCAAAATTGTTTTCTCCCCTAACCCTCACCCATCAACCCCACAACAATGGACCCCTAATAATGACTTTATATCATACCCTAATCATGAATGGCTCCTCTTATATCTAACCCTAACCCCAAAAAAGTAATGGCCCCTTTCCACTGTATTGGTATGCCTCCCCCACTACATACCCAAAAAAATGTATCCCTTCCTTTAAAAAAATATTAAAAAGTCCCCCCCGCCCAAATGACAAAACTAACTATATAGGGAGACCCTTTTGTGATGTCCTTACTACTTCCCCCTAGCCCTAGATTAGATATATTTCAATCCCAAAATAAAACCCTCAACTAACTTATCCTCTACCAACTTATCTATATTATCTATATAATAATTCCCCTACCATACACTCCTATTGGGTATAACTCCTTATCTATATCTAATATAAAGACATGTTATTATTGCACCACTCCCTCACTCTAGGAAAATAATGAGCACAAAATTTAGGAAGCAAAATTAATGGCCTTGGGACTTTGTATGCATATAAATTTTATTGAAGGGACTCATTTTACTCATAAAATGGTACTAGTATTGATTCTCCATGCCTTTTCACCCTCAATGGCTAGTTTAGTCCAAATCCTTCTTTTTAGGAGGTCCCATCTCCTTACCATTGCTAGCACCAAAATGATTACCATTTCCTCTATACTCTCACCCTCACTAGAATCCATACTACTAACCTCACTACAATGAATATGAACAAGATCTACCCCACTTATTTTTCTTCTTCTATCCAAAATATCTACATCTATCTTTGATGATATATTTTTTCCTTCTAACTCTAAGCCATAAATTAAAATCTAACCCTTTTACCACCCTTCCCTTAAAATATTATTCTTCTTTATATATATATAAAATTTCCCCCCAAATGACAAAACTAACTATCTAGGGAGACCCTTTTGTGATGTCCTTACTACTTCCCCCTAGCCCTAGATTAGATATATTTCAATCCCAAAACAAAACCCTTAACTAAATTATCCTCTACCAACTTATCTATATAATAATTCCCCTACCATACACTCCTATTGGGTACAACTCCTTATCTATATCTAAAATAAAGATCATGTTCTTATTGCACCACTCCCTCACTTTAGGAAAATAATGAGCCCAAAATTTAGGAAGCAAAATTAATGGCCTTGGGACTTTGTATGCATATAAATTTTATTGAAGGGACTCATTTTACTCATAAAATGGTACTAAGATTGATTCTCCATGCCTTTTCACCCTTAATGGCTAGTTTAGTCCAAATCCTTCTTTTTAGGAGGTCCCATCTCCTTACTATTGCTGGCACCAAGACAATTACCCTTTCCTCTATACTCTCACCCTCACTATAATCCATACTACCAACCTCACTACAATGAATATGAACAAGATCTACCCCACTTCTTTTTCTTCTTCTATCCAAAATATCTACATCTATCTTTGATGATATATTTTTTCCTTCTAACTCTAAGCCATAAATTAAAATGAATATGAACAAGAGCTACCCCACTTCTTTTTCTTCTTCTATCCAAAATATCTACATCTATCTTTGATGATATATTTTTTCCTTCTAACTCTAAGGCATAAATTAAAATCTAACCCTTTTACCACCCTTCCCTAAAAATCTTCTTCTTCTTTATATATATATATATATAAGTTCCCCCCAAATGACAAAACTAACTATCTAGGGAGACCCTTTTGTGATGTCCTTACTACTTCCCCCTATCCCTAGATTAGATATATTTCAATCCCAAAAAAAAACCCTTAACTAACTTATCCTCTACCAACTTATCTATATTATCTATATAATAATTCCCCTACCATACACTCCTATTGGGTACAACTCCTTATCTATATCTAAAATAAAGAGAATGTTCTTATTGCACCACTCCCTCACTTTAGGAAAATAATGAGCCCAAAATTTAGGAAGAAAAATTAATGTCCTTGGGACTTTGTATGCATATAAATTTTATTAAAGGGACTCATTTTACTCATAAAATGGTACTAAGATTGATTCTCTATGCCTTTTCACCCTCAATGGCTAGTTTAGTCCAAATCCTTCTTTTTAGGAGGTCCCATCTCCTTACTATTGCTGGCACCAAGACGATTACCCTTTCCTCTATACTCTCACCCTCACTATAATCCATACTACCAACCTCACTACAATGAATATGAACAAGATCTACCCCACTTCTTTTTCTTCTTCTATCCAAAATATCTACATCTATCTTTGATGATATATTTTTTCCTTCTAACTCTAAGCCATAAATTAAAATCTAAACCTTTTACCACCCTTCCCTAAAAATATTCTTCTTCTTTATATATATATATATATATATATATATATATATATATATATATATATATATATAAGTTCCCCCCCAAATGACAAAACTAACTATCTAGGGAGACCCTTTTGTGACGTCCTTACTACTTCCCCCAGCCCTAGATTAGATATATTTCAATCCCAAAACAAAACCCTCAACTAACTTATCCTCTACCAACTTATCTATATTATCTATATAATAATTCCCCTACCATACACTCCTATTCGGTACAACTCCTTATCTATATCTAAAATAAAGAGCATGTTCTTATTGCACCACTCCCTCACTCTAGGAAAATAATGAGCCCAAAATTTAGGAAGAAAAATTAATGGCCTTGGGACTTTGTATGCATATAAATTTTATTGAAGGGACTCATTTTACTCATATAATGGTACTAAGATTGATTCTCTGTGAATTTTCACCCTCAATGGCTAGTTTAGTCCAAATCCTTGTTTTTAGGAGGTCCCATCTCCTTACTATTGCTGGCACCAAGACGATTACCCTTTCCTCTATACTCTCACCCTCACTAGAATCCATACTACCAACCTCACTACAATGAATATGAAAAAGATCTATCCCACTTCTTTTTCTTCTTCTATCCAAACTATCTACATCTATCTTTAATGATATATTTTTTCCTTCTAACTCTAATCCATAAATTAAAATCTAACCCTTTTACCACCCTTCCCTAAAAATATTATTCTTCTTTATATATATATATATATATATATATATATATATATATATATATATATATATATATATATATATATATATATATGTATTCTAAATCCTTCATTTCCTCCTTAGAAATTACTCTAACTTCTCCGAAAACTTCCAATTTCAAAAATATATATCCTTGAACCCCCTCTTCATCTCTTTCTGAGGAAGACTATATATCCCTTCTCAATTGGCCATAATAAAATCAAATTCCCTTATTCGATGTCACCACAACATGTACCTATATAAAAAATCTAGTGGAGTTTTGATTACATATATTAACTTCTAATATCATAGGGAAATAACATTCCTACTATATCCCAATATGATCTTGGGTATATTCTTTCTCACTATAGACTATCACTTCTCATCTCCACATGCAAAGGATTCCCTTCTAGTAATTGGAATAGTCAACACAACTACTTCAATTGTTTTTCATCACTTAAATACAAATAAATTAACCATAAATTCATATTCATCATAGCCTCACAAATATAAGGGACATTTAAACCTATATACACATAATATTTTCAAACTTTTATCAATTACTTATACTTTATATCTTTTAGGAACCTATCGAGTCTAAATATCTATAAGTGCATGCCTTAAAGGGTGTACTATGAAAGTGGTGGGTATACCATTGGTGCTTCATAGGATTATTTCCTCTTTTTCCACTTTTTACCTACACACTTGTCTCATAAAACCATTTACCCTAAGCTTGTTCATATCTACTGTACCCTTCCCAATTATTTGCTACATTTTATCCTCTTATTCTTCACCTAAATCCCATTTTGTCAATCATTTATACATGGTCAACTAGGTCGACCCTATAAATTTTTGAGTTATTTTTCACTTAGGATCTAGTTGACCTTTAGCTAACCTAGTGAATTATTATCCCAAACTGTGCTAGGTCAACTAGGTCAACCCTGTTGATCGACATTTTTAGAAGGGTTTATGGAAAGATCTACCTATATATACAAGTACATTTCCATAATTTGATAAGAAGCAAAATAATAAGTAAGAGTGAGTGAACATCTAATTATTGACCATTCTACTTGAGAAGTAAATCTTATGGTTCCATAATTTCTTTGGAGATATATATCTTGTCTTGTGGAGAAGT